>JAIUJO010000033.1:812500-1412500 GCA_023846275.1 Vanilla planifolia | reverse complement strand
TAAAAAAATTATTACTTAAATATTAAGTAAAAATATAATAAACCTAAAATGAAATAAATCAAAGTAAAATCACATTACCAAATCAACTTCAAAATTTTAAAGATATCAGACAAACTATATTGGAACAACAAGTTTCAAGATTCCTGAGAGATCAAGTGCCAACCTTAATCATCAAATAAGGTTTCAATTGAATGTCTACTAAGGAAAGAAAAATTTCTAATAAAAAGGAAAAATAATGGAATGAATATTTAATTGGATAAAACTCATTGAGGTGAGTTGAATTATGTTTGTTTTGTCATGATAAGAAATTATTTAGAATTACACTAAATTATAAAAATAAATAAAAATAAATTAATAAATTATTATTTTAATATTGGTTAAATTTATAATGAGGCTAAAACAAAATAAATTGAAGAAACGTAATCTGATTAAATGGCAATAAAAATTTTGAAAAAATATGATTAAATTTATGAAATTTTCATTCCAATTTATTGAGAGATTAAGTGTAATCTCTTTCAAAATTAAATTAACTGCTAGTAAATTATATTGCAAGTCATTCTAAAATCATAAAATAGTTTAAAAGTACAATAAATATTTAATATGATGGAGTTGATCATGGTGTGGCCAAAAAGATTAGCTCAGTCTTAATCAAACCTCATTTAAGAATGTTGAGAATTACAAAAATTATTTAGTGTTATTCAAAAATTATAACATCTTTGATCATAAAATTAGACAATAATGAAAACACCTTGTTAAGCATGCAAAAAGGTTAAAAAAAATATCTAATTATATAACATTGAATAGTTATTTTGTAGAGTTCATTGAGATGTGTTTTTTCCTTTTTTATCATTCCACATATGTAATTATGAAGAATTACAGTTAAAAATAAGAAATAATAATAATAATAAATTATTTTTAAATGTCAAGTAAAAATACACTAAAGTTGACATAAGAGAAATTTTAAGCATAAGAATTCAACTAAATTGTTGTATATTTTTATTCTAGGGTATTAAGCCAATTAATTGTAAGGGCCTTCATGATGACATTGTGCAAAAATTAAAATATCTCATAAAGTGTGCCAAAATACTTAAGATAAAATACTAAAATATTAAAATTAATGTCAAATTTAATAGGGCATAACGAAAAGAGTCCCATGACCTCTATTAATGATGATCATACCTAGTTTTCAATTAATATGAGTTATCAAATAAAATCTACAAAAATAATAATAAATTAATATTTTAATATCGAATGTATGCTAAATCTAAAATAAGATAAATGTTAGATAGGAAAATCAAAGAGATCTCATGGTCACTTGATAGGAGAACTAATGTTTTGTAGTGATATAATGGAATATAAGAAAAAGTTTGAAAAAAAAGAGATAAAGTGTCCATGAAAGTTGTATTTCAATTTATTAAGGAGATGGCATGTAACATCTTTGATGAAATGTGAACTACAAAAAATGCATTGTAAAATTTGGAAAAATCTTAAGAATTAAATATTTCAAAATATAAAAATAAATAACTAATTGGAAAGAGCTCATATAGATTTTTTTTAATATTGTTTGTTTGGACTTGATTGGCCATATTTTAGAATTAATATGATTAACAAATTTAAATATGCATCAATAATGCCAAATTATTTCTTCATTATTGAATAAATATGTGTCAAACCTAAACTGAGAAAAAATAATGAAATGTAAATGTCAAATAAATGAAGAATAGTAGTTTCCAAGAAATGCAAAATGATCAAAGATGAAAATTTGATGATGTGAAACAAATTGTTTAAGAACATTTCTCATAAAGTAATCCAAAATCTTAAAAAATAAATCACCCAAAAATTATAAAAATTAGTACTTAATTTGTTAGAGCTCAACCATTGCTTCAATTTATCCAATTTGAACTTTAATATATATTTATAGAATAATAAAATACTAATTTATAACTGTGAATGTTTATTTATTTTGGTAAGTAAATTGCTAAGTAAAACAAAAGTAAAGATTACTTTTTAGAATATTCCCGAATGTCAATTATGATATGAATCAAAGGCCTCACAGACAAGTCAAAACTTTATAAAAAAATTCTTAAAGAAATAAAAGTGTGTATTTAACTATATTTTGCTCCTTACATTTTCTAAAATATAAATGATAATATATCGCTATTTAAATATTAGAAAGATATATATATTAACGATAAAATGAAATAAATTCAAGTGATGTAATGTTATAAAAGCAAAGAGATGTAAAGGTCAAATAGGATGAGATTTATGCTTAAATAGTAGTATAACTACAAAATTAATTAAATAAATATTTAATTAAATTATGATATTATATAGTTATCCAATGGCATTTATTTTGTTTTAATGAGGCCTCAATTGGAAATTGTTTGAAATACAAAGGTAAACAAATATAAGCAATAATAAATTATTATTTTAATATATGTAAATATATATGAAAATTAAATAAAAAGAAATTGAAGTAATATAACATAATTAATTCAAAGTTATATAAAAGATGACATAAGATGGTATTTATGGCTACATAAGAATATAACCCAATCAAAGAAAAAATTTAAATAATTAAGATAATGTATTTAGGAAATTTGTGTTCCTAGATACTAAGGGGATGGAGTGAAATAGCATATATCATTGAATTGCAAACGAATCAAAATTTCTCATATCAATTGCAAAAATCCAAAAAAAAGATATTTAAAAAATACAAAACTGAAAACTAGAATAGATAATTGGTTTGTCATTGGGTAGATATTTAATAGCGGTACAGAGATAAAATAATGGAATGTTACTTAACGTAGTTAAAGTGATGTAAAAAGAAAAATCAATTGAGAATTAGAATTTCAAAGGAATATAACAAAAAAAAATTATATATTAAAATGACAGCCTAAAAAATCCTTAGAAAATAAAATATTTAAAGATTTATTGATAAATATTTTATTTAATAGAGAATGATTTGATGAGTCCAGTGACATTTATTAAGTCTTGATCATATCTTATTTTAAATTACTAACAATTTCCATAGTAGATAAACTTAAACAAAATTAAAAAAATATGAATTTAATGTTTTATAAATATATAATAAGGTTAAAATGAAATAAATTAAAGTAATATAATAAAACAAAATAAAAGCAATATAAGGGCAACATGACATTTGAATAAGACTTATGTTGTAGTATAAGCAAATTAAAGGGAAAAGTTTGAAGTAATATAAAGGTCATATGAGAGGAGTTTTGGAATTTCAAAGAACTGTAACAAAATCAAGGTTAAAACCTCCAAGAAACTAGAAAAATTATGTAAGAAAGATACATTTTAAGATACTTAGGAGATCAAATATAACATTCTGTCACCAAATCATGTATGAAAGATAATGCTTCATAAAGCTTGCCAAAAACCTTGAAAACTCTTTTTTTGAAAATATAGATCGAAATATTTAATTGAAAGGAGCCCATTAACACAATTAAAAAAACTTTGTTTGAGTTGATTAAGTTTTATTTAGACATTTTGATATTAGAAAAGTAAAAAAATAAATAATGATAAATTATTAATTTAATTTTATTTAAATACATATTAAAAATGAATTGAGTGAATTTGAAGAAATATGATATGACAAAATCTAAATGTTGTAAAGGTTACACAAATGGAGATTTAGAGTTACTTAGTAACAAAAATAATTCGAAGAAAAACAATTTGTAAAAATAAGATAAATTGAATAGGAAAATTTTATTCTAAGATTATTAAGAGATTGAGTGCAACAACCTTAATTATTAAAATAAGGAATAAATAAAAAACTCTTCGAAGGTAAGAAAAAACCATAAGAAAAGAAATATTTAAAAATACAAGTATGAGTGGAATGGCATTTGCATATTGGACAAAGTTTAAAATGAGTACAAATTATGAACGTAATTAACAAAATATATACAAAAGCTAAAATAATATAACTTGAAATAAAGTAATATAACCAAGTCAAGGAGAGAAGTTTGAAGAAATAAGTTAAATTTATGGGAAAGTTTCATTCCTTGATAGTTTGAAGATCAAGTGTGACCTCTTTAATTGTTAAAGCTAAAATGATGTAAATTAAAAAAATAATAACCAAATCAAAGCACCGTAAATGCTACATGGGAGATGATTTTGAGTTTTAAAATAATATAACCAAATCAACGAAAAAACTTTAAATAAATTAGATAAACTATATGAGAAAGGTCCATTCCTGGATTCTTACAAGATTCTTAGTAGCATTCTCTTTTGTCAAATAAGTTAGAATTCACAGTACACTTCAAACCAAGCCTAGAGAATAGAAAAAAATATTTGCTAATAATAATGAAATACTTAATAGTATATAGCTCATAACAATTGGTGAAACGATATTTGTTTAATCATGATAGGACCTCATTTCAAAATACTTCAACTTAGAAGTATAAATAAGCATAAAAAAAATTAATATTTTAAAATTTTGTAAATATATGTAAGAAATGAAGTCACATAAATTTATGAAGTATAATAAACCAAATCAAAGAATGTAATGGAGATACGAGAAGTGATTTAGAATTAAAGAAATGAAATAAATTAAATTAAGAAGTTGCATTCCAAGACACTAACGACATCAGTTTAAAATCCTTTATTGCCAAATAAGTATCAAGTCAAAATATCTCATAAATTATGTAAAAATAATAGAAATTAAAATATTAAAAAATGAAAAAAAATAAATATCTAATTGGCTAGAGCACATTGAGACGAATGGAATCACATTTATTTCATCTCGATCGAACAACGTTTGGAATTATTTTGAATCCCTAAAGTAAATAAAAATAAATTATTGTTCTATTATTAATTAAGTATATATTGTATCTTAGATAATATTAACTAGGAAAAAAATCGAGTGTGGCATTCTCAATCATCAAATCATGTTACAATCAACATATTTCAATAATTGTGGAAAACTATTGAGAATAAAATGTATAAAAATATTAAAAAATAAATAATTAATTAGATCAAGATTGTCAAGATAGGCTCAATAATGTTTGTTATTTCTCAACTCGGCCTCTTTTTGAATTACAACAAATTTCCAATTTTAATAACCATAAATAATAAAAAAATTATTACATAAGGTCCAAAGTGGATATACATATTATATATAAAATGAGAAACTGAAGTAACATAACTAAACCAAATCAAAGCAATGAAAAAGTTAAATGAGAATAGAATTAAATTACTTAGCAATATAACCAAATCAAAGTAGATAATTTAGAAAAATAAGATGAATAGTATAACAAAGTAATATTCTGACATACTAAAGAGATTAGGGGTAACTTCTTCAATTATGAAATTTGGTGGCAAGGTTTGAAATATTGCAAAAGATGTTTCCCTTACATAGATATTAAATGAAGAGTCCAATGACATCTGTTTCATCTTCATCAGACCCAATTTTGAATTTTGGAAAATTACTAAATTAAATAAAAATAACAATATTAAATTATTATTTTAAATTTGGGAAATTATAAGTTTAATCTTAAATAAGATAAGTTTAAGCAATATAATATATCAAAATTGAATATTGGAAGGGTTACAATAGATAAGAATTATAGCTTCGTAGTGAGGAGAATGATTGTGAAATACTTGATCAACTAATTTGGTTCATATCGATATGTCACAAAAAGCCTATGAAGACTTAAAAAAATTAAATAATTAAATATATAAAACTGAACATTTAGTTGGATATATGTCATTGGGATGAGCATAATGTTTGTTTCACGTTAGTTGGACCTGCTTTCAATTACTTTGAAATACTAAAGAAAATAGGCATAATAAAGAATAATATTATCATAAAAAGTAAATATATTTTATGGTCAAAATGAGATAAATTTTAATAATGTTATATAACCAATTCAAAGAATTGTACATGGTATAATAATGCAGAAATAGTGTTTCATAGTAATACAACAAAATCATACAAACTTTTTAGGGAAATGGGATAAATTAGGTTAGAAAGTGATACTAAATAACAAAGAAGTGTTAAAATGCAAAATAAATGATCATCAAGGAAATATGACACAAAGTGCCTTATAAAGTAAGTAAAAAAAGAAAAAGTTATTTAAAATTTTAAAAATATTTTTTAATTTGATAGACTTTATCACATTGATTCCAATAATGTTTTCATTATCTTACTTGACATTGTTTGGAATTACAACAAAATACCAAACCAAATATGCATGAATAATAACAAATTATTATTTTTAAAATAAATCAAATATATATTAAGGAGGAAATAAGATAAATCAAAACAACGTAATACAACAAAATAGAAGTAATACAAAGTTTGCATGAGAGGAGATTTAGAGTAATATAATGATATAACTAACACAAAAAATTTAATGAAATTAGACAAATGCATAGGAAATTTTCATTCCAAGATATTAAAGAGATCGAATGAAACATTTTTTATCACCATGTTACTTAAGAGTCAAAAGGAAACATAAACTATCCAAAATGTTCGAAGCATATAAAATTAAACAAATAATAATTAATAACATAGGGCTCATCAAGATAAGGAGAGTAGTGTTTGTTTCAACTAGATTGGATGTCATTTGTAATTACTAAGAATTACAAAATTAAATAATCATAAATATTAAAAAATTATTAAATTAAAATTAAGAAAAAATATATTAAAGATGAAATAAGATAAGTTGAATAAATGAAATGTATAACAAAATAAAATTGAAAAATAAAAATAAATAAGACAAATTGTGTGAGGAAGTTGCACACCATGATAATGAGGACATCTAATTCAACAAATTGGAACATCAAATGAGGTGCAACTTGAATTAACTTGTAAAACATGTGACAATCTTAAAAAAATAATTAATTAAAAATATAATAACTAATTTTTAATTGGAGAGAGCGTGTCAGCAAGGTGGAATGATATTTTTTACGTTATTCAGATCTAATTTAGAATTACTACAAATCTCCATAAGCAAATAAGCATAAATAATAATACATTGTTATTTACATATGAACCAATGATATATTGATGTTGAAATGGGTTAGTTTTAAATAATGTAATATAAAAAACATAGAGCATTATAAAGATAACGTTAAAAAAGAATTTGTGTTTCTAAGTAGTACAACTAAATAAAAAAAAGGAAATTTCAAGAAATGAGTCAACATATATTAGAATGCTACACAATATTATAATAAATAGATCAAGGGTAACATCCAAAATCATCAAATCAATCATGAATCAAAATGGTCAATAATGAGTGCCAAAACATAGAAAATTAATGTTAAGAAATGTAAAAGTAAATATTTCATTGAATAGAGTTCATTTAGATGGGTCAAATCATGTATGTTTTGCATTGGTTGAACCTTCTCTTGAATAGAAGTGCTACAAAGATCTTCCAATAGGAGTATTAGAGTTGCACTGTAACAAAAATATCAAAGCAAAGCATTTGTTGCAATGATATAAACTATATTAGAAAATTGTATTTCGATTCAATAAGAGGATCAGGTCTAACAATCTTAATCATCAAATCAAGTATGAAAAAAGATTTCTTGTAAAGCTTACCTCCTTCTTTTCTTCTTCTTCCTCCCATTCCACTTCTTCTTCATCACCATCTTCTTCTTCTTTTTCTTCTTCTCCATCATTTTCTTCTTCTTCTCATTCTCGTTCTTCTTCCTCTTCTCTTCATCTGCTTCTTCTTCTTCTTCTTCTTATTCTTCTTTTTTCTTAATGTAGAAATTAAATTTAAAATCATAAGGTAATAACTCGTAAAGGAAATTTTTCTTTATTATACCTCTTTTTCTATGGTGCCAAAGAGGGACATTGATCATTTTTAGCTAAAATTTTAAATAATAAAAAATTAAGGGGAACTACATGATAAGGGAGAGTATGAAGTAAGGGGTAGCATATGTTCTTGATTTTTAATGTGTCTTATGCTAATATATTTTTTAAATATATACATTTACTTATTAAATTTTCATGAAAAAATTTAAATCTTGTCGTCATCAAAAGGGTATGTTGGTCACCCTTGTGTTCAATGTGCCAAGGTATAAATGTCTAACATTTTATTCTAATGCACTTCCTTGGTTGGAATTAGGTTTAGTTTTTATGAACAACCCATTTAATTTTAAATGTGGGGAATTAGTGATCTTCAAAGCACCTTTTAGTGTTCTATAAGTAAAATGATTGAATACATGCACATCAATTTTAAAATGGTTTTCTTTTTTTATGAAATATAATGTTTCCTTATTTACATTTAAATATATGGAATACATGATCGCTCATCTTAATTTCAAATCTTACTCAAGCATTTGAATTATTCAATACATTTCATATGACATCTTGGATTGCATTTTTTTGTTCACTTAATCATTTCCGTTATTAAATCCCACTTGTGCATTTTTTCAAAATTTTAGTTTCGTTAAATTAGAAAAAATATTTTAAAAAATTATTCTATTTTCATAATGAATATATATATATATATATATATATATAAAGGAAAATTAAAGCGCAATGTACTTGGGTTGATCAAGCTTAAGCAGACTTGATATGCCTTGGGTCAGGAGACCATTGGAACAAAGTAGGGTTGAGCCATATTTTTGCTATGATGATGAAATGAAGGATAGTGCTCAACCCAATCAAGTTTAACTATAACAATTTTCTTCTCCATATTAATTAACCTTTCCATGAATCAAAGAACTCAAAGCTCTCCAATTTGAATACTATAATAAAGATCATTCAAGAACTTAGCATTAATGATTTCAATATTGTATATCTCGTACAATGTGATCGAATGACCAAATTTAATCTTACCTAGTTCAACCATCCATAATTCTTTTGTTATTACAGTCATTGATCTGATAGGCTAGATCTACTTATAGATTCAATGGCTCTAGACAATCACACCTAATGACTAATTCTAAAGCTATTATTTGTTTCATTACATGAGTTGTTTGGAAGAATTTTAAGTAGTTTGGTAGCATCTCATAAATTTGCTATTCCTTGCTTCCTTAATAACTATTATCAAACATTTTATATAAACAATTATGAAAGAAGGTGCTAATGAATCTTTGTTATGCCTAACACTTCTAAACTTTTATTTTCTCTAGTCTTTTCTTAACTTTGACTTTGTTGTGTCATGGTTTCATCAATAAGAATTAGGGATTGTATGTTTTATCAAAATGTTTTTTCTTGATGTTTTTTTTCTTTTGGGTTTTTTGGTCAAAAATTTATGAAAGTTTGAGCTTGTTTTGATGTAATTAAACAAATTAAGTTTTGGTTAAGCTCGCAAAAGATTGGGTTATATTGAACCCATAAAATCTAATAGGCTTGAAATCAAACGTTAATAAAAACATTAGGCTATAATTTTTTTAATGGTGGTGTTTCCTTGACCTTATTTAGAAGAGTTATAGGATCTAATTTTTTTTGAAAATAAGAATAATTTAGTAAATTTTTTTATTTTAAATTTAATTTATTTTCTTAATCTTAACAATTAAAATTATTTATATAAATTTTAATATCAAAATTTTTAAAAAAGGTAAAACTAATTCTATAAAGAATTATTTAAAATAAATACATTAAATAAAGAAAAAATAGTTTTAAACCCAAATTCAACATTCTTTTGTGGAATTCATATGCTCTGATTTCATTAGAAATGAATATGATGGATAGTTCATTATTCTAGGAAATGTACCATTTAAACAATATAAAAAATTACTTAATCTTGCAAATTAATTAATAATATCAATAAATAAAATTTAATTATATATTAGTTATGTCTTAAAATTATAAATCATGCTGCATTTTCTAACATATCTTATCTAAATGTTGACAAAAAATCTCAATTGGCAAATGTTAGAAAATTATTCAATTATCAATTGGAGATTAGCTACATTTAGATGTATGATCTTGAAGTTCATAAAACTTTATGATTTAAGTGGACTTTTTAAAGGGTAAAAATTTCATTTCTTATGTCTTATATACCTCTTCTTTCTCATACTACACTCTTTCTCCTCCATTTCTTGGTTAGGCATATAGGATAGAAGTATATGTTGGGCTTATAAGCAAATTAATTGTTGCATCTTATATATAAATGACAATAAGTCCTTAATCAATTCTAATAGGATCCATGACTTGTATTAGGAAATGCAAATAATGGGGGTTTAAATCTCTTTATCCAAATCTAAGCACCTCTGCTGAAGTTGTACAAAAATTTAGATTTATGACACCATAAACCCAATTGTTTGGATTAAAAGAAACTAAAAAAATACTCGTTTATTATGTTCTTGTTATCATACTTGTATGTTAACAATTTTATACTATATGATGAATTAAGTTTTCCTTTATTAGCTATTATTTCCAGTAATTGAAACTATATCATTCTACTATTTTTGCATGATAATATACAATGCACACATTTCTCATTCCATAATTTAATGATTCTCTTGGTTGAAAACACTGTTATCTCAATCATATTTATAAGTTAGCACTAATTGTATTGTATGACACTCAACTCATTGAACATAGATTGTTTGCTACTTTCATTGTTATACGTGTATAATCAATGACTTCAGACTTGTATGACCATAGCATCACCTCCATTTTTTCATTAATGGTCCAACATGATTAATCATAACTAAGTTTTGTAGTTTATCACATTTCTCTCCTTGTCATGCTATATTGCATCTTATGATCACCTCCAATTTATTCTTTGTCAACTATATGTGATCCAAAAAGAAATATTTCTCATGACGTTGTTATAGTTATGTCATAACCATGTTGTACGTCTATGACCAAGTCCACTTTAACAGCTTATTCATAACTACATCATGATTGGCTTTGCCAAAAAATTGTACCATACGATTAACAAATATTGTATGTAAAATATTCATTACTTGGCTTTCATTAATGGTTTCCTACAATGTACTATGTCACCTTCTACCTTAATAATAATAGATTATTCATAGAGTCATAATTTGAATCAAACTAGCTTATTTACTAACATTTACAAGAAGTTAAGCTCAAAAATAGAGAAATTAACATATATTTGTTAGCCGAGTGGTGTACCAAGGACATGATAAATATTGAAAAGTAAAAAATTTTAAACGTTTTAACATAAGGAAGAATATGTGAAATGAACATAAAAGCATTGCATTATAACACAAGTCTTCAATGGTAATAGGAAATTTATATGATGATATGAGCTTTTGGCTAAATTGAAAAACTAATTTTCCAAATATGTGCATTCATTGACCATTCATGTGCTTTGTTTTCAAGGATTAATGTTTTATTTATATTGAAAAGTTTTTGTTTAAAGTATCGTAAACTCATTGAATTAAGATTGTCACTTTTTTAGGAATATTTTCTTATCCAAAAATATGCTTGTAAAAAACTTTAGTTGCAAAAACATTCAAAGAAATTCATAATAAAATGATTGTCATTCATTGTCATCAGAATTATCATTAAATAAGATGCACACTAATGGACATTCGATTTTCATATAGAAGTTAGGGTACTAGTACATTACATTTGTGTATTTTTCTGCATGCATTTTCTACCTTATAAAATGTAAAAGAAAAATTTTACATCATTATTCATAGACGATATTATCATCTTAATCTTGTTTTCATTACCATAATGTACAAAACATAAATTGAGTTAATAATGAAATTTTTCTCATAAGCATTAAGTCAAAATTGACATGTCATTCAAGAGTGTTAATTTTAGGATCATGTAATGTATGCACTCAATGCACTTTTAAAAATTTGAATGATGTGCTATATAAGGAAAGGAAACATACAAAGCAGCCTACAAAAATTTCAAGGTTCTTACATTTTCTATACTCCAAATTGTTAGTCACGAAAATGTTTTTAAAACACCATGTAAATGCCACTTTTTGATGATTTATTAAATGATGAATCCATAAACAATAAATTTTTTTTATATTGAAGATAAGTTTTGCAAAAGTGCTAATTCTTACAAATGTAGATAAGAAAGATAGGGCCATAAATGTATGATGATATGAAAGAAAATATTCTAAGTTAAACAAGTTTCATGAAAATAGTTGAAGATGGTATATTACGATTAGAACAATTGTATTTCCACAATAAATCTATGAAAAACATTTGATATAAGGAATCTTTGGCTTACAATATGAGAGTTAGCATGACATTTCATTATATTAAAACAAATTTCAAGGTCATACAATTATATGACCATCATGGTTAGCCATTAGCAAAAAGATTTTACCAGATCATATAATACAACTATAGTTATAGTACTTATGCAACTTTTAAAATGCAATAAAACGAGTTTTTAAATATGAGTTACTTTTGATCATTGCCATTAGATTTGAAGTGTATAAGAACTAAGAAATGAAAAAACTTGGATAGCGATAGTAAAGGGACTATAAATTTAAGAGAAACATTAATGATATAATGAAAGTGTCCTTAATAAAAAGCTTAGGTGATATATCATAATTATTCTAATAGTATATGCAAAGATTTAAGGATTATATTTTTGTCTATATAAGGCCTTAAGAAGTAGTAGGGAAAGAAATTTTATCATGTTCTACCATTGAGCTCTTCTAAGACCACATACTTGAGAAAAAGCTAAAGAAAAGAAGCTAACAAGGAAAGAGGAGTGGGATCTTTAACTTGTTCAAGAAGAAGACAATACCCCCTTTTTGCATAGGCCTTTGGTTAGTTTCTTGGGTAAGAAACCCTTGGTTTAGCATGAAAGTCAAGAAGCATATTAGGATAATAATAACAAACTAAATACATAAAAATCATGTAAATAGAATTTCTCTTAAGGTCAATCGCTCTTTTGCCTTAAAGCAATGATTTTACATGTTGAACTTCGCTTATAATCATAGTAACTAAGTCATCATATTTCCAATTGATATTTAAAATGCATATTCATGTTTAATTAAAATTTTCTTTTTGAATCAAGCATGAATTTTATAGATTTAGCCAATTAAAAATTGTGTAACATGCTTGACTAAAACATTGTGATGCTATTGTCAAATTATGTTTGCAATATTCAAGTTCTTATTGTAATATAAATAACGATAATATTTTCAATACACATGCTTGAGTAAAGACATTTAGTTGTTGTAATTACTTTATGTTGGAATGGAAAGAAACTTTGTGGTTAAACGTTGGTATGTAAATATGAGTTATTTCATGGCATTGCATGGTGAAATAAAAATCTTAATGTCTAAATTATTCATGATGTTACTATTTTGGAGGTTAAATTGAGCTTTTTATTATGTGAACTTTCCAAAATTAATAAATTTTATGAACAAGAAATTGAACTTTCATTGCTCATGAAAGAAAAAGTTTTTGTTCATTGACTGCTTCCATAAGTAAATTTTGTTTCCATTCAAATGGAATCATGTTGTTCAGATTTGTTTTTCAGCAAACATGATAATTGTGATATTTGACTAAAGTAAATTGATATTGTGATTTTGATAGCAATATGAAATTCATGCTTGAAATATTTCTTAAACACCAATGCTAAAGTTTTTCAATTAAACTCTAATTTAAGCAAATCAAGAGTACAGACTTGTACTATCATCTTAAAATTTTAAATTTGAGGTCATTCTTTTGATTTGCATTATTGACAAAACATATAATACATTGAAATATTGGTGTTTTATGTTGAATTAACATTAACCATCAACCTAAAGATATGAGTTCAGTTTTTTTTATTGTTACTATTGTAAGCCTTGTGATTCCACTAATTATGCCAAAAACTAAGAATTACCATGAAAAGTCATGAACTAAAATGCTTGAGTGGCATTGGTGGACCATAGGTGAAGTCTAACTTTTGACTTTTTTAGCTTCCATGAAAATGAGATTATGAATTAAAACCTTAAAAGTCTAATCATACATTTCATCAACTCTAAATAAGTTTAAGGACCTATTGTAATAGCCCAATTAAATCTAAGATTTGTGTTAGATGCTTGGGAATTTAAAATTTAAATGCATTATGTCTGAAAACTCAAATTTGTTTATTAAAATCTTTATTTTGGATTTTGAATTTTAACTCATATGGTTTGATTTTTTAATCATTGGCAAGGTTAAGAACCTAAGCAATGCTAGTAAGATTTAAAAGTAAGTTTTGACTTGAAAATACCTTCGACGTGGTCAAGGATTGTGAAATAAGTAAGATTAAACTACAGTAAAATAACTTTTAATGAGTACAACATTTGCACTAAGAGACAAAAAAGATAGAAATTGGTATAAGACTATGGATAACAAGTGGTTTGTGAGATTTTGAGAAGACCTAGTTTAAGGTTATGATTACATAATTCTCTTGATTTGCCCTTCGAAGAGGGGTTGAGAGATGCAAGGAGGCTGATGCTCTGATTTACTTTTGGCTAAACACTAATCAAGCTTAGATTATTTGGTATGGTCTTTAGTACCCCTAAGTTATGCCTTTTGACCATTAATTAGTGCCTTAGAGGGTAACTTATGTGGTATATGTGACTCATGATAAGATTTTTTGATGGGTGTGGTGGCTCAATTTTTCTTGTGAGGCAAGAGAGTTATTAATGTAACTCATATAAATTAAGGATTAAAAACAAGGGCATTAACTTTAACTAATTTAGTAAAGAAGTTTTCGTTGAGTGTGTGCTCAATTGACTTTCTTTATAGTCTAGAAGATTTCTCAAAAATCTTAAATTTTGCAAGGAAACTATTTGGGCTTTTCAAAAATGTTAGATGATCTTGATATATGATTAAGGTTTTAAATAAAGGTCTAAGATTATGTTAAATGATATGTAGAGTTATAAAAGATATCTAATGAACCTTATGATGTTGGATGATGAAATCATATGGATCGCAGGTACTCGATAGGAAGGTTACACTTCTGATGGCATAGGTTATGATGTTGTAAAACCTAGATGATAGCCCACCAACAAAAGGTCGATCAGATATACCTAATCGTAAGGCTCATATTAATTTGTAGAATTGGTTGTCATATAATAAGAAGTGCCTTGAATTTTTTATGATTCCTAGAGTCATACACAACTCGTCAAATGAACAGTAGAGCTTCGATAGCAACCTTGTAGATCCTTTTCTAAGAATCCTAGGGTGGCTAAGTCCCACTGATCTATAGCACATCATAGGAGACTATCATGCAAGTCACCTATTAAAGTTCTACCTGGTTATTAAAGACAGCTAGAGACCCATGGGATAGCCCCAATTGATTGGACTTTTTATGGCAAAGTGGGGAAAGTGGTGATGAGAGTGGAGCCTAGAATGTGCACTAAGAATATCATGGTTATCGAGGGAATGCCTGATAATCTGTAGGGTCACTGAGTATCCATCATGGTTTTCATTAGCATGGTTAGTTGAGATTTGTTTTATTATATCATTTGCTAAAGTAATAACTTTATACTATTAGATATGTTATTAAATTATTACTTCGTTATTTTATTATCGAAACTTAAGGATTCCTTAATAAGAATGGCAGACTTTCACCTCTGTGCCCCCTATAGGTGAAAATAGAAATGAGCTAACATAGGAATTAGAAGGCAAGAATCTAAGTCAATTGGTTTAATCATTATTCATTATTCATTATTTGGTATTTTATCATGTAATGATTTTCTATGGCATGGATTTGTATAAGTATGCTTTATCCCAAGTCACAAGGTTTCCAATCATTCCATATATATGTTAGTACATATTAGTAAGTTACTTAACATGGTGTGAACTTGTTCTTGAGTTAACTGAGGGTGACTAGTTGGACTAGCAATAAGCTTTAACTTGGGAGGCAAATAGCAAGAATAATGATCAGATTAGGAGTTTCCTTCTCTAAGCTTTAATGTGATTCCTAAGGAGTGAAAGGTTTCTTGAAAAATATATTGATTGTTGGTTTTTTTTGGTTGTTCACAAAGATGCAGAAAAAGAGTCATTGAAAGGTTATGCCTCAAGTCCTTTATATGAAATGAAATTTCTTGATTTTTCAACATCAATTGTAATCCTTAATTTTCTATACAACACTCATTATCACTTATTACAAAAATTAACAAAATAAAATTATTTATTTAAAAATGAGTATGACAATGATATTACAATATAATAGTGAAGTTTTTTAGTCTACATATTTCTTTATGTAGTTCATAATCATATAATCAAACACAACCTAGCAAGCTCAAAAATGTCATAATCAATATCATAGGATATCTAGTTGGACACAACTAATTTGATGCTCCCTCTTGTTTTGTAAGATACTCGACAAAAGTTTAGCACTTCTATCTCTTCACATGATCCAATAGTTCAAAATCTAAGCTCTACTAATTGCATTGACCACTATGTAGAGCTATAAGGGTAATTATAAACAACTTTTCACTAGAACAAGTACTTTGGAAATTAAAAAATCTTTAGTGACATTTTTTATGGCACATGAGCAATAAGGAATCAAAACTCTCTAGTGGGTTTCCAATCATTTGGTATATGTCTAACTTTTCTCACTCTAGATTAGGGGGACAACATGAGGGTGTATAAGGTCATAGTCTATGTCATCTTGAATAGATAATTTTAATTAACGTCAGGGTTATTTTTGTTGCATTTAACTTGGGCTACCTGATTGTAGTCTATCATCTATGGTTATGTAAAAATGTAAAACCTTTAATCATTTGTAAACTATCTATGTCTCTTCCAAATCTTCTTTACTATCTAGTTAACCTAGGGGTCCCACTAAAGGCTAATCTACCACTTTGATTATCTTCTCCATTAACATTTCATGTATTTGTTTCACATCCTTACCCATAATTTGTAAATCCATAGCTTGAATTATTTAAGTCATAATTCTTTCTCGTTAACCATGATTCACATGAATTTCACTACTAACCCTCTTTTTCCTCATAAAACAACTAGAATTGGCTATCCTTTTGGCCTTCCTTGAGAAGTCTGCATCCCATAAAAAAGCATTATTTGGGATGCTAATCCATGGCTTAACACACATGAAAATAGCTACTCATGATATGATCTTTCAACAAAGCTTGATCAAATTTTATCAAACAAATCAACATAGGTCCCTCGGACACAGTTAGAACAACTCTTAACACTAAGATAGACATTTTAATCACTCTTACTTTTGTCTAATTGGCAACATCATGAAATGATGGCCTCAATTAGAGTTCGTTAACGGTTTTCCAAAAATATTATATTCTTCATTCAACACTAATTCTAATCTTAAATGTTTGGTTCAGATAGAACTTTAATACTACGAAATTTTTTAATCCAAATTCCTATGTTATTTTAAACATTATCGAAGCTTGTTATTATTACTAAGTTATTTTAAGAATAAAATAAGTTTTAGTTTAAAACCACTAAATAATTCAAAATTTGAATCCTAGATATTAAAATTTCAAATATAAGACTTCCAAGTTTGAAATTTTAAACTTTTGAATTTTAAATGTAAAATAATATAACTCTAGTTCCATTGTTCTCTTTAATCTCATAATTCCACAAGTGCAATGAAGGCCAACAAAACATAGTATTGAAATTAAGTTCCCTTCTAGTTTCCAATTATTTCTCAACAAAACAAAAAGCTTTTTTCTTCTCAAACTAATGACCTAATCTTTCCCTAGCCTTCTTTAGTAGTCAATCAAACCACCATTGATCCTCCCATTGATAAAACCCATGAGCATATTTTCCTTGGAATCCATCTAAGTTTATTTTCTAGGCATTATCTTGCATTCAAAGCTCAGTGTTGCACCCTATAGTCAACCTAATGTAAAAACTTGAGTTTTTCATTCCCATTTTTTATTGTAAAATTAATTCTAACAATTTTTCCTATTTGGAGGAAAACTTGTTCAAGTCATAATAAAACTTATTTTTTAGTTTTAGGGGAACATTACAAGGCCTTTACATTAAAAGTTTTTAAGATTTTTTATTTTGTTTTCTTACACTAACTGGAATTATTCATATCTATATTCTTCACCATAATGTGTAAAAAAATCTAAATACCACCAAGATATATCAATAACATATACATAGTAATTGTTCTAACAAAATATACATCAACAAAAAATCTTGTATTAAAAACGAAAATCTCTAAAAAATCATAAAATAACTTTGACAGCTAGATTTTTTTCAAACATCACACATGTATCAAAAATGTTACCATTTAGCTTAAGTCAATCCAAATAAGAGAACACCTTGTCTTCAACATAATGATTTTATTTTGCATAGAAAATAATAAAAATTTTGATTAACTATGTTTAAGATTGCATGTATCTTTATTCTTTCAACTCAAATGATGGATTAACATGCAATTTCAAGCAATATAAATTAAGCAATACATAATATTCCATAAACTTGGGAACTGTTAACATAAAAAAACATTATTTAATAATGATATTCTTACTGTACCCAAGACTATAACATGTAATGCTTTTTGATGGAGATGAAAAAAATGTCATTAAAATCTTCTCAATGAGCTCAATCAAATTAAATATTCATTTTTTATCTTTTTAAATATTTTGTTTTCATGGGTTTTAGAATTGAACTCTTAAGTATGTCGGATTGTAGCATTTAGAAATAATTAATCTAATTTTTAAGATTTTTTTCTTTAGATATTTCAAATTATTTGTAACTCTGAAGCTTTTCTATTGTGACCTTTATACTTTTTTTATTATTTATATTATATTGTCTTAATTTATATCATGTTTACTTAGTCATATGTATTTACTTAATATTAAAATAAAAATTTATTATTACTAATGCTTATTTATTTTTGTAATTCTTATCAATTCAAAACAACATCTAATCCAAACAAAATAAATTTTACTAGACTCATCATGAATTGCTCAATCTAATTAAATATTTGATTTTATATTTTTTAATTCTATTTTCTATAGCTCGTGTATGTTATACGATACACATTTTTCATAACTAATTTCATGATCAAGAATTTTGCACTCAATCATGATTAAAAAAAATCTTTAGATGGTTCTAGATGAGCTCTATCTAATTAAATACTTATTTTCATATTTTAAAATATTTTACTTTTAAGGGTTTTGCAACTTCTTATGGGACATTTTAATTTTATTATGATTTCATTGAGGATGTCACAATTCGTACCATTAATATCATGAAAAGTAACACTCCCATACAAAGTATCTCATTTCTTCAAATATTTTTCCTTGATTACAATATACTACGATGAAAGTCTAATTATGGCCTTGTGTGACCTCTAGAACATTTTCATTTGGTTACATAACTTTACTTCACTTTATCCCTTTTTAACTTTAGTCTTTTTACTTAATGTTAAAATAAGGATTTATTATTATTTGTTTTGATAATTTATAGTTTTTTCAAATGTAGTTTAATCTAAATAAAACAAATGTTGATAGACACATCTTGATGACCACAATCTAAAAAATTATTAATTTCATTTTCTTAAAATTATTTTTTATATTTTTCCACAAATCATGATAAATTTATAATTTTAACATATTTTGATAATAGAGTATGTTATAATTCACCCTTTTGCCTTCTTGAAGTAAACATTTTCCTTACAATTTATCTTATTTTTTCAAACTTTATTATTTTGATTTGGTTACCATATCTATAGCTCAATGGTTTACATGTAACCTTCGCATCACTTTCATTTAACTATAATGAATTACTCCAATTTGTCTTTTTATAACTTTTTTATATCTTTACTTAATATTGAAAAAATATTTTATAAATTATTTATACATATTTTATTTGATATTTCTAATGAACACAAGGCATGGTATACTCATGAGAAAAAGAAGGTCAACTGACCTATTTTGATGAGATCTAACTAACTAAATAATTTTAATAATTGAATTTTTTTTAATATTTTAGTATATTTTATGATATATTTTAATTAATATCCAACTTGATCATCGATGTTGTCACACTCAAATTCCATAGTACAATGGAAAGCAACTTTCCTAGGTAATTTACCTCTTTTTTTAAAATTTTTTTCTTTAATTTGGCAACATTGCTTTGAAAACTTAACTGACTTCTTGTGCAACAATTACATCACTCTAATTTTCTTAATTATGATTTTCATTTTATCTCATTCCTACTTTATATAATTTTTATGCAGTATTAAAATAATAATTTAATATTATTTATGCTTTTTTACTTTTGTAGTTGATAAAAATTCCAAATTATCTCTCTTTAAGATGATAGAAACATCATACTCCTCATTTCAATGACTTCAATATATTACAATATTCATTTTTTATATATATTCTTTTTCAAATAACTTATTTTCTAAGGTACCATTAAACATCAGGAGAGATTTCTATTGTTCCTTATTTAATCGTAGAATAAGCTTTATTTAAACTTCTTAGTTTCTTATAATGCATCTTTCCCACAAAATTTAACTCATCTTTTTCAAATGTTTTCGTTTCATTTGGTCGTATTGTAATGAAACTCTAATTTTTCGGTCTTGTGACCTTTACAATGCTTTAAATTGATCATATTTCATTATTTTAATTATCTTATTTCAACTTTAATAAATATTTACTTAACTAAAAAATAAATAATTTATTACTATTTAAGAAAATTAGCTTTTGCAATTCTTAATACTTCTAAGTGAGATATGATAGAGGCAAAATAAAAGTTAGTAGCACATCTCACTAAGCTTTATCCAATAAGATATTTAATTTAATATTTTTAAATATTTTATTAACTAGGATTTTTAATTCTTTACAAATTATTTTGATTAATACCTAATTTTACAATCAGGTAAGCTATGCTAGATCTCCTTTGTATCATAGGTTATAGCTTTCTTATATAATTGATCTTATTTGTTGATTCTTTTTCTTTCATTGCTCATATTACTATGAAACACAATGGTCCTTTGCTAAGACTTTCACATCACTATGAGTTTTCTTGTATTATATTTCATTAATTTATCTTATTTTAGCTTTAAGGCATATTTTCTTAATGTTAAAATAAATATTTATTGCTTTTTGTTTACTTAAGGCAATTTTTATTAATTCCAGAGGTGGTCCTATCAACATGAAATAAATGTTATTAGACTCATCTTAAAGAGAACTATATAAATAAAATTTAAATGTTATATTTTCAAATATTTGTTTTGTTTTTTTCCATGACTAATAAAGCTTTTCTATTCATACCTAATTTGATGTTCATGCATGTTATACTCAATCGCCTCAATGTTATGGAATGTAACTTTATAATATGACTTATCTCATTTATTTTAACTTTTCACTTTGGATTTGATAGATTTCTTTGAAACTCTAATTTTCCTTTGGTGTGACCTTTTGCATCGCTTTAATTTTGCTATAATATGCTACCCATAATAATCCCATTTTATCTTTAATGTACATTTACTTATTATAAACATAGATTTTATTTTTTTTATTTTTGTTGATAATTCAAAGTAATTCAAAACTCTAATTTTTAATTTGTGTGACGGACATTAAATATACTTCTTTCTTTATTTTAAATAGTTTTTTTCCAACATTTTTGTACGTTTTTGGATACAATTTGATTTGCAACTAACTTGATTATCAAAGATGTTATATTCAAACTCCTTAACATCATTGAATACAATGATCTTATACAATTTATCTAATTTCCTCAAAATATTTTCCATTATTTGATTAATTCACTAAAAATAGTTGTTCTCCTCTCTTGTCACCATTATGTCACTTTCATTTGGTTACATTGCATTTTTCCCACTTATCTCTTTATAACTTTAATGTAAAATTACTTAATGTTAAAAAAGTAATTTATTCTTTTTTCATTTTTTTACATTAGTGATTCACAAAAATTCCAACTAAGTCAAATCTTGGTGAAACAAAAGTCATTGAACTCATCTCGATGAGCTAAGTCCAGTTAAAAAGATTTTTTCATACTTTTAAATAATTTATTTTGTAGGTTTTTTGCATACTTTACAACATAATTTGTTTGATTCTTATATTGTGAATTAGAATTTTATTCTTTAAGATGAGGTCTAATGGTCACAAAATAAACATTTGTTTAATTCATCCACATAATTTCACCCAAAACAATATTAATTTCTACATTTTTTAAATATGTTTTTATTACTTTGGAACATTTTATGATACATTTCCACAGTGCCTGCTTTAGCGATTGAGTATGTTGCAGTTGATGTTCCTTATACCTTACAAAGTCACTTTTTTGTATAATTTATCTTATTTCATCAAATATTTATATTCCATTTTCTTAAATTACTAGGAAACAATAGTTCTCTTTTTTCGTGAGCTTCTCAACACTTTAATTTCCTAGCATTTCAATGCTTTAATTTTCTTAATTCAACTTTAGTAAACATTTACTTTGTATTAAAGCTTTACTTTATTGTTATTTATTTTAATTAATTTTCATACTTTGTGGTAAGACCTAACAAGGTCCCCTCATGATCAAATATATATCAATGGACTCATCTTGATAAAGACTATTTGATCAAATATGGTAGTTTGCTTTTTTCTATATATTTTTATTTTTCTTCTCATAATTTGTCATTTATTCAAGTATGGAGTCTTCTTGCATTATTTAATGATAGTTGACATCATATTTGATATTTTATCATGCTGTAATGCAACTTTTGTTTATAATTTGTCATTTATTCAAGTGCTTATTTTTTATTTGGTTATATTGTTGTGAGACTATTATTCTCCTATCATGTTATATTTATATATCTTGGTTTTAGTTATATTATATTACTTGAATTTATATTTATTAGAATTATTATGAATTTATTGATCATAGAAACAATAATTTCTCATTTTCTATGGCTATTCAATTCCATAATTTATTGTGATTTCAATGAGGTTATGTCGAGATTAAGCAAAAATCATTGGACTTATCTTGAGGTGCTTCATCAAATTTATTATTAATTTTCTATATTTTTAAAAATTTTAATTTTTATGATTTTGAAACATTTTAGAAGGAAATTTATCTCAATTGTTAAATTTTTTTTTATTTTTTATATTTTACTCTTTAAAACAAAAGCACCTTTCATATGGCTTTTAAATGTCTTTAGTTTTGTCATCTATATATATATATATATATATATATATATATATATATATATATATATATATATATATATATATATATATATATATATATATATATATATATATATATATATATATATATATATATATGTATGTATTTGTAATATTAAAAAAATAATTATTTGTATACACTTTTATGTACTATAATAATTCTCAATAATTTCAAATGAAGGTAGATAGTGGAGAAACAAAGTCTTTGGACTCTTCTCAATTTGCTTTATCAAATTAAGCACTATTTCTATATTTTTATGCTTTTACTATTTAGTGTTTTGGCATATTTTATGACACATTTTTATTTTGACATGAATTGACAATTAAATATTTTGCATACAATCACCTTATTATCTAAGAATGAAACTATTTCATATAATTAATCTAATTCCTTTAAATTGTTTAAATTCCTTTTGTTATATTTTTATTTTATGCTAAACTTTCTTTTGTTTGATCCTTATGTTTCTTTGATTTTGTTATATTATATTTTTATAATTGTTCTTATTTAAATTTTAATATATATTTACTTAATACTAGAATAATAATGTATTATTATTTGTGAAAAAATAACTTTACAATTTACAATAATTCCAAAAGTGGTCAAACGGAGACAAGACAAAGCACGTTGGACTTCTCTCGATGAGATTAATGTAATAAAAGGTACCATTTTTATATTTTTAAATATACTATTTTGTTATATTTTGTCACATGTTGTGAGGCATTTTTATTCATATCATAGTTCATAATCTTAGATGTTGCACATTATCTTCTTAGTATCTTGGAATGTAGCTTTCTTATATACTTCATGTAATTTCTTCAAATATTTTACTTTTGTTTTTTTATATTCTTATTAAACTCTAATTCTTATCTTATGTCATATTCAAATTGCTTTGATTTGGATTAATTATATTTCTATATTTTGTCTTATTTCAACTTTATTATATGTTTACTTTGTATTCAAATAATAATTTTTTATATTTTATGTTTAAGTTTTTCCAAAATTTACAAAAATTATAACTTAGTTCTGATTAAGAAGAAATAAATCAAGTTAGACTCATCTTAACAAAACCTCAGGCCTTATCTATGGCCATTAGTCTTTTTGTTTGAAATGACACAAGGCCCATGTCTACGTCAAATTTTAGGACATCAACAAAGCATGCCACAAGGATCAATATCTTGCATAGCATGAATTAAGTGAAAGTAGGACACCAAAAAATTTAGGAGTGGGAGAGTTAGAGCCAAAAGTCGATTCCTCAATTACTTTCACATAATTTATGTACGAAAAGCACAAAGTATCCAGTGGTGGAAGTATTTCCAAATGTCTTTCACTCATAAAAAAAAGTTTCATGGTAGATAGTCTTAGAATATCCTAAGCTTCTTAGGGGTGACCTTCTAAATTCATCTATTTTTAAGAAAATCACATTGCCTTGAGTTTGCATAATAGGACTGGGAAAATGTCAAAACTCTTTCTCTTTATTCTTTAAAATAAAATCATATGCATCTAAAGGTCCACATTGAGGTTAATTGATTTCTAAAACTTCTTTTTGTAGGTTTGTTGGAGCTATCTTTAGGTACACTTTGTCTTCTTGTGCACAGTGTTTGTGTAGTCCTAACTAAATCATTCTTGAGAAAAAGAAAAATAATCAAATGTATCCACAAAATTCCATGAGTTCTTTCGTTACTATTTTTAACAAAAATGGAATTTGGTTCCACAATAATTCTTTTTCTTGTGATTTCTCTTCTAAAAAAATAAAATAAAATAAAGTTGAATTACTTTGTAAGTGTATTGTTAATCCAATTGACAACTCCACTTTCTTCTCTTGCTTGTGAGAAATGTTTGACTTCACTGGCTTCCCTCCACTTAGTTCATTCCATTACTTCCCAACAAAAAAATTTAACAAATGCTTGATTGGAATAAATTTGTTTTATTAATTTTCTTTATATCTTTTATTTCTCCCTTGCTACAAAAATTTTGCAAACAATATCTTCTTATTTTTTTCAAATTTGATAAATGTTGGATGATTATACGGAGTAATTGAAAGATGCATTGTGGGTGTAATGGCCCTCATCTTATGAGTAAGTAATTTCCTCATAGATCTTACATCTATCAATATGAATAATAGACCACGTTAGGTGGCCTCAAATAAGCACTTCACTTCCATATTAATTTGTTAAAGCAACCTTGGCAAGAATGTTATTTGGTTAGAAAGGTATATAAAAGAACAATTCATTTATGGAATTAATGGTTATGTAATGTATCATAGTCTTTGAATGGACCAGCTTGCTTTTGAAGCTCTATTAGTCATGGAAAAGGGCCCTTTTGGGAACCTTGCAACGAAACAGAATGGAAGCCCTGTCTACCTCTTTTCTATCTAGTTGTCATGGAATTAATACCTTAATCAATGTTAGGATATGGAATTACGTTATCTTATTGAGTTTACTAGAGTTATTATTTTTAGCTTGCTAACTTTGGGGTTGGTAATAAAATGAAACATTTCTTTGTGATAACCATTCATTTCATCCAAATGCTACAAACTCTCAGCGAGGAAATGTTATATCTTTTATTATTCAACTAAAAACAACAAAGCAATAAATATATATTCTTATTTCTATTATATGCTAAAATTATCTTTATTATTTAAAACAAAAATAGAATAGATCATTTCTCTCTTTTGTGAATGTGAGAGTGAGGCAAAGAAAAGGACAGGCCTTAAGGACAAAGATATAATAATTCTAAACAAGGATTGATGAAGATGAGATAAATGTTGTTGGACTTATCTCAAATAGCATCATCTAATTAAATTTTGATTTTTTATATTTTAAATTTTTTTTTGGTTGTTTGGCAAGATTTAAATTACACTTCTATTCATACCGTTTCCAAAAAATGATAGTGTTATACTTTATCTACTTTGCATCTTTGAATGTAGCATTATAATACTATTTGTCACATTTATTCAAATTTTTTTCTTCGATTTACTTATATTATTATCAAATTTTAATTTTCCTCTCTAGCGACATTTACATTACTTTTATTTAGTTATGTTATATTGCTTTAAATTATCTTATTTTGTCCTAATTATATATTTACTTTAATTAAAATGACAATTTTATGATTTATGCTTATTTAATTTTTTTTAATATTTGAAATTGCAATGAAGATTTAATCAAGATGAAACAAAAGGCACTAGGTTGTTCTGTATAAGTTCTATCTAATTTAAAAAATTATTTTAAAATTTTTAAAATTTTTTGAAGATTTTGGCAATTTTACTAAATATTTTGACTCCATACCTTATTTAATTTCTGTAGGTATTATGCTCAATGTAGTCACTATCATGGATTGTAACTTTAATAAACAATTTATCTTATTCTTTCAAACTTTTCCCTAAATATGATTTTATTGGTATTTAACTCCAAATTTGACCTCATCTAACCATTACATGACTATCATTTGATTATATTATATTTTCTCAATTTATATCATTTAAACTTCAAAAAATATTTTCTTAATTTAAAATAAACAATTTATTAATTTTTTATTTTCATTTACTTTGTTAATTAATTAATATTCCCAATAAGGTTTGATCTTGATGAAGCTAATTCCACTAGACTCATCTTAATAATCTTTGTCTTATGTGTTAGTTTATTTTTAAAGATTTTATTTTCTAGGATTTTATAGGTTTTACTTGATGCTCGAATAAGCTACACTCATTCCTTATAGTATTAACAAATGTACGTTTTTCATACAATTTATCTTATTTGTTGAAATGCTTCATTTTAATTATGTCATATTACCATGTAACTCCAAATCTTATATCAAGTGACCTTTAAACTATTTTTAATTAGCTATATTATATTTTTTAATTTATCTTATTTAAACTTTATTATATATTTACTTAATATTAAAATAATAATTTGGAATTATTTATATTTATTTAATTTCATAATTCTTAGTAATAGCAAATGTGGTCCAATCAAGATGATGTAAAGGCTGTTGGACACTTCTTGACGAGCTCTATCAATTTCAATATTCATTTTTTAAATTTTAAATATTTGTTCCTAAGATTTTTGAATTTTTTATGAGATATTTCAATTGATTCCTGATTTGATTTTCAAGAATGTTTTATGAGATATTTAAATTTGTTGTCCAACTTCCATAACAAATTTCTTTAAATGATTTCTAATATGTGGTTTTTTTATAATGTGACTCTAAACCTCTTATTATGTGATCATTACATATCTTTTTTTCTTATATTACATATTTTAAATTTATCTTATTTTTTATTTAGTATTTATTTACTTAATATTAAAAATTAATTTCCTATTTTTTTTTATTTACTTTAATTACTTACAAAAATATTGAAGAAGCACTTATCGAGAAGAAACAAACATCTTTGAACTCATTTCAAAATTCTTTGTCCAATCGATTAATCTTTTTTATATTTTTAAACTTTTTATTTTATTACTACATACTCTTCTTTACTTTAAAAATTTGAAGTAATCCCAAATGAGATCTGATCAAGAGAAAATAGTCATCAGTAGCCTACGTGCTTTACTGAATTAAATATTCAATTTTTACGTTTTTAAATATTTTTGTATTCTCTTTAGAAGTTTTGTGAGGTATTTTAATTCCTAACATTATTTTTGTTCAAGTATGTTCATTCGACTTCCTTTGTATCATGGTATGCTACTTTTTTATACAATTTATCTAATTTCTTTAAGCATTTTGTATTGCCTTACATTTAATACTTTGTAACTGAATCACATATCAAGTGCCTTTTTGATGGCCTTGATGATGTTAAATTATAGACCTTCATTTTTTCTTATTTAATATTAAAATAATAATTTATTATTAATTATTCTTCTTCACTTTGTCATTCAATATTTTTCAACATGAGGTTCAATAAAAATTAGACAAACATCATTAGACAAGTCTTGACAATATCTATGAAAATAAAAATAGAACATTTATGTTTTTAAATACTATATTTTTATGGATTTTGCATGTTTTAAGGGTAGTTTTTATTCATATTTGATTTGACCATTAAGAATGTTTTGCTTGATCTCCTTATTATTCTAGAATGCAAAGTTTTCTTACAAATTTTCTTGTTTAAAAATATTTTTCTTTTATTTTTTTATATTACAATTTTACACTAAAGCACCTCTCATGTCATTTTTACATTGCTTTAATTTAATTATATCACATTGCTCCAATTATTTTCATTTTTTCTTTAACATATATTTAATTTTCAACAAAAACTTTTTTATTATTGTTTATCTTTACTTTCTTGGGTACTTTATAACACCAAATAAGGACTAATCATGATAAAATAAAAGTTGTTTGATGTCAATGACCTATTTCTAATTTAATATTCATCCCTTTTATTTTTCTATTTTTTTTCTAATCATTTTGCCATGTTTTTGGGGGCATTTAGATTAATACCATATTTGATGGTTAGCTATTTCATGCTCGAACTCCTGCGTAAGTTGATATCAAGCTTTTTGTTCATTTTATCTCATTTCTTGAACTTTTTTTGGTACATTTCGCATATGTTTCAATGTTATTTTTAATCTAAACTCCTGTAACCTTTACAATACTTTTAATTAGGAATATTATGTTTCTTCAATTTATCTTATTTCAACTATAATGTTTATTTATTAAACAAAACAACAATTTATTATTATTTATGATTACTTATTTTTGTAGTTCACAATAACACCAAAAAGGTCTGATTAAGATGAAACAAATGTTGTTATACTTCTCTTGATGGTCTCTATATAATTAAAGATAATTTTTTGTAATTTTAAATATTTCATTTTATAGTGAATTGGAACTTTTAAGTGATAATAGTACTTTTTTTAGGCTTTATTTGTTATTTAATTAATATTAAAATAGTAACTTATTATTATTATATCCTATTTGATTTTGTAATGTGCGGAATTTCAAAATAAGATCCAATTGAGATAAAGGAACTTGTTGAATTCATCCAAAACTAGCTTTCACTAATTAAACGTTCATTTTTGTATTTCTTAAATAATTTATTGGAAAAGGTTTTAATATTGTTTATAAGAAATTTTGGTTCATAACTAATTTTAGGATTAAACTTGTTCCACAATCTCCATAGTATCTTATAATGTAGCTTTACCTCATAATTTATTTTAACTTCAAATTTTTTACTTTGATTTTGTTATATTATTACATAATTTTAAAACACCTTTTGTTGGATCGGTTCAACACCTTTATTTGGTAATTCTAAGTAATCCCCAAAAAGGTTCATTAGAGAAGAAGTAAAATTCATTAGACTCTAATAAATCAGGTATATTTAATTAAATATTAATTTTTTATATTTTAAATATCTTTTCCAAAATTTGGAAACACTTAAAGAGACATTTTTATTTGTACCTAATTTAATGATTATGGATTTTACACTGTTCAAATTGATATCTTTAAATGAAGTATAGTTGTAGAATTTTCTAATCTCTCTAAATGTTTTCCTTTAATTTGGTTATATTATAATATAAGTCTTAATCTACTCTCATAGATCATCATTTCTTGTATTTTTTAGATTAAATTATTTCAATTTATTCTATTTCATCTTTAATATATCCTTCCTTAATATTAAAATAATAATTTATTTTTATTTAAGCATATTAAATTTTGTAATACATAGTAATTTCAAATGTTATTTTATAGAGATGAGATAATTGTCATCTAACTATCCTTAATGAGGTCTATCTAACTAATGTATTACTGATTGATGAAATTAAGACCTTACATATTAATTTGTACAAAGCATGTGATATTGACGTATTGATGTAATGTTATTTTACATAACTATAGTAGAAATTTTAATTGAAATTAGATGCATTTCTTTTAATATTTATAATGAGTTATGTCAAATTATTTGACATGAATAACTATGTAAGCATGCCTAATACAAAATGAAACATCAAATAAAATACTATGAAAATGATGATTATACTGGATTAAAGGAATTATTGTCATGAGGTGGCTATGGGCATGTAAGCTCAAGGTTGACATTGCCACGATGAGATGGCTAGTATATAGTGGCCTATGCAATTATAATTTCTTGCATAGATATAACCATCAAATGTATGAAAAGACTGAGCATGATTGTGAATGAAAACAAAAAATGATAAATCAATAAAAGTTGTTTTTATTGCATGTAAAATTAAAATGAAGATAACTAACTCACTAGTTTGATAGAGAGAGATAGTAGCAGCATTGGTCATCATAAGGTTTACTTAGTGAAGTAGAAATTGGTGTCGATAAAAAAGTTAAGATTACGAAATATAAATTTAAAAATGTAAAAGCTGCACGTGCTAATTATTTCTTTTAAAGATCATAACATATTATTCTTGTGATAACATATCATAATTCTTTTTAAATTTTAAGATGACTTAATCTCTATTTATTTATATGCTACGACTGATGTTATGATAACCCCTACATGTTGTTAACATAAATTTTTATTTATTTCAAATATTCATTTACTTTTAGAGATAGTCCATTAAGTAAGTGATGATTGGCATAATGTTTCATTAACACTAGCATTTCAGGTATATTAGAGCCAAACCAAAGAGATCTACCCATATGAACAACCTATATTAAAAATTAAAAGTACAATAGTTTGTGTTACAAGAGTTGAACTAAATGACTTGTTAATCATGTCATAAATTGAGTATCATAGATGAATGTAGAACAAGTTGTAATATTATAATGAAATTGTGAAAATATGTCAAGTGATTATTATGATTGTTTTAGTTATTTATAGTTATTAGATTCCTTTATTTATTATTAATAGTTATGAATATAAACTTTATGGTTGTGATGTTATAGTTATAGATGTTCAATTAATGTAATTTTAAATTAGAAAATAAAAAATATCTAAGGGAGGCTCTGTCTATTTGAATTATAAAATTTGCAAAAGTATTTATTAAATATGTGGCAGAAATAAAGTATGCCACACTTGAGGTATCAAAGGATAATTTAACTAAAACAAATTTAAGCTGAGTGTATGACAAGAAAATAAAGGGTTTCGATAATGGTAGTATCATAGTATGAAGTGCGGACGTAATTCAAGAAAGAAATGCAAATGGGTTAGGGTCATAGTCTACTATAGCTCCTCCTCAACCATAATGATTTAAACTCTAAATGGAGTTTTGTTATACATTGTCCTTTAAATGATGGAGGTAAATGAAATGAATAGTTTAGTGATTGATTGAAAACCATCATGGAGTCTATAGCAACAAGATAATCAATGCACCTTAGGATGCATATGAGACAAGTTAAAGATAAGATTCTATAGCTCTATAGTAGACTACAAAACCCTACATCTATGCCATCACCCAAAAGAGGCCTTTAAATGACTTAATGTTATTACATGTATTCTTATGTTATAAGATATACTTATAATGGCTTTTTTTGATTCTGGTGCATCACAATGTTTTATTTCAATTGATTTGATTACGTGATTGTTAGTTGAAATATACATATTAAAACTAGCTCATGTGATAAAACTACTTATATTGTTTGTGAAGATGATGGATGAAAGTTTAAAGAGATATGTTGATTACGGTGAACTAAATAAAGTCATAATTAATAATAAATATTTTCCACCTTAAATAGATGAATTATTTAATTGTTTGCAAGGAGTTAAATTTTTTCAATGATTGATTAGATATCTAGTTAACTTCAGTAAAAAACTAGAAGATAAGACATTCTGAAAAATACTTTCAGAACCAGATACTATCATTTTGAATTTCTCATGCTACTTATTCATTTAGCAAATACTTTGATAGCTTTTATAAATTTAATGAATAAAATGTTTAAAAAATGGGTAGTTCATTTCATTATTTTTATTGATGATATCTTGATCTACTCTACAAATGCAACAAAATGCAAAAGTCAATTCAATCTTTTGTTACAATGGATACGAGATCACTAATTGTACGTGACATCCTAAGAATATAATTTTTGATTACATAATGCAACTTTCTCAAGGCATGTAGTAGTGTTTAATCTCTATAGATTTTTGAAAAATAAGATATAATATTAGTGACCTAGGCTTTGAAATGAACTAAAATTGTGAAGCTTCTTATATTTGGCTAAATATTATATAAATTTACAAAATAATTTTCTTAAAGTTTAGTATCATCAAGAAGATTAGCATAGAAGGTAATGAATTTTGAATAGAATTAAGACTATAAAAAAGTTTACAAACTTTAATATAGAAATTTGTTTTAGCAAGTATGTTGGCATTGCCTAACAGAGAAACTAAATTTTGCGTAGACATTGACGCATCTTTGCGAGGATTTGGGGTGTATTAATGCAAAATGATAGGCATCTTGTGTTTACTATAAATATATGTCTTAAAGATTTAGACACACCATCTTTACGATATCAACTGTTATCTAATTATTTATCAGGAACATTTGAATATATTTCCACACAAAATAAAGTTAAATTTTTGACACTAAAAGTAGTTAGAACCACTATAGGTTTACGATATGGAGATTGTTTACCATTTAGGTTAAGCCAATGTTGTAACGCATGCATTGAGCTTGAGGACTAGTGTTCATAGCATGATATCATGCTTCTCAAAAGCATAATGAATTTTTAAAATCAAACAATTGGAATCAAATTCAATGTGAGTAACTAGTAGAAAATATTTTTCTAAATTAGCTATGATAGAAAAGTAGTTGTATTCTTTAAAAGTTGTTGAAGACATAAATGAAGACACCTAATAAATCAAGCCCAAAATTTTTTAAAGAAAAGAAAAAAAATTATAATTTAAATAAAAGAGTTTAATTTTATAACAATAGTTCAAATTTTCCTCAAATATGTACATGGAAATGCATATTATTGAAGGATGCTAATGATAAGTGTGTAATGCATCCAAAAATCACAAAAAGTATGACAATAGATGAATTAGAGATGTTACAATACATGAATTAGAGATGTTACAAGAATGGTATGAAGAAATAAATCTATGATTATGTAAGCGGGTGATATGTTAATATATTAAAGAGGAGCAACAGAGACCAAGCAGATCATTGTAACATTTTCTTATTATAATATGGAAATAAGAAGAAATTTTAATTGATTTTATAACTAGTTTAAAACACTTGTTCTTGGATATAATGCTATATAGTTAATCATTGCTAGATTAATAAAAGTCAACCAATTTTGAACCCACTAAACCTATTTTTTCAACTGAATGAAAAGTACAAATTTATATTGATCAAATTATGAGATTATCTATAGTATTTAAGGAAATAACTTCTAATCGAGACTCTAAATAAATTGCATTTCTAAAAAAATGTACATGAATCGTTTAGACTTAATTATGATTTAGCATAATGCTTCAATCTCATAGAGGTGGATAGACTAAAAGAACTATAGAGACTTTAGAAGGTTTGTTTAATGTAAGTGTGTTAGATTTTGGTGGAAGCTAAGAAAATCATCTATCATTGATTGAATTTATGTAAAGTAATATTTACCAATACAACATAGGAAGGAATCATATGAGGCATTGTATAATAAGAAATTATTGTGTTAGAATGAACTAGGTGACAAAGCTCAATTGGAGACAAAATTGATAGAACAAACAACCCAAAAGTTTCAAATGAATGATAAAAAAAATATAGAAAGAATAAGATAATAAATTGTACTTTTGCACAAAACATGAATCATATAGTTCTAAGAAGGAGACATGCATTCCTAAATGTTTGTTTATTGAAGGATTTAACCTGATTTGGTAAATAAAAGATGCTCAAGCCAACGTCCATTGAACCTTTTTAGATATTGGAAAGAGTTGAAGTGGCTTTATACAAGTAGCATTACATGTAGCATTAGTATTATCAAAATGCAAATTTAATCCATCCAATATAATTCAATATGATCCAAATATCATGAAAGTCAACAAAATCTTTGTTATGAAGAGAAGCCTATAAGAAACTTAGTTAAAGAGAGTAAATAATTTAGAACGAAAGATATTCTTATGGTTAATGTATACTACACAATCAAATAAAACCTGAACCTATTTAAGAACTCAAGGATGGGATGAGAATGAAGTATACTAACTTATTCTATATCTTCAGGACAAAATTCTAACAAAAAGAGTAGAATTTCTAACACCTATAATCCACAAACAAGGTATATATTAAACTACCTCATGATACATATCAAAACATGAACAAATGAAGCACTCAAAAATAAAAAATAAATACAAAATTAGATATAGCTCATTAAGATGAGACTAACAATATTTGTTTTATCTTAATAAGAGCTTATTTTGAATTTATATGAATTATCAAGTCTAATAAAAATAAATAATATTATATTATCTATTTTATACTATATATATAATATGTAGTTTCTATTTTCAAAGATAAAATCTTCTTCTCCCCAACCATGGGTGATGCCCATGACCTACTTCTTCCCTTATGAAATTAGCCCATGTTTCACTAGAGAATCACTTAGCCAATGATGATGACAATGACTACCATCATCCTCGTAAGGGAATCAGGATTTGAAGTTGATCTACATCTTAGAAATCTAATGTGAGTCAAAAATGCTAAAACCCAAAGATAATTATTTAAGATCATAATTAACGTTTTCTATTATTTTTTTTGACATCTTAAAGGAAAAATATTAGTGGCAAGGAAACGTAGGGTTTTAGAAAAGAGAAAACAAAGAAAATGAGGAAATAAACATATTATTTTTGTGATTAAAAATGTTTATCATGTAATTCGAATTGATAACTTAAAATTTTCAATTTACATAAAACTCTTTAAATTAAGTTGATGAAATTACAATTGACAAATAAAAAATGACAAAAAAAGATAGTTGAAGAACTACAAAGCTATTTGAAACAATGAGAAAAGAGCTCAAAAAAATACTATATATATATATATATGTCTCATTTAGTGTTCATTCTTAAAATTTAGACGTTACATATAAAGTAAGCACGCTAACAGAAATATTATATGCCTATGTTTGATGTAGTGTTGATTTTTTAAATTATGACTTTCCATGTGAAATATGAGTTCTGACATAAATATTATATTCAAAATTCTCATTTAATGATTATTATAGAAATTAAGACCGTTCAAGTGAAGTGGGCACTCAAATATAAATATTATATGTATATGTATAATTTATTGTTGATTAATGAAATTAAGAACTTGTATATGATTTATGTATAGAATATGTGATATCATTGAATTGATGCAAATACAAAATTATGAAAATTAATGGGAATTTATATTCTAATTGGATGTAGGCACTCTAATGTAAATGGCATATGCTTATGTCCAATTTATTATTAATTGTTGAATTTAAGACCATGCATATGAATTTTAATAAAATAAATGATAGTGATGTATTGATGTAATACTATTGTATACAAAAAACATTGAAATTATACTTGTAGGTAGATGTATGTCATTCCATATCGATAACACACAAATGTGAAAGTTTTTGGCCTGGTTAACTATGTAAGCATGACATTGATATACTTATGTAAATGCATACTAATTAAATAATAAAAAAAATAAGAGCTATGCATGTGAAAGTATATTAGACAGCTTTCATCATCAAGTGGCTAATGGATAGTTGACTGCATCATTGTAATTAGCCACAAGTACATAGACATTCAAAAATATGAAAGTTCTAAACATCATTATGCATGAAAACATGATATGGTAAATCAGTAAAAGAGGTTTCTTCTAGAATTAAGAAAACCAAAAATAGGATACTAACAAATTACACTGGGAGTGAGGGAGTAATAGCATTGGCCATCTTAAGATTTACTTAAGTTTTGTGCAAACAAATATCCATAAATAAGACAACATTAAGAAAAGGAATTAAAGATATAATAAGTTGCAAGTTCCTGTTATTTTTCTTTTAGAGATTGTAGCATGCTTTTCTTTTAATAGCATATCATAATTTTTTTACATTTTAACATAAATTAAACTCTACGTACTAAAATGCTATGATTCATGCTTATGTTAAATCCTAATGTGGTTTTCCAAAATTATTGCTTAGTTTGCATATTTTTTTATTATTAGACATATCCTACTAAGCCAATTGTGGTTGGCCTAGCCTATCTTTGGCAATAAAATTTTAAGCATATTGGAGCCCAACAAAAAGAGTATACACATAATGTTAGCTTATAAGAAACATTAAAACTATGAAGGCTTGTAGTACATGAGTTTAGTTAAATGACATGTTAATCATGTAGTAAATTTAATATTGTTTTAATGCATAAATGGGTTGTAATAATGTAGAAAAATTACAAAAACTATCAGATGTGATTGTTGGGATTGTTTTAGTTGTTAATAATTGTTTATAGTTACTAAATGTGAACATAAAGTGTGTGATTATCTTGTTATAGATGAAAATGTTATATTAATGTATTTTTAATTAAAAAATATACAAATTCTAATGAATATTCTATTCATATGAATTCTAAAATTTGGGAGAAAATTTATCGAATATGTGAAAAAAATAAGGGATGCGATGTTTGTCATATTAATGTATGATTAAATTAGAAAAAAATTTGAGTTGCGTATATGATAAGAAAATAAATGTTTACAATAGAAGTGGTATCAAAGTACGAATTAAATCTTGAAAATAAACACAGTCTTCCGAAGAAAAAAATAATCATCACAACCTTGTGTGCTTAATTATACTGATATTTGCATTAGGTAGACAAGGTAAGCAATCACTAGTTGATGATGCCAGTACACATGTGATTTTGACAAAATGCATCCATAACTTCAAGAAAAGGTTTGTCTCTAAGGGTTCGACAAATGGGTGCCAATCTTAAATCTGACTCCTATCAACAAACTACTTGAGCAACTTATTTGGTGAAAGTGGATCGGCGTACCTCAACTAGAGGATGGATTGGTAGCAACCCCCATGGGGGCATTCTCTTGGGTGTCGAACAATGAACTTATACTTGGTATAGAAATAGGGGATCATACTATTTAATTACAATAAATTGTTAAGATTTTTTTTCAGGATGCTCACCATATTTTATTTATGCCAAGTACATTGAATGTTAAAGTGAATAAATTGAACCAAGTATAAGTAATTAGTAAGAGTAAATATGACTCTCTTGTGGTAACCAAATTCCTTGTTATCTAATTACTGATATGCATGGATGGATTTATGAGATTCTCACTATCCCTATCAATTATAAAGGACAATCACAATCAAAGGAATGGACTTGGTAACACCCTATTGAGCTTGACTCTAGTCCAACTTTATGAAAAGACTTGAGAAGTAAAGCACAAGTTGATTAGCATGTTGACTGAATCAAAATGTCACTATATTTTAAATTATTTTACTTATACTGTGAGAAAGTGATGCGGCCCACCCCTCCTTTTCGCTCCAAGTCTAACCCTAATGGGTTGATATAGATAAAAGACATTATCAAGTAAGGACATTGGCAATGGTGACACATTTGTTCAAAGATAACGCAAGTGTTCTATGTTGAACTCAATCATAAAATAAAACTTCTATAGAACAAATTCGTAAATGCTAATTCAATTCTAATTTTTATGACAAATTTGAATAGTGAAAGAGTGGCATATTGTTCTTTTAAACTTTCAAAAATTTAAGCTAGAAGTGTCAAAAAATTTCCATAGAGATAATTAGCCTTTAGTAATCATATGTTCATAGAAATATTGCTATTTTTCCATTAATTTTGGCTCTCTCTATCATTATGAAATAAAATTCACCAAGTGTTGGATTGTTGACTTCTAAAAACTAATTTGAGCTTGATTTAAACTATCATGAGATAAGTGAGTTTTAGTTAACTGATGAATGTATCATGACAGTAATTCAACCAAGTACAAGAGAAACCATTGATTCACACAATTGGTCACCACACTTGGTTGAAAGGCCCCTAACATTAAGCTATTGTGTGCAAGATTATGACTTAGTACCTCTAAGTCAAACTCCACACTAAGATGTGATGCCTAGGCCTATCGTTCTCCTATTGGCTAATAGTAGGGGCTTTGTATGCCAACGCCACACCACCACGCTTTTTCTTAGAGTCACTAAAAATTGGGATGACACGAGCATATAAAGAAATGATAACTAAGCGTAAACGATAGGTAGAATCCTTTGTAGATGACTTAAATTCATAATGGTGCATTATTGGTAGTGGTGTGGTCTTGCATTCCTGATCCATTCAGTTCCAACCCAATATCATAATAGATTCATCTCATTAGAGACATAGAATCATAATATTTTCAAAACACCCCTCGCTTGCTTGCCCCACTTACTCCATATGATTTACATATAATGATACTTATTGCAACACTTTACATGGTACTCCATGTGATACTTCGTGGTGCTACACATGTTAATTTATGTAGTAGTATGAGATTCACTTTGCATCCCTTGTGTGCTTTCTTGGGTGCAAGGATGAAATACGTTACATTCCCCATGGTAGACATTTGAGGTGCATTATAGGAATTATAACACATTCCATTCTCAACAAATTGCCATGATACATTAATATGCAACAGCATGTATTAGTAGATTAATCTTGAAAAGCCCAAAGATCACATAAGTTTCAAAGATTTTGCTTGCCTGCTCACATCCCTTGTTAGAGAGATACCTATAGCAATTCAATGTGCATGGAAAAAAGTGTCATTTTGACCTTACTCATTGCATGTGATTACTTGGACATGGATGCAAAACATCTTTATTAGAAGACTTGCACTCTTACATGACAAAATTATTGCAATATGCAATTTTCATGTGGCATTGAGTGGCATAATACAATGCAACACATTGATAGCATTGTGAGGTGTGGTTTTGCTCTTGTTATAGTGATGGTTTGGTGGTTCCATGTGTATTTAGAAATGTCTTCAATACTACTACCCTTCATGGTGTCATACATGGGGCCTTTTCCTGGCTCATACGGTGGCTTTCTTCATGTGTGGCATTTTTTCCCCAAAATGCATAACTCTTTTTTGCCATTGTCATTACATCAGAATACTAGTGCAAGAATGATGTGCTGCTCTAATTGGTACTTGACTTAGTGAAATGTGGAAACACCATTCTTATAGTTTTGGGATTGTTTGGTGTAGTTTTTTCCCTTGTTGTAGTGAAGCCTCATTAGTGCAAATTACGTTTGGCTATGATTTGGTTGAGTATGTAGTTTCCTTTATATGGTGTGGTGTGTAGTGCAAATTAGATGTGGCATTACAACTTTTTTTGGTGGTTATCATGGTGTTGTTTAGTAGATTGCCAAGTTTTGAGCATATAGTTTTCTTTTCATTTTGACGTGGATCTCGGAAAGAAAATCCTTTTGTATTTGCTGGAGCATGCTCAACATCTTCAATTTGAACAATACAAATAGTTTTAGTAATTTTAATTATTTTTTTATCATTGTATGCCACTATGGATCATTTGTATACGTGTTTCCAATTTCTAAGGTTTGCTACTTGTGTTGTTTCGATGCTTGCAAAGGCATTCAATATTAATTAAACACTTTATTCTTCCTTTGGTATATCATTGGTGCACTTTGTATTAATGGGTTTAGATTGGCTTGAGACTACCTTAGCATATAGATGTTTTTTGCTGTGCTGCCTCTTATGTCTTCGGTACCTCTTTGTGTGATTGGTCATTATGTGTATGGCTTTGTTATGAAATCAAACCTTCCTATGGATGAAGTTCATATGTTACCCACTTTTCTATTGGTTGTGTAGGTTCCAATCAATTGTTTTGTTCATGTCACACTTCTTTTATTCTTACACTTTTTGCATTTTTTAATGCTATTAAACATGCCATCATCCCAGCTAATGCTAGCACAGTCTTGGAAATCACTCGTTTTGATCTTTATTATCCACCAGGGGTGACTGTCATCAAAGAATGCTATTATCAGACAAAACATTATTGAACTTGATGGATGGCAACCCAACTTGGGAGCATTTGCTCCTCCTTTATGGAGCATTGCGAGAGATGTTGAACTTGTCAATTATGACATAAGGTGCTATTTAGTGCTTCATCATTGTATTGCTACTGGTTGATTCTATTAGTCGTCATATGCTTGTCTCGAAGATTAAGCCATGCAAATGTAAGTTTAGTTTATAAATCTTTGAATGGCTGTTTAAATCTATTATAGTTTGTTTAATAGTAAATTTTACTTAAGAATTTATATTAATTGTATAGTTAATATGTGCACCAAACCCTGACATTTTTAGATAAGCATTTATTAAGTAAAAGGTTGTTGTAGATTTTGCTCCACTTCTTGATGATTTGGATCATATGACCTCCATGTCAAAGTTGCATCATTCAAATTTTTGGCCTTTGAAAATTTGATTATATGATAACAGCCAACCATTGTAGTGACAAGTGATGAGAATTAGGGTTTGATTCTATAGTGGAAGCTTTAGAGATAGCTACTACATTGAATAAATTTATTTTGTATTTGTTAATTAATTAATCTATCTTTTTTGTGTGCTCTGATCATCCTGTTCCTTTTGTCAAAGATGCATTCTTACATTAGCTAGTATTTTTCATTGCTTAGTACCACTACTTTGAATAAATAAGAGAGCTCAAATAAAGCCCACACTCTAGATACATTAGCATGTGATAGCATTGTAGGATTTTGATGCCATTATGCTAGTTTTTAGGAATTGAGTAATGGTTAAAAGGGATAGTTGTTGGCCTTGGACTCTACATAAAAGTTTTGAAAAGATAATGTTGAAGTCATTTAAGAAGGTTTATTCCCTAGTCACAACAAAAATTATAAAAATCCATGATGTTCCTTAGCAATTTATTTGTCATAGTTTGAAGGACTACATATCGTAAACATATGCAATGTCACTATGCTTGGAGCTATTGTTTTATTGTAGAAAGAAGTGACTAATTAAGTTTGCAAGGGTTGCAGGTGAAACTTATTCAATCACCACACTTTGATAATAGGAACTAGAGTTATGAGAAGTTTCATTGTGTCAAGAATAGCAATAAATTCCATGGTAGAAGCTAAACATGAAACAAAAATTTTTTCTATAATAATAGTAGGTCAACATATGTCACCCCATGCAAAAATAAAAAATTCTACATTCAAATCATCATCCAATTCTATGTTCAATTGAATTTAATCAAATGCATTAGAGGAGGTGTCTAATAAGATGTATCAAATTACCCATCAAGGCCAATAGAGCTCCCATTAGACATGATTGGGTAGTTCTCACAAGAAGTAGCTACTAGGTGAATGTTCTTTTGAAGAGTAGCTAAATTTATTACCATTTCACATGTTCCTAAAAATTGTTGTTGCAGCACAGGTAGAATAATTTAGAGTAACACATCTAACTTCTAAAGAAGTTGTTGCCACCTACATATTAATAGACATCTAATTAAGGAACTCAAAAATAAAAGTGACATCCCTATAGTTAATCCAACTAAGCATTATGCAATCATTTACAAAGCTCCTACACTAGAGTTCTTTCATAATATGGCACTCTTAAAAAAAATGTTGCACTCCTTCAATGGTAGTACATCCCCAAGGACAAAATTAGAAGTCTCAATCCCACTTCCATGAAGCAAAGTGCAAGTAGAATGAAGAATTAATGCTATTCTCCATAGGAAAATGATCACCAGAGGTTGCTCTTACACTTTTCAAACCCATGTGACATCCTTGCTTCAAGAATTATGGCTCAGATATCATCTATTATGTACAGTCTTTAATTCCAACACTACAACCTCACTCAATTTGAAGAAAAGTACATCTATGTTAGTAGCGCTATTGCTAATGTTGGATGTTCCACATCCATATCAAGGTAGGTTGGCCAAGTAGCAATATTAAGAAAGCCAAATATCCAACAAAAAGGTAACCAAATTACCTACAATAATCTACCAAGCTAAATTATTTGTGGTCTAGGGGCTACAATATTGAGTAACTTACAAATGTGAGATGCACCACAATGCATATGGATAGTATTAATTGTTATAAAGTATTTTGACCTAAAGAATTGAACCCACAAACACCCTTGACAAGTAATAAACCTCATAATAGTGTTTTGCAATAAACATTGACAACCAGGTTGACAAATTGCAAGCTCTGAGTCCCTTAGATCCTTAGGTAGAGTTATCATTTCTTGATAAGTATAATGTATTTTGTTACTATTATTTGAACTACTTTACAAGTAACAATGCAAAACTTTCTCTAACTCTATATTAGTTTCACTTCAATTTAATAATTAGGCTAACTAATAAGAAAAAATAATAGGTAACACTAAGTTAATCATGACATTATGGCTCATCATGATAGTGACCTAGTCATCCATCTTGGCTAGTTTTCAACGTGATCAGTAATGAAATTCAACTTTTGTTTTGAAGTTTGTTTACTATAATTGGTACTCCTAAATATTTCAATTGAGTTGCCTACCACATATACAACTTTCTTGTATTCATCTTCTTACATTCCTACATAATCCTCATACTAAAGAAAACTTCAAATTTGTTTAGATTCACCACCTGACCTGAGTGATGCGCATACTACTCCATAATGACTTCAACATTCTTTATTGCAAAAAATGGATTTGCATAAATCATCATCAATAGCATATAAAGTATGAGTAATCATAAGGGAAGAATGGTAAATTCTCAACCCACCAAGACAACATGATCAATCTAATATTGAGTAAGCCATGGACGATACTCATACATAATAGTAAAGCATTATGGTGAGGGAGGTCATCCTTGTCTACGATCCTAACTATTTTGATCCATAGTATAGGGATACCACTAAACATATTCTGAAATCTTGATGCCATGTTGTAAGTCTAAATCCAATCACATGATAGAGTAGATTACCACAAATTCATTAGAATATCTGGCATAGATGTCTAGCTTACATTATAATAACCTTAGTCCACATTTAATTTTAGCACCATAAAACCTTCTTTAGAAGTACATAATTGTAGGAAGCACCACCTTTAGTCTGGCATAAAACGTTTAGTCAATGCTTTATAAATCACATTACAAAGGCTAACGGACCTAAATTCTCAGGTTTGGGTGCCCCTTAAACTTTAAGGATGAGTATGATAAGTGTATTTTTTTCAATGTATTGGCATAAACCTATCATTAAAGAATTGTGTCACAACTATAATAATGTTCAACTATGTGATCATCTAATAACCAAGGGAAAATTTAGTAGTGATGTCATCCATAATAAGGGATTTATTTCTTTAGATGCCCATCATTGTAGCTTTGATCTCACTACCATTGATTAGAGCCACAATTTTAGTTGCTTATTCCTCATTAATAGTTCTCAAAGATTAGAAGGCCAAGGAAGGCTCATACTACATAAGGTTATGCAACTTCTTGTTGAAACATAGCATAGGAATATCTCTAATCTGAATTAGGGAGGCCACAAAATCCCTAATATTGTTTTTAATTTGGTAAATAAACTTTCCCCGACAAGTAGAGGTAGCCAGCACCAAGAAGAAACACATGTTCCAATCCCTAAAGGGTGGCCTAGTAAAGCTTGGCACACCACCACTACCATGCTTCTTCTAAAGTCATAATAGTGTGGTAGAAAGAAATACTCTATGTTAAAATACTATATTCCATATTAGTTAAGATTCTTACCTATTACTTAAGTTGAAGCCCTTAAAATTCTTGTTCCTACTAGTAACTCTTTTAAAGTATGTTATTAACTTTTATTGCACTCCATTTCCTTAAAGCTAACAAAGCTCTAGAAAATTTAGTGGGAAAACTATATATTAAGCTTCCTCTAATAGTCCTTTTCCAAGAATCATTCACTACATTTGTTGATCAAGGAATGGATAATCACATGTTGTTAGATTGGTTTCTTCTTTTAACTTTTCTTGATAGTGATTATTTAAATTGTATATGACCATTTGTAGTGGTTTGAGTCAATTTGAGAGAGGTGCATAATAGTGGTACTCAATTAGGTTTGCATATCATCAATATTCATAATGACTTACTTTAATCATTTGCATATATAGGTATTGCCTATGGAGAAATCATCATCTTAGCTTATCAAAATGATAACCCATTGAGGCATTCCATGGTAACAGCATGAGCATGACTGATGGCTAGTGTCGTCCACATCAAGCATGTTTTGAAACATGGACCAAGGAGTCCAAAAGGCTTGCATGTCCATGAGTGAGTGAGCCTGAAGTGTGCAAGAAAGTTGATTATTGGATCCTCATTGAAGGGATGAGCCATTGGCTGACCAAGAGTTTTTATGAAGGGTTTGAGTGAGAGCAAGTTTATTAGCATCTAAAAGATGGTGAACTATGCTAAAGTAAGGCAAACAAAGAGGAAACTCTAGGGAGTCCTGTAGTGATACTAACATGCAAATTATTCATCTATATTAGGAATATGTTAAAAAGACCAACCAAACCATCTAATAGTTCGTTCCATTTAAAGTTTCCCCTAGGATAGCTGGACCCATAATTGGAGTTTTATCAATTAAAGACAATTATTTGTGGCATCGAGGGCACAATGCCCTCAATCTATTCTTTAACATTGAATTGGTAGGAAGGTTGAACCGCTTTGATTGGTTGAGCAAAGAATTCTAGGCTTCATGTGGGTTTTTTTAGTGTGTATAATAAGTAATGTGCCATGAATTGAATGTTGGGTTGCAATATCCAACTGTTTAGTAACCTAAAGCTTACAAAGGGTGTTATCCAATTAAGGCAACAATATAGTGGTCATGTAAGATGAATTCTACTAAGCAGTGTGTAACAACTAACCTACCAAATCAACTACCCCCAAAAAAGAATGGTGTTTAAGTGTACAACCCACACAATGTAATCGACACAATGTAGTGTGTCAGCAAGTAGAAAGGTGCAACAATCAATGCAAACCACATCGAGTAAGCCTATGTGGAGCATCCACTAGTGTCATCTTGGCGAAAGAAGCAAATATTGTAATTTGAACTTCGAAGGATGAAAGGATGAAGGGTTCCATTTGAATGGAATTTGTGCAAGAGTTAGTTGACCCTAGCAATGCTTATGTAGTGAACATGAGTTAGGCAAAAGGGTGCTATTTCCAAGCCCTTCAGTTGTTAATGGACTACTTAAGCTGCTTACATAGTGAATATTTGTAGACCAATTGGGACTTACCCATATGAGAGCCCTCTCCAAGTGTCGAACAATAAACTGAAAATTGGCATGGGAATAGGGAATCCAACTATTTAAGTAAAACATAGTATAGTGGTGGTCTTTGAGGATGCTCACACAGAGCTATTTTTACCAAGGCTCTGAATGTTAAAGATAAGGAAATGAACAAATCATGAGTGAATGATGGGTGTAAGCATAATTCTCTTAAGGTAGTCAAATTTATTATCATCTAATTAGTGATGCAAATGAATGAATTAGTGAGATTCTCATAGTCTTTATCTATTCTCCAATAAAACAACAACTAAGGGAATGGGAATGATAAAATTAGTAGGAAATGAATATCCTATTGGGCATGACTCTAGCCAAATTTTGTCAAATGACTTGAGAGGTATAAAAAAAGTGGGAATCAGCATGTCGATAGAATTGAAATACTATTACTTTTAATATTATTTTTCTTATTCCATGAGATAGAGTTGGGGCACAACCCCTCTATTGGGCTTTGAGCCTTACCTCAGTCTATTTATGCAAAAGACATTATCTGGTGGGGAGTTTTGTTGGGGTGGCATATTTGTTAAAAGATAATATTGGTGTCCCAAGATGAGCTCAATCAAAGCAAATAAATTGTATGGAACAGAAGGATAAAAGATCATTTTAATGTAATTTTTAACACAATTACAAACTATGAAATCATGGCCTATTGATCATTTAGGCTTTCAGAATTTGAAGCTAAGGGTATCAGAAACATTACCATAGGGATAATTGGCTTGTGGCAACCAAGGGATTCATACAATGTTGCTTTTTGATCTATTGATGCTAGTCATTCTTATCATTGTTAAGCATAATTCAGCTAGTGTTAGATTATTATTGCACTACTTAGGAACATGAGCTGGGTTTAGACCATCATGAGATTGGTTAATTTTACCATATTAATGAATGTGTCTTGACAAAAATTTAATGTAGTATGATAAGAATTATTGATTCATAGTAGCCATCACAATTGATAAAAAAGCTAATGGTTTAAAGTAATCATGTGAGTAATATCACTAAGTATCGCTAATTTAGAATCCATGCTAAGATTTGACGCATAAACCATATTTTTTCTATAGGAAAATAGTAGAGGCTTTGTACCCAAAAAGCACATGACCATTACTACACTTGGAGGCATAGGTTGTTGGATGGCTTAGGAATTATAATAATTAGCTATTTGGTATGAATAATGGGTAGAAGCCCTTATAAATGACTCAAATTTGCAATGAAGCATTGCAAGTGTCAGTGTTCCCTTCTTACCATCATCTATAGAGACCCAACCTTATGTCATAGTGGATTCATCACCTCGATGATGTAGACATCTTAAATGATTCAAAGCACATGTTGCTTGCATGTTTTCTATCTTGACTTGCTCTACTTATTTTGACAGCTACTATGATACTTATTGTGACACTTATTATGGTACTTATTGTGTTATTTTGTTCGATACCTAATGTAGTACTTTGTATAGTATTGTGTAATTTGCAACAAAACCCTTGGAGGCATGCCTAGGTTGAAGGTTGAAATGGCTCACATTGCCCATTATGGAAGTTGCATATGCTATAGAGAAATTATAGCGCTTTGACTTCTCTACAAATTATTCTAATCTATTGGCAAGAAAAAAATTTTGAACCGACCTGACAAACCTAAAGATATCATGTAGGTTCCAAAAATTTTTCTTTTTTCTCACATCCAATATTAATGTCATACCTATAGTGGTTATATGTGCTTGGGATAAAGTGTCACATTCTTTACCCCATTCATTAGTTGTGATTATTTAGGCATAGTTGTGGAGCCACTCTATTGAGAAATATGCCACTTCCTTAATAGAATTGTTGCAATATAGGATCCCCAAGGAGACATGTGTACTGTAATGTGGCATGTAGTTAAGATGAAATTGATTGATGCACTATGCACTAGGCTTTTTACATGTTTGGCTTCAGTTTTAGTTTATGTGAATAAAGGGCATTTTTGTTGAAGTGAGTAGGAAAAAAAGGTTTTCTATTATGCTGCATTGGTGTTGGTTCAAATGAACCTATAAGTCACAAAATCAGAATGCAAGACTTTTTGGGTAATTTTTTTCTTAAAATTAGCTTTCCAATTCTCTATTTCACTAGTAGCATGAGATCATTTCAGGCAACATTAGCGAGCATGAACAATCTTTGAAGCTATATTTTGTGTTGGCTAGAGTGAGAAATTATCTAACATAATGGTTTTTAATTAGAAATTCTAAAATGCCATGGGAGTTTTAGATTACTAGTTACTAAGAAAAATATTATTCTTGAAAAGAGTTTGTATGTACCAATCCATTATGACTGGAGTTAATTGAAATCTACGAATTGTGGGCTTCGAGAAGCAACTTCATATTGAGGTCCTTTTTGAATTTTACCAAGATATTTATATAGCTATAGATGGCAATTTGTTGTATGGTTGCTCATCAATGAATTCTGAACTTGCAACTAGGAAGATGATGATTAACTTGTGAAGTTAGAATTGCCTCTTTTGGATTGCATATTGCAACAATTTTCTTAGTGAAGAATGCATGTCTCCTAATGACCACGCAAGCAGTATATACCACTAAAAATCCCAAATAAAGTTACACTTTGTAAGCCCAACAAGCCATGCACATAAGATGTCAACAAAAATACCCTCTATCCACATCAAGTTAGAACTATATGTAATCACAAATTTTCTTTTAAAGTATTACCAATAACATTAAAACATTATGGATAACCTCTAAATTCTCTTGAGAGGTAAAGTTGTTGTGTATTGCCTTACCTTATCTTATTTTGACTTATCACCCATTTTTTGTTTTCAATTTTCCAAATTTCCTATGTGTTCCACCTCTCAGTATTCATGTTTGTTTTCATTACCTAGTTAGAAATAATTTCACTATGCTTTCCCATGTTTCAAGCTCCTAACTTAACATTAAATCAAAAGATCTCCAAATGCTTGAGAAAACTACCTACATCTCCAAATTCTATAACCCAGTATATGTATAATAGATAAGGCCTTCCTCCACCTTCCTATTTCTTAGTGGATTACAATTTTTTTATGTTATAAGATGGGCCTCTCCCAAACTATACCACTTTGATACACATTGCACCAAAAGGTTTCCTTTAAAATTTCACTTCTTTGATAATGAAATGGCCAAATCCTAGATCATACTCCACTCATATAGCTTTGATCATAAAATCTGGAAAAAAGAAAATGCTATAGTAGTTTGGGATTGGCATTCCCTAATCTCATACAAAATCATATAAACAGTGCCATGAACACCCCATTCCACTACACAATTTTCTTGACAGTTTATATAGGATAGTTTGAAGGGCTCCATACCCTACATAGTAGTAAGAGAACCATGGTATGTTCTCTTTTCATTATAAATGCAAGAAGCTAGTTCACTTTAATTGTTGTTGTAGGATCTAATTCATTCTCTACTTTTTGAATATTATGAAATAACATTCTAAGGAGTTCTATAACTTCAAGAATAGTACCACATTCTAATAGAAATAATAATAAGGTTGCCCAAGTCATCCTAAACTACAATACCAATTCCATCATCTAAAGTTTCTTAAATTACTATGTGGCAGTTTATTTTCACCCACCCCAATGGAAAAGGAGTTCAATAAGAGGTAACAAATAGACTTTGAAGGCCATTAGAATTCCCATTAGATGGGATTGGAGAAATGGAACATGAAGTCACAAAAATAGTAACAAAATGAATACTCCTTTGAAGTCTAGCCAGATTAAGCACCTTGCTCATGTGTGCTCACAAATTTCTATTAAATAAAAGGTGATAGAATGGTAAAGTAGCAAATTTGAATGTGTGAGATGTTATTGCATCGCATATATTCACCACTATCTAAGTAAGAAGTTAGATTAAAGAATTAAACTCTTAATCATTTACCCAACAAAACATGAAATTAGCATTTATGAAATTGCTCACCCAAAATTCCATTGCCTTATAACAATCTCATAAGCTATGTTATACATCCTCTTTAGTCTTATATTCCCAAGGCAAAAGCACTTGCATCTCAATACCTCTTGCTCACAACTAAGCTGAGTTGGAATCAAATTCAAAACTATTCTCCACATGAAAACACTAACTTGACAATATAAATGCAACTTCCAAACCCTGATTACTTCAGCTCTTATTAAATTCTAGATTATAAACATGCTACTATAAATTAATTTTATTCCATCCATTTTCTGCTCACTATATTTGAAGACAAACACATCCTTTTTTATGATTTGGTCCAAGGAAAATGCATAATCTAAAAGTCATAAGTATGATTAAATTTTTTTTTCTTATCTTGGTCTCACAACACACAGCATGCTCCTTAACAAGCTTTACTACATGAATTTGATGTTCACTACCATGTTGATATAGGTAGGAAACAAATAATAAGAAGAATGCCATGCAAATTATCTAACAAGAATGTGAATTTCTTACCCTCAGTAATCTACCAAATCAATCAAATGTCTAAGGTACCATAATAATGAGTAATATGCAATTATGCAAAGCACCATACAACATATAGAAATTGTTGTCTATCATGTAATAATTCAATCTGAATGCCTTAACCAATAGTTTGTCACCCAGAGCCATAACCAACCTAAACTTCTTTGCAATCAATGGTACCTACCACATTGACAAACTACAAAGCCCAAGACCTTCACACATCTTAAGAGAAAACAAATTCCAACAATCGTAATGCATAGCATTGCTAACATTAATACTACTTCATAAGTACTAAGGCATTGATTCCTATAACTCATTAAGAATACCTTTTGAAATTCAAGAGTGTAATAAGTAAAACAGAAGAATAGCAACAAACACTGAGTTGATCTTGACAACACACCCCACCATCGATAGAGGCCTGACCTTCCATCTTAACATGCAATTCTCAACTCAAACAATTATAAATTTGAAGTCTATTTTATTAAATTTTGTTGTTGCAATAAGTATGCATAAATGTTTCAATTGAGTAGCTTGACTCATATTTAACTTTCTTGTGTCATCTTCCAACACTTACATTCCATCTCGTTGCTAAACAATACTCTAAGGTTGTTAAGATTTGTTACCTAGCTAGAGTGTTGCCCATACTACTTCATATTGTGTTGAATACTCCTTGACGTAGCACAAGTTGTAGGTGCAAACATAAACATGTCATCACCATATGAAGAGTAACCATTGCTTAGGAAGGGACAATCCTAGTCTTAATCGAGTGATCTTGCCCTACTTCATGCTTAATAAGCCAAGAGAGATAATTAGACACAATAGTAAAAAGATATGGAGAAAGTGGACACCCATACTTAACACCCATAAAAACTTTAATCCCCTTAAGGTAGGTCCCATTGAACATAATCTAAAATCATGGTATAATGATGCAATTCTAAACCAAATCACACAAAGGATTTAGGAACTATGGATGCTTTGGCATATGAAGCATTAATTTCCAATTGATCTTATCGTAAGACTACTCCATATTCAAATTTAATGATGTGAGGCTCACATTAGAACTAAATAATTTATATACAAAGCCATCCCCTATGTCAAAAATATCTTATGATATGATTTGGCATATCAAGCATCCTCCTTGGTAATAATATCAAGAAGCAACAACTTTAGTCTACCCACAAAAACATGAGTCACAACATTATATATCACATTGCAAAGACTAATAGGTCTAAACTATTTTTGTTTAGAAGAACCTCATAGTTTAGGAATTTGAATATCCAATGCGTCTTTCCACCTTTTGGGCATACAACTATCTTTAGAGTATTGTTTAACAGTAGAGATAATATCTTCCAAGGCAATATTCCAATATCTTGCACAAACTTTATAGAGTCACCATCCATGTCAAGGGCTTTGATTCTTTTGATACACATAACACCATTCATAAACTCATCATTTCTCATTAGAGTCATCAAACTCATCAGTTGTGTATTGTTAGTAGCTCTCAAAGCTTTGAAATGTTTGAGAGGATTACATTCCCTAAAACAATGCCACTTCTTATTAAAGAACTACATAAGTATATCTTTAATCTTAGTTGGAGAAGCCACCAATTCCTTACAATCAAATTTAAGGTTATGTAATAATTGCTTCTATATTTAAAAGTAGTCACTACCTGAATGAAAAGCTTGTTCTAATCTCCAAGGTAAGCTCAACGAATCTTGGCCCATTACTATCATGATGCTTCGTCAAAAGCCCTATCCTCACTGTTAGAGAAAATATGTTATGCTAAAAGATCATGTTCCTATTAAGTTAACTCCATCTCATAATCCTTAAGTTGAAGCTTCTTGATCTCCTCCTCAAACTAGTGAGTTATTTTAGGAATACATATAAGTTCAGCCACACTACATTTATTTGAAGCCAATAATGCTCTATTAAATTTAGTGCATAGACCATCCTTAAGATTACACATGACAATTCTACTTCAAGTTACCTACACAACATTAACTAAATGTGGAAATAAAAGCTATAAGTTTTTAAATAAGGTTCTCATCTTAGTTTTATTCAAAGATAGTTGTATAAAAAATCTACAAAAGTTGTACTAAACCAATATGTGAAAGATCTGTCACTGAAGTACTCAAGAGTGCCTTCCTATCATTAATATTAATGTAAAGTCTATCCAATTTTTCATATACATGTGCTGCCACCATATTGCTACACAAAATGAACTTATTATCAATAAATCCTAGTTTAGTCACATCTAAATCTTTCATGAAACTTGAGAACTCTTATTGAGCCTAAACACTACGAAATTATTTTCCTTCTTTCTTCTCATTTTGTACATGTAGTACATTAAATCTCCTACAATAAACAATGGTTCACCACGCTTAGCATATTCTATAAGTTGGTCCCATATTACTTGATAAAGAATTTAATCTTTTGATGCATACACCGCAAAACACTACCAAGAATTGTTGCCACCACATCTCACCAAGATAATAACTTATATGGATGACTATACAATCTCAAGCTCCAACCAAGGCATCTATAAAACAACATTACACCATTATAATATGGTCAAAGGCTAGACAAAATAGTTCCAATTCTTGCTCATAAGTTCATCTTCCTCACACCTATTAAAGCTCTCCACCATAGTTTTTGAAAATACAAAAGCAAAAACCCACTTTTTTTTAAGAAGAATTGTAAGTTGCTACAAGTTTGCCACTCTAATGATCTGAATGCTATACTATAAATGAAGCCATATTTTGTTAACTACAAAAACTTATATTTTGACAAATCCATACCTCTACAGCACTCCCAACTAGGTTAGGTCTACATTTTAGATAGACCGAGCTTTCACGATAGCACTAGGGCCTCAAATAAGGTAATAGCAAAGCATGTCACTATTGTTTGTGATTGAGCAAATATTCTAGCTCCCATTTGAGATCATCATCCTATAGACGTCCTCTTCTTCCTGAATAATAAAGTACCAATTATACGCAAAATAAGAAGCCCTCATCCATGTAAAAGTTTTGACCAAGTATTTCATCAAATAAATTACTTCTCAAATATAGCACACCATTACCCCCAATTAGCTTCTACTACAATAAACTAATGTACATGAGCTCCTTAGATGCATAGTTAATCTTCCAATGACTAAACATCTATAGTTTCTGGCTTTTTTGATATCTCCAAGGATTCTACACAACATATAACTCCATTAATTACACATCGTCTTCAATTCCTTTTTTAGACCTTCCTTGGCTAAAAAGACATAAGAAATTAGCATTTCTATTAAACACCATAGCTTGACCAAACTTCATGCTTCTTGTTGCCATCTTGTTATTATAGCCAAGCTCGAGCCAAGAATGGACCTTATCCAACTAGGTAATTTCCATACAATTAATTGAAAACCTCCAATCTTCAAGCCACTATTTCAATTCAAGGAAATGTACCAACTTCTTTTTGAGGTCCTCCTTCCAAAGACATCCTTCTCTACCTTAGAAATAAAGTATCAATTCTAGGCAACTAATGCAACTCACACCCATATAAGTGTTCTATCCTAGTGATTCCATCACCATATAGTTAAGGTGTTTCACAAAAATAGCTACACAATCTTCTTAGATGCATAGCTAATCTCCTAATTGCTAATTATCTATATCTTCCTCTACCTTTAAATCCTTTAGGAATTTTGCACAAAATACACCTCCAAAAATTTCATATCCTCTTTGTTACCAATTTCTTACCTTCCATTATTATAAACTATATGAAAATTCGTAATCCTATTAATCACCATATCCATACCAAACATAATATTGTTTCTTCCAATCTCTTAGTTGTGGCTGTGGTCGAGCCAAGCTAGAACATTATCTGACAAGATCATAACCAAGGAAGTGATCGAGAACCTCTAGTTTTTATGCCAATTGAGCTTCACATGGTTTGTAGGAAAACAAGAATGACTGCAAAAACATGAAATCCTTCTCTACTCCTGTTAACCATAGCCATAATACCTACATTCATGACAAAGTGAAGTCATATAAAATACCAAGAAATATTTCTAAATACATCTAGTAAGATCAAAGCCATTTATAGGTCCTTAGAAGTTCTAAGAAATAAGAAGCAAGTGCACTTTATTCTACCAATTCCAAATTTTATTTACATTAACACTATTTTTTTTTTCAATTTTCAAAGTTTACAAGGAGAGCCCTCTAACTTTATTGATTTGTATTTTCATTATAATCTCCATATCACCTAACTTTACTCATCCATTTGCTTAACACCTACAATGAGTTAGTATGATGGCAGCTTTCTTTGTCCAGCAAAAATAATAGTAGTAATGATGCTACTCTCCTATAACAAATTTTCCTTAAAGCATTCCTAAAAAAAATTCTTTATATTTTCCTTATGATGCACTACCATAGACATGTCTCACTCATCAGTAAACCTTTAACACCAAACCAAGAGTTGGTTTCTTAAGATTAAAGATTAATCACCAAAGGAACATCTTCACTTGAGAACACACTTTCATTTTCCACACCCAAGCTACATCCTTCCCACTCAAATTTACATAGCTCATCATGCAACAATATGTGTTTAGATTTGAGCACAATGTCTGAATTTTTCCTTAAAAAGACACCTACATTTGATTTAGCCAAAGTATATGGGAAATTCCTGAGACTAAGGTGGTAGATAACATGTCTTGAATCTTTCACAAACCCATTCTCCATGCTTGTTGATGAGCTCCTCTACTTTTAATGGATACTACACATGCACATAAATATGTAGGCCACAAATTCATTCAAAGATATTCCAACCATTTGTTTGATCATTAGGATACCTATTTGCCTTCAGCAATCTGTCATACGATATTGATACATGTCATAGATCTTCAACATATTAATCAAAAACTATCCTTTAACTTTATCATCTACCTAGTCCATATGTTGGTTAAGTGCCATAAGCCCTTCTTTTGTTCTTGATGCTTTAATAGGGGCTAATATCACCTATGTCAAATAAATGTTATCATAAATATCTCCACAATGAATAAATGTAGCTTACTTCTTTGTAATAATGTCAGGTAGCACAATCTTCAATCTATCATAATTTTTGCCATAATTTTATAAATCATATTGCATAAGCTAATGTTTGCAAATTGTTTACATTTTAAAGCATCTGAAACCTTTTGGAAGGAGTATGGTCAAAGTGTCTTTCCACTTTCTCTATAGCTTAACAATGCCTCAAAATATACCCATTGATAGCTGCACATTGAACTCCTAATTCCTACCAAGAAGTCTATCTATATCTTGCTTGTTAAACATCTCCAATCTTGTCTTTAGTAAAGCAATTACTAATACTCCATGTAGCTTAACAAATGACATTGAAAAAGCACTTGATTTTGTTGCCCTTATTGCCTACGCATACCAAACAGCTAACAGAACCATGTAAAATTTTGTGGTGTAATAATACTTACTCAAATTAGCACACAAAGGATTTGCAAACAACTAGAAGATAGTAGAAAAAACATCATAACCATACACTACCCATTGAATCATAAAGAGGGTTGGATAACAACATTACTATCATACCACCCATAGACATGTTCTATCATATTGTGAATCTTTCTCTATTAACTTTATATTCTATCTTAACTACACAACATATATTCCAAGAAATTACCTAATGTCTTTGACCTTCGCAAAAATTATTTGAATAACTAGTAGTTCCTTCCTTACAAAATATTAGCATAACATAGCTCCCAAGATGTCCCTTTCTATATAGGTTTTCATACTTTTGCTTCCATAGTTTAGGGTTGAATTACAATTCACTATTCTAATGATAACACTCATGTTTCACTATATTCTATAATTCCATTAATTTATTATCCACAACATTACCATTCTTAGTACTACCACTTTTCAACACACTTTATAATTTAATACACCTATTTCCTATGTTGTGCCATCTAAATTTGCCCTAATTTCTTATTAATAGGTAAAACATTTCCTATTTCTGAACTACAGAATAAGAATCAATATCATTTTTAACATTTACTCTTCTAAATGTATTTCTAGTTGCTCCTCCCATGCAATAAGGAAAAGGAACTTGATTCCTCCTCCAAATGCAATTATTAGATACATTTTGTTTTGCCTCATTGTGCATAAAATAAGTACTTCTAGCCGGCTCAACACTATAGAAAATTTGCACAACTAAGCTTACAAAATTTTCATGCCAATGTACTTTAAATTGCCTAAGCAACAAAGTAGTATGATTTTTCTACCAACTTCTCTATGTGGAACTACCACTGGATCCCTCAACCACTAATGTCATTAAAGTAATAAGGTAAATTCGATTATTGCCTTGTTTAGATTCACTCTTTAGATAAGATATTCCACCTCCCCATCATGATTAACATTTATCAAACACCTTAATACATAAAATTTGACTAGTAAAGCTCTTCGATCTTTTAATTTTGTGTATGTTGATATGCATAAGCAAGAAAAAAGCATAAATAATTTGTAGGTTCCTTCCTAGCTTTTTCCATTAAGTGTAACAAGTTCGTTTCATCCACACACATCCAAAATAGTGTCTACCTCAGCTAATACAGCAAAACATTTAGTCTAATTGACACCATGACCTTCCCTTAATTTGAGTTCCCAGCAAATAGCTCTAGATAACCCAAATTGGATTACATCTCCACTATAGTACTACAATTATTCCATTTTGATCTTACCAAATAATACATTTAAGCTCAATCCTCATTCAAACCATTTCATGTTGTTTCTCATAACTCTAGAAAATATATCCATTCATAGTTTCTTTAGTGATACCTACCCAAAGTATCCCCAAGTTTTACGTATACAACAAACACTTCAAAGACTTCAGCTCCTTCCTATAGTTTTCAATCTTGCTTCTTCCTATTTAAATAACCATGCTACCATTTTCAAAGCCATTTTATTTTTCTTATAGCAATCTACTCCTCGAAACCTTAGCACAATTTTTCAAGTATTTTCCAATTATATGTTTCAAATAAGTAGCCTTCATGTGACAATAGGTGGTGAAGTATCTCTATGTCAACCATCTCAATTATTCACCAGAATGGTTCCTCAACAGCAATTTTTCTATAGCAACCAGAATTACAACAAAATTCAACCACACCATGGCATCAACAAGAATAAGGAAGTAGTAGACATTAGGAGAGCAAGTTCTCCTCACTACAGCCTTCGTTATTTGGAAATTAAATGTCCCAACTTCTTGGGTGAAACAACTCCCTTTATTCCATCTCATGTGCATTGTATAACTAAATTGTTCCAAAAAGCATTTACCTATATCTAAAGATCTGGGTGGCTCCTTCATGCTGAATTACCTAGCATTCTCCTCACCTTGAACCTTCCAACTTGAGGAATACTACAAGATTAAGTGTAGTTGTTCCTAGTCCTCTGGATACTTTTATGCCCTTTATGCCCTTTATCTTCTTCTGTATTTAAGTTTGCATTATTTTTTTCCTCCTACAAGATCTTTTGTTCAAGACCCCACTCATGTGTATATGTACTCACTTTTCTCCCATCAAATTTAGACAATGATCTCCTTCTATACCCTAGCTTTTATTTCTTCCCAGCTTTCCATCCACATTATTCTTCAATTTTCTTTTTGAGTTTGCATTCCTAATCCTCCTAGTAATGCATTTTGAAAGAATCTCTAATTTCTAAGTTGTCTAACCATCTAGGCCCTAAACCATGCCACATATATTCTTCATCATTGCCCCACTTTATTTAACACTTTTTCCTCTTCCTTTACTTGCTCAAGAGTTTCCTTTATAACACTTACTTTTTTGGCATAAGCAACATTTTGCATTGATGGATCAGTTGGTGATATTATAGATGCATCTCCAAGCTTCCCATAAGTATAGCAAATTGAGGGAAACCCCTCATATTCAAATCTTTGAAATGACCTACTAAAAGGGCCATTGAGCCATATGCCCACTTAAGTGGTTTTGATAAGCCAATTTTTAAACAAACTCTAGTAAAGGATGACCTTTACATATTAGTCATGCATTTATCTATTAGTATAAGCTTCACAATAGCCTTCAATACATAAGGAATATTCTCTGTGCTTGAGTTTTAGGGGAGGCATGGTCATAAGTTTCAAACTTAAAGAAATTGATGAATGGATACTATAGGAGTGGAGCTTATGACATTATTTAACTTGACACAAGGAATCTTACAAGGTCAAAATAATGCAAGAATTGGTTACTTTAGAGCCCATTATTAATTTCATCAGTTCCAATACATGGCCATTCTTTTTTTATTATGAGATTTCTCTAGTATATTCTATTAACAAATATGACTTCAACTTGCTAAATTTTATGCTAGACACATGCCATCTTTAGGTTACTGAGGGAGCATGGTCATAAGAGTGATACTTAAATAAATTGAAGGAAAGGCACCACTAAGAGTGGAGCACTTAACTTAATTTGACTCAACACTTGCATGCTTACTAGGTCCAAACATAGCAGGGATACATAGATTGAGAGCTCTTTTTAGTTTTTCTTGTTAAGGGTTCATCTTTGTTCAACATTGCTAGAGTTATTTGTCTAGTTAATTTTATTATCAAACAAGACTTCAACTCAATAACAAGCTATGTGGTGTGCAAGCCTTGTGGCCAACTTCTTCCTAGGACAATGGTTGGTTAGGCAATAGAAGTTTGAAGCAACAGTAAGTGTGTGATGCCCTTACATGTTCTAGGACACGTGCACTAGCTAATGTATTAAACAAGTACGTTACCTATGTCAAATGGCTTAGGTAACCTTACAAAAATTTTGTTGTCATGTAGATAGATTATTCAGATGTTTGCCTTAATTAAGGAATTCCTAGTAGGCATAAGTCATCAACACGCATTAACTATGTACTTAACCTTTTGATGCACTGCTTGTTGCTCCTACCAATTGAATGGTCCAATCAAGTGTTTAGGATGAAGTGATATGGGTTATTTTCCAGGTGTTAGATAATGAGAATTTTATTGAACATTGTTATTTAGAAGAAGAAGAAGAAAGTATAATGTGGTTTCCATAAGTGAACCTATAGAAGCATCATTGTTGAGTGCTATGAAAGGTCAAGTGATCAGTGCTCCCAATAGGGGTGTGACAGCTATTCGATGTAGCATTCTTCTATTATGAGTGTTCTTGCTTCCACATGGAGCTTGATCTTTTAAGTGATAAACAACAACCTATATGCTTGGTCAAGCATTAATTGAGAGCAAATATTAAGCTAGAAATGAGTTTGTTGTGCATATTCAAGTCCAGTAGAGCTTGGCAATCAAAAATTGATTGACTGGCAAAAATAGGTATTTTGGCTCTCGTATTAATGAATAACACGATGAAATCTCATGCTTGTTGTGAATTGTAGAATCTCATGAACAATTTATCTTTTGAAACCATTTATTTAATATAATCTTTTGATGTATACACTGTACATTACCACCAAATATTGTTGAGGCCAAATCTCACCAAGATAATAGTCACTTGTTAGGATAAATTCACATTCTGAAGCTCCACTCAATGTGTCCATAAAATCATAGTACCACATAACAACCCTATCGAACATTAAACAAAGTAGTTCAAATTGTAGCCCAAAAGCAAATCCACCTCGTGCCTATTAAAATCCTTCTTCAGAGTTTCCAACAATGCAACTATGAATACTTTATTTTCCCTTACCAAGATAATAAGTAGCTATAAAATTTCTTACCTCTAATCTACTAAATATTCTACGCTGCTAATATAAAAAAAATTTATTAATTGAAAAGCTTTCCCTTATATAGAATATATCTTTAAGAATTACACATCTTCTCTATTACCATTTTGAATCATTTCTAAAATATAAACACTAAAATGTTTTGCAAACCTATTAATCACCATATCAAGGACGAAAGTAAAATTACTTTCCATCACTGAATAGATGTAGGTAAGCTTGAGCTAAGCATGAACCTCACACATTGAGGTTAGTGCCATGCTGGTAATTGAACACCACCATATTCCATGCCAAGTTAAATTCATGAGATCAATAGCAATATAGTTGTACGAATACCATCTCCAACCATGACCAAAATACCCTAAATTCAAGGTAGAGACATGAGAAATACCAAATAAATTCCAAGAGAGCCTAGTAAAATAAAATCCTCTATAATTCCTTACAAGTTAAAAGATAGAGGAGGTCACTACTCCAACCTCTACCAATTTCAACATTCCTCTACAATACCACCATTATTTGTGTTTTAATTTTCAAAATTTCTTAGGACACCCACCTCCCTTTACTGATTTTTGATTTCATGATCACCACCAAATTCACACCATTATGCCTTTGCCACTTTTTAGGCTCCAACCCCTACCATTATTGTGGGTGGACAAAGATTGCATAAGTCTTCTACATGATTTTCAAAATCTAAAACACAATCCATGAAGAATAATTAGGGCCATCATAAACTTCCTTGCTACTTAAAGAATAATGCTTTTTATATGTATTAATTTCATGTTCCCCTTAATCTCTCTCTTTTGGTACCCATCAATCTTAGATGAACCTCCCCTACGATCATCATTCTTGGTTCAGGATCTACCCCTATGCATAAGTTGTGTTGTATCTTCAAGCTTATAGTACTTACTACCCTCCTTCCTACTCCTATATTTTCCATTTATTGTCTTGCTCTATTGTGCTATTGTAAAGATTCTCCTCTTCCTAGGTTTTAGATCCATCCATGATCCTAAACCTTATTACTTCCCATCTTTACCATATGTATGCACCAATGTCAAAACAATCCTGACAATTTTATCTCGATCACGTCATACCTCTAAATGATAGGCTAATTAACCTGCTCCAGCCTTGTCAACTAATCCTTTAGGTATACATAACTCATAAGCATGTCCCATATTACCATAAGTGAAGTTGATGAAGGGTAATCCATCATACATAAACCTCTAAAAAGACCAACCCAGTCATCCATTAAGCCACTTATATACTCTAAGTTTCTTTGATATGTCTATTATTTCACATGCATTATCAAAGGATGAACTTTGCATGTTAGTTATCAATCCATGAATCTGAATTGGATCATCCATAACTTTGATAATGCACAAAATGTTCTTGATGTCACAATACATAAGTGGGAGCATCAAAAAATGAACCCAAATTGGGGGGCATATAATCACCGAAGTACTAAGATTAAAACTAGGTTTCTATGTGCAGTCCGAATGCAAGACTTGCAACATACCAGTGTCCTCCCAATGTTAGATTATTTATCTATAACTGACCTAAAGTGCAAAAAAAATAACTTAGTAAAAAAATCTACAACCTAGAACCCATTGATATGATGCTATCTATGTTGGAGTATTCTGATAATCCATTGAATGGACAAACAACCACCAAAGACTTAACCAACATCATTGTAGTGGTGATAGCGAACTCATTGATCTCAAATCTCTTTACAAAGGTATATTTGATCATTCATTATGAAAGAGGTATTGCTCCATGCCAACATCTTCACATATAAATTTTTTGGTCTCTCAGAGTAATTACCAAAGGGACTTCTATGAAAATGTTATTGCCAACGTTTGTTCCCCCTCTCATAAGAGCCTCTCCAATGCTCACCATAACTGATCTATTTCCCTGATGACCTCCATTAGAGAATTTTCCATCACTTTTGGCATTCTAAAAAATACTTTGCAGGCACCATTATAAATCAACTACTTTAATACCCAATAACATGTGCAATAATCTACTTTGAATATTTTGGAACAACATTATAAAGAGCTCCATAGCTTCCAGAATAGCAATAGTTTCCACGATGAAAATTCAGCTCAAAATCCACATTCTACCACCAATAATTATAGTCTTGATAAAGTCATCCTGAATAACTATACCAATTCTAGAATTGAAAATATCTTGCATAACTACATTGCAATTGAGCTTAACCCTCCTAATTGAAAGAGGACTCCAATTAGAGGTTACCAATAGCCTTTGAAGGCTACTAAAACTATCACTAAATGGGATTGGAGAAAAGAAACATGCAGTAATTGAAAACTAAATACTTCTTTGAAGTGTAGCAAGTCTCAGCATCTCACCCACGTGTGCTTGTAAATTTGATCGATTCATAAGTGATATAAGATTGATGTAGCAAATTTAATTGCAAGAGATTAGTTGTTACCTTCATATTGTCACCACCAAGATAAGCTGCTCACTTAAATAATTAAAAACATTGTTGTGTGCCCTATCAACCATGAAATTAATGATTATAGAATTTCTCCCAAAGAGTTCCTTCACCTTATGACATTCTTATAAGCAATTTTGAACTTCTTCCATCTTTCAACCCCTTGGAGAAAGCAACTATCTCAATACCTCTTATACACATCTAGAAGTAGTAGGAAGCAAGTTCAAAATTAATCTCCACATTAACTCAATAACTCGAGACTACAGCCCTAATTTCCAAACTCGTAAAGCATCCTCTCTTATTACATTTTTCTTGATACACGCCGTTGTAAATGATCTTTTATTCCAACAACATCTCCTCACCACTTCATCATTGTATGAATGCTTGACCCACTTTTGAAGCATATCCTACAAGATCTCCAAGTAGGCAATTAAAATCCTTTAGCTTCTATGCCAATTAAGCTTCGCACTAATAGCAAAAATGCAATAATGAGTGCATGAATAAGAATATAAATGTCTTCTTTACTCAAGGCAAAGTTGATCACAATCTAACAAGATCATCCCAAAGTAGGTCACAAAAAGCCTCAAATTTTTATGCCAATTGAGCTTCACATGATCAATAACTACATAACAAGGATTACAGTAACACAAATGCCTTCTCTTCCCCTATTCAATCTAGTGAAAATACCCAACATTTACAACAAAAAAACTTTGATTTAAAATGCATATAACTTCCTAGTACATCTAGTAGCACCATAGTCATTTACAATTCTAAATATTATTTATGAAATAAGAGGCCATTGTCTCTACCATGCCCAAGTTTTCTCTACAACACCATAATGTTTTTTTAATTTTAAAACCTACTAGAGAGAAATCCCTCCATTTATTCCATTTTATATTCATTATCATCATTACATTCATTCCATGGAGCATGTTTCCCAATTTTCTAGCTATAGGTGGTGTCATAATAATGGATGGACTAGGTGTGCTTGTGACATCCACTTGCTTTCCTAAAATCCACACCTTGATTTGTGTAAGGTCTCAGAGGCCTTCAACCACATCCAAGCTACTTGATAGATACTTCTTTTTATTTGCATTGAATTTATCTTCCCCCTATGTTTTCTATTTTGGTGCCCACTCCATATTGGATGAGCCCTTATTATTACCAACAATCTTATATCTAGATTTGTCATTGTTCTTGGCTTGTGCCTTATCTTCCAACATGTAATGCTTACAAAACTCCTTCCTGCTCAAATTGTTTTGATTCACATTCCTTGTCTATTGTGGTTCTATAAACATTCTCCTATTTTTAGGTTGCACAAAAATGAAAGGTCTCAAACCTTATCATTTATCGTCATCAACTTCTGTCCCCCCTACATCCCAATTATCTCCTTATTCTAATCTTAATTTGGTCCTACATCAATAAGACATTAACACGTAGGTTTAGTAGTATTTTGGATTAGCTCGTTGGATGAACATAGCTTGATGCATGTCCCACGTTTTTACAAGTGTAGTTAAAGGGAAGTCCCATACAGTCAAACCACTAAAACGATTAAACAATGGCCCATTCAACAACATACCTACTCTAAGAGGCTTATAGACATCCATTCTAAAACATAGTCTTTTAAATATCAAACTAAACATTTTAGTTGTGTAATCATAAATCTAAATAGGTTCACTCATAGCCTTCATAACATGCAATATGGTCTCTATGTCATAATAAATTAGAGGGAGTACTAGAGAATGAATTCATACTAGGGCACACATAATTGTTGAAGTACTTTGTCAAAATCTAGGTGTCGACATATCCAAACCCAAGGTAAGGCAAAATACCTACTAGTGACTGCCAAACTACTCTGTGTCTCTACTTTTAGCAACTAAAACTATAGATAAAAATAGCCAATTGATAATTTGTAAACCTAGAATAAACTAAAATGCCCACATTTGCTTTGAAGAACTCTACTAATCCATTAAAAAGATAGAAGACTACTATGCACCATACTTTTAAGATGAAATGGGTGGTACCAAACTCAACAATCAGAAGCCTCATTTGAAAGGTGATTTTTAACATTTATAATGATGAAGATATCTTTTGATAAAAACATTTTCACATGAATATTTGCCAATTTCTAAATGTAACTGCTAGATCAACCTTTAATGAAGAACTTATTGCCATTTCTTGAATTTTGTCTATTAAAAGCATCCCTTAAACTCACTTTAACTAGACCACATGCTGGATGGTAACTGTTTAGAGAGTTTCCATTGCCATCACTTTGTCATTATGACAAACACCTTTGGTGCACCATCATGAATCTATTACCTCAATATTATTGGGATGTATAAAATTATTTTTTGATACATTAGATGATTTTGTAAGCACCTTCAACTTTAGTTCACCATCTATTTTGCTTAATTCTTCCACATTCTCCCTTTTCTCTATTGTTGTTTTCAAACCACAACTACTACATGTTGCATCCCAAATTAATTGCCTTCAACATCCATAGATGAATTACCTTCATAGAAAACCTCATTTAAATCAAACACAGCCATTGATATCTCCATAATATTTCTTACATTTCCCAATGTATCACCACCATAGTATGTTAGAGCACTAATCCTAAGAACAGTGTTGAGATCTTAGAATTTCCACATGCCAAGAACTTAGCCTCTACACCAACCTCTCATGTTTGGGAAGATTGCACCATATCCCTTACTTGTTTGTACTCTTTCTTGACTTTAAGCCCATCATTAATCATAGCACCACACTGAATCAGAGAATTGTTGATACTAGGTCCATTTCAGAGTTTTTCAATAATAAAGAATGTGATCAATAAACAAGTCTTTTCATAATTTTTTCGAGTAATAAATTTGAAGAAATTATGGTTGCAATGATAAAACTTAAAGGAATTGGTCAAAGAGCACCATTAGAAGTTGAGACTATGAATTAATTTGACTTAGCATGAGAAAGCTTACTGGTCCATACATAGCAAGGATTGATAGATTAAGAGATCTTTTTTTATTCTATTGGTGGTAGTGATTGACCATTCTTGGTTGTGAGAGCCATTTGATAGGTTAATTCCTTTAGTAATGGGACTTGAGCATGCTAATTAGCTATATGTGGTGCAATCTTAGTGGGAAGCCTCTTAGAAGGATTATGGCTGCATAGGCCTTAGAAGTTTAAGGAAATAATTGGTTTATGGTTCCCTTCAAGGCTCTACACCATATATGTGCAACACTAATGCATTTAGTGAGTCCATTTCCTTTGTCAAAAGCCTAGGTAATCTTATGAAAATTTTATATTGATAAATTTCTAGTAAGCATGAATTATCACCTTGTGTCTACTACATTCTTAACCTTCGCACAGATTGTCTATCACTTATACTGATTCAATAGTCTGGCCATCTATTTAGATCACTATGATGTAGATGGTTTATCATGTGTGGCTTTCCAAGTCATCCATCAAATGTTATCATTTAGCGGGATGAATAGTTGCAACAAGGCTTCCATTGGTAAACTTATAAAAGAATCATTGATGAAAGCTAAAAATGATCGAGCAATTTGTGTATCTTGTTGGGGTATGAAAACAATTTGATGTCATATTCTTCCCTCATGCATGCTCTTATTTTTATGTGGTGCTATGTTGTGGTGAATAAACAACATTCTATGGGCATAAACTTGTGCTAACAAAGAGAAACTGTTAAGTTGGACACTGGTATGTTGGGTATCATTGATTTAGAGGGTTTAGCAATCGATCATTAAATGACTTTTGACAAAGGATATCTTGGCTCTTGTACCAATAAAGAAGTTTGTGAATGTGATGCATGTTGTGAATTACATAGTCCAATGAACCATCCAATTTTTTAATGCAAGTTGCACTTAAGGATGCAAGCTGAGAGCATTCCTAAAATGGTGTAATGTGACATATTGCTTGTTTTGAAAGCTAATAATCACTGATTTCAATGCCACCCCTTATTTGGATATGATGAATGGCACCTTGTTCAATAGCATGGCATGCTGATTCAATGGGTGATGGTTAGCGATCAATGGGTTAAAGTTGGATGAAACTGTGTTGTTGTTTTGGCTAATGGGAATTGATGTTGTAGTGTGACAAATAGATCCCACTCATAAATCCAACACCATGCTTCATGGTGTCAAATCATGTCTCCATCATTGGTGAGGCAACCCTTTAATATTAAGCACATAAATAGGTGGAGGTGAAGGAACTTATGAGGATGCTCTTAGTAATGACATGCGAGACAAGAAAAACCAATGGTGAAAATCAGACAGCTTGAAGCACAAATTATTGTTTTGAGATGCATCCTTATTAATGGATTAGGACCAAGCCCTCCAGAGAAAGGGAAATAAGATAGTGAGAGCCTCATTTAATTTGTACTCTATTGCTACATAAGGCATTATTAATGAGTCGAGTTATCTGGTAAAACAGCAAGACCTAGGTGGTGAATTGCATTCAAAGCTAAATAATTATGACGGATTGGTAATGAACAAGCACCGAGAGTGAAGTTGAAACGGAATTTGAAACTAGAGCCAACGAGAGCTTCAAATAATTAGGAGGGGAGGAAATAGGTGCTCATGGTGCACCTTGACTGGATGTAGAATGTCCTCATATGGTTTGTTTCATGGCTTGTGGAGTGGATCATCTCAAGCAATCACATGATAGGAACCAGGATAAATGTCACCCATAGAGAAATTATTGTGATGTTTAGAAATAACACTCACAGCATTGAGGTATGCCTAGTGGCCTCATATAGATTAGCGATGGCTAGTGGGCTCACCATTTGATTGAAACATGGAACAAGTAGTCTAACATTCTTGCGAGTTGATGGGTGAGCAAGCTCAAAGTGTGCAAGGAAGCTAATTGGTGGGGTCGAAATTCTTGAAGTAAGCCACAAATTGACCCAAATCTTCTATGAAGGGTTTGAGAAAGTGCACTCCTATTGGGACCAAAAAGATGGTGGACTATGCCTAAGCAAGAACATGTAAGAAGAAACTATGGTGGAGTCCTAATGTGATATTGATGTGCATATCATTCATCTCACTTGGATATATGGGCAAAACACTAATCAAACCATCTAGTAGTTTGTTCCCTTTGAAACTCCCCTTAGGATAATTGGAGCCAATATTAGAGTTCTATTAGGTAAAGCTAAGGATTAAATGAATTTAGGTAGAAAGCTTTTGACTTATTGTCAAACTTTTGATAAGTAGAAATCTAAAACATGACTTGATTTCTTTGATAAATTGAACAATGCAATCTAGTTTCCATGTAAGCCATTTTTGGTAAGAAAAATTTATGATGCATAATGAATCAAAAGCTAAATTAAAACATCCAGTTTAGTGCTAATTTAGAGCCCATAAAGGGTGTTTATAGATTATGATGGATGGATGGTGGTCAAGGAAGTTGAAATCCACTAAGGAGTGTATAACAAGTCACCAATTAAATCACTATCCTTGAAAATGGATGGTGCTTAAGTATGCTACCCACTCTTGACCATTGGTGACATGCAATGCCTTTATAAGTAGGATAGTGCAATGGTCATTGTAACATATAGAGCACAAGACCATGTGGAGCATTCATTGATGTAGGTCTTGATGGTAGTAGTAAATTTTCAAATGACAACTTTTAATCCTAAAGGGGAGAAGGTTCCATGTGAACTACAATTGTACATGGACTAGGAAATCCAAAGCGATGGGGAAACCCTTTGAAGGGTGCCATTTGGGAAGAGCTTCAAAAATGAGTTTAGATAAATTTCTTGAGATATGGTGTAATAGTTGATGGTAATGCCAAGTTATCCTAAGATATTGGCGAAGGCCTCAAGAAGAGTTATCTTATCTACATAATAGTCATCTATCATAGAAATGACTATGTCCTAGTGACCCTTGAAATTCTAGATGGACTAGTGTCTTCCATGTCCTATCACAATCATAATTGCATCAAGTATCCGAGGCAAACAAGCTCTGAATTATGTAGCATTTTAGGTAAGTGGAATTGGCAAAATTGATTTATAACTTTAGGAAAAATATTGGCTTTAAGAGTTGAGCACTGGTGACCCAGTGCAAAACTCACAATCTATTGATAAATTTCTCATGATTCTCTAGTGGTGAGAGTGGGTTGACATGTGTCCATTGAGGCATGAACTTGAAGTGGCCATCGCAGTAACCTTCATCGTGCAACGAATGATCAACTCAGAACTTGTATGGACATAGGGTATCTAACTTTTTAGTTAAAACAAAGCATTCCAATGGTCCCCATCGATGCTAATGTAGTATGCTTTCTACTTTGTTTTCTAAATTTCTAAGTGAAGAAGTTCAACTAAGTGTGTCTAAATGATTAGAGTATCTATGAATCTTTTATGGTAGCAAAATTCGTCATCATCTTATTAGTGAAGCACATTAATGGATTAATGAGATTCGTATTGTTCTTAACTACTATCAAAAGAAACCTCAACAAATAGAATAGCCTTGATGAAATTAGTGGGGAAAGGAGACTATGTTGGGTTTGGCTCTAATATGACTTTATGAAATGATTTGAGAGGTGTAATATAACTAGGAGTCAGCATGCCAAAGAATTTGAAATGACACTAATTTAAAAGTTATTTTATTTGTTTAGGAGATGGAGATGGGGCCCAGCCCCTCTTTTAAGCTCAAGTTTTACCTCAATAGCTTGATCCAAGTAGAAGACAAAAGTAGGGAGTTTGTTTGGGGTCTCTTAAAGGAAAATATAGGTGTTTCAAGTTGAGCTCAATAAGAACCAAAGTGTCATATGAAACAAAAGGGATAAAGATCATTTTATTCTAATTTCTAGTATGAATATGAACCATGAATGTAAGGTCTATTCATATTTTTTCCTTTCAAAATTTGAAGGTGGAGGTATGAAAAGAGTAGCCACATAGATAACTAGTTTGTGGTAGCTAAACATTCATAGAGGTGTTGCTTTTTGATTCTTTGATGTCAACTCTTCTTATCATTAGGAAGTAGAATTCACGAAGTTTTGGATTATTCACACATCAATAAGGAACATGAGCTTGGTTTGACCATCATGAGAAATATTTAGTTTTACCTTACTAATGAATGTGTCTTAATAGTAATTCAACCTAGTATGAGAAGAACGATTGATTCACATCACTTTTCATCATATATGGTTATGAACCTAATGATGCAAGCTATGTTGTGAAAATTTATCACTGAATGCCTCTAAGTCAAAATTCATGCTAAGATGTGATGCCTAGGCCCATCATTCACCTAATCATAGAAAGTAGGGGTTTTGCACCGAAGAGGAACTTGACTGTGGGATCACATAGTGTTGTAGAAAGTTGGATGGCATGGTCACCATGAGAAATGATAGATAAGGATGAATGGTGGGTAAATTACTTTGTATAAGACTTAAATTTCTAATGAGATATTGTAAGTGATAGAATGGAATGGCTATCATGATCCACTGTGGTCGAGCCCTTTGTCACCACAAATTCATCCCTTCAAAAGACATAGACACCATAAAAGTTTCAAAACACCCATTGCATGTCTTCACACTTGCTTAGTTTGCTCCACTTATTGGCTCCACTTTCCCCATGTATTGAAACATTTTGTGTGGTGCTTTGAATGGTACTATATGATTTGACTCGCGCCCATTGGAGGCTTGCTATGCTACAATGTTGAAATGCTTTATATAGAAACTATGGAAGTTGGATATCACATTGTATGAGTTATAATGCATTGCTTTCACAATAAATTAATATGTTAAATGAGATCCAACCCTATGCCATATTATATTCATCCTTACATTCCCAAAGATGCCATATAGGTTTCAAAAATTTTGCTTACTTTCTTGCATCCATTATTGTAGTAGTACTCATAGTGATTTTATGTGCATGAACAAAAGTGTCGCTTTATTGACCCTGTTCATCACTTTTAATTGTTTAATTCTTCCATAATAGAACTGTCTCAATTAGCAAGCATAAGGAGCAATGTATGGTAAAGTACAGCTTATGATGAAGTAGACGATGGATGATTCAACATGTGCTAAGGTTCGTGTGTGCTGGGCTGTGGCCCTATTGACATGCTACAAGAGCTACAAATGCGGCATCCAGCCCATGCACACCTTATGGCATCCTTTGCCTGCTTCTTGTGGTGCTAACAAAGGGTAACCTTTTTTTGGATTAATAATGTTTTGAGCTAGTGATGCAGGACAAGGTGATACTCTATTAGAAGGCTTACATTCTTCATTGATGTAATTGTCATAATATGCCATCCATAAGATGCAATCCACTACACGATGTGGGCCATGATAAATTTTAAGTTGAATAGTGTAATATGAACTATGTTTTTGTATGCTGGCTTATGCCCCTAACAACATGCAGTTATCACTGTAAGCATGAGAGAGCATTGTTCTTGGGCTACAACCAATCCATGCACACCCCAAGGCATCGTGTGCATGTAGCTGGTGGGGTCGACAAAATGTAACTTTTTTTGCATTGTTAGCCCTAAAAGTTATTAGGTATAAGGTGATGCACAAATGGAAGAAGCATCACATGGTGAAGGAAGATGGCAAGTCTCTCAATAAGAAATCACTTTATCTATGCGCTAGCAACCAACATTGATAAAAATACCAAAACAAAGCTACACTTTATGCCCAACAAGCCGCATGCACTAGATACAGCATGGCACACGCAAACTTGCTTCAATATGCTTACATAGTGATGTAATGCTTGCAGCTCTTTGTCACACATTCACAATGCTGAGTTCATGTAGTTCTTTATCACATGCACATCTACAATAATAAATTCCTTGGGCATCAACTAACATGCACAAGTTGGATTTTGACTGTTTTTACTAATTTTAAGTTGATTGTTCGATGCTTAAAGAAGGCTCTTATAAGGTCTCTCCAAATTCATCCCCTAGTCAAACTTGAATCTACCTTCTTGCATCAAATGAGAAACTCAAGCATAACAATGATAATAAATGAGATGAAGATGAGAACCCCATGCAAAACCTTAGAGCCAAACCTTTTGTTAAAGATGTAGATACAATTTGTGAACTTCCCTTGCCTACATTACTCCATTAATTAGAAGCTATTCACCTTAAAGACATAGTCTAGCTATGTGTACAATTGGGCATGGAAGGCACTCAATCATCAAAAATTTCAATGGTCACTGTGGGTGCACGGGACACCACTCAATGTGTAGTGCTCATCCAACTGCATTGTCGTAGCACTAGCATGGCAGTTTTTAGAGCTAATAAGCTATTAAGAAAAAAAAGATAACAATTCTTATGGCCCTCATTGATTTCTTAAAACCACTTGAAGTTGCTATTGACTATTACATCCCAATTAAAGAATTTTAGCTGAAGTCTCTTTTGATCTCAGGTCAAATGGCATGCTTCAATAGGCTTCCCCAATCTCATAACTTCGACTAACACATATGCAAGTGCCATTCACATGGAACATTTCTCCCCTTTGACCTTCAAAGTTCTCATTTGAATATTTACTACTACCAACAAGATGTACCCCAGCCAACACTCCACGTGGTACTGTACCCTCTAATTAATAGAGATTGAAGCACCCTCCAACTCATCAAAGCATTTTAATACACTAATGGCCAGATGTTGGTTGTATGCTAAATGTCATTCTTTTTTTGGTTAATTGATTAGGCTGCCAAGTAGTTGCACACTCTTTAATAGATTTTAACTTCCATGATCACCATCTTGCTATCATAGTCAACTAACAGCCATTGTAGGACTTTAGTTAGCATATAGATGGACACCATAAGTGACTTTTAGTTCATCCCACATTTTTAGTTCTACATAACATAAATGGCCCATTTGGATCCTAAATTCAATTTCTCAACTCATCAAATTAACTAAGGTTTCCAACCTATTTAGAAATTTAGAATATATTAAGGCCATTATACCATTAATGCGTCTAATCATTATCTTTACTTGAAAGAACTCTGGCTATTACTCAAACTATCATGAGGGAATCTTCAAAGAAAACTAATTACTATATTGTTTGATTAGTGCTTCACTTCTATACCCAAATTAGATGAGTGATTTGCTTGTTAGTATCACTATAGGCCTCCATGAGTGTTTTCTCTTGTTTAATCTTCCTCAAATACATTTCTTCATCTTTTAAGTCCTGCATGTCATGCTATCACATAAAACCTTTATGGAAGATCTGGAGTAGTTGGTGGCTCACCCTTTTAATAAGGACCACACAAATCAACTTCCATGTGCCTTTCAAGCCTGTTATCCTATCAACTCCCAACAAAGTCCAACTCCCTTTTTTATCTTTAAAGATACGCTAGATGGGCAGCCTACAAGCCATCACAAATGCATGTGGTGCCTATATAGAAATCCTCAATGGGGCACACCTTCTAGTCTCATACCACAATGATGACCTTGAGCCAATCCTCTCCTTGAGCTATGCAACAAATTGTATGAAGATGTTTGACATCAACTTGAGGGACATCTTCAGGTCCTTTATGGTTCCCTCTTGATAATCTCAAGCACTCTTTAACTCTTTTTTCAAAGTACTCTTCAACTTTCCCTTATAATTGGTCTCTTGCAATTATTTAGGACAGGATCACACAAAATTTTAGTTGCACTCTAAAACAACCCAACTCATTGGTAGATATAGTGGTAGGGTATGAGCTAAATGGTCTTTCACCCTCCCTAACACCCCCTTCCATAGGATGTCCTGATCTATTGAGAGCACGCCCTCTATACTACAATTTGTGCTTTAAGCAACCTGATTTGTACATTAAATTGGATCCATTTCACTCATCATTATTAAGAGAATCCTTGAAAGTTCCTTCACGTCTACTTATTTATTTTCTTAAACTTAGTGGGTAGCATCACTTAACATGGGGTCATAGTCCCATATTATGGAGCATGGAGCTAGATTTGTGAAGGGCATCAACTTTTAGCATTGTAACATTGATTCTTATAAGCCAACACCATAACACTTGGTGGCATGCACCTCTTACCACATGATAGCCAACCATCACCTAATGCTTCAGCACTCCATGCCATAGCTTAAAGGGCCATCCACCTCTTATTTGCTTAGCATGCATCCACTAGTTCTAGTTGCACTAAAACAATGGATGCTTCATGAGATTCTACAATTCATATATATCACATCTCATTACATTCTTCACCATTTTGAGTGCCAAGATGTTCATAGTCAAAAGTTGTTCAATGTTCAATTTTGATGTCCCATTGAACCTAGAGACGTAGGATAGACTCATTGTCTGAATAACATTTGCACTCCCTTGGTGCATGATAATGTCGATAGGCTATTGTTTATTCCTCATAGCATTAGCTCCAAAAAGAAGCAAGAGCACAAATGATGGAAGAATGTGACATTGAGTAGCTATCACATCCTCATTGGTTGCATATATCACTAAATCATTAACAGCTCTCTTTAATGATCATCCTACTAGTTCACCTGTGAAAACCTTGTGACGACATCTCCTTCCTTTAAATGATAAGGATCAGTGGACTTCTTATTGTGTCATTATCAACGTATATGGTCCTTCAAACTTTTCCACAAATTGAATCAAGAAGGTTCTATAGTTGATTGGGTTGCCCATCATACTATTTTGTATCAGATTAGAGAATGCCCCTTCCTAAGCTGCTTCATCATTATCTTTTTTATTCTATTTATCCATAATGAGAGTATGTTGTAGGTTTCAGCCATTTCTTTATTAAGGAAGCCAAAGTATTATGTAAGTTAAAGTTTGCTTTGCAACCCAAAATCTTTATTATGTAATTGGAATTACAAGAGAATAGAGGTCAGGAAATTATAGTTGTAGGCAGAAAAAACTATTGGCAAAGGAATCCTTGGAATGCGTAATTTTTCATCTTGTTAACTTGTTTGTGTCACATTTTTTGTTATCGACCAACTTTGAAATGGACCTAGCTTCAACAATCCTTCGAGTACTCTATGAGGAGTTATGAAGAATGATGGGCACAAAATACAAGAAGTTACAAATAGAATTAGAGGTATTCTGCATGCATCTCTAGCATTGGTGATGGGTGCAAGGCTCTAATCTGTATCAAATAACATTTTGGGGATCATGACATTGAACTTGCTAATAGTGCTCTAGTGAATTGTAGCAATGGAACTTAGCAAAATGCAAGGAATTATGTAGAGACTTCACTAGATGTGTCAACATGAGAGGAGGCCTATTATGATATGATTTCATTTAAGAAAGATAAGGGTGAATCTTCTAAGATGTAGAATGCATTAGTTGTGAAATGAGCATGATATAGAGATACAAAAGAAGGTGGAAGAGTTGAACAAATTAGATAGTGAATTGAAGATGAGCATGCATACAAAATTTTTTATTGTATCAAAGGAAGTACTAAATTAGTTAATCAATAAAGGTGCACCCAAAGTATTTGAGAGAATGTCAAAATTATTGAGGTGGAAAATTTTTTAATTTTAAATAAGCCAACATGTAGTCTGATTAAGGTAAGCTTTAAGGATGCTCTCATGGGATAAAGAATGAATAATGATAATAACATTTCTGTTGAAGGTTAATTTGGTAATTACATAGGGAAATTGGTAAATGTAGTTGTGAAGATGATAGCACTAACTAATACCTCCTTCATAATAAATTTTGAAATTTACCTTTCAAAAGAGGCTTATGATCATCAAGATCATTACCACCAGTTTGATCTTATTGGTATAGTGTATGATAGTTTTTTATCCTTTCAAAAGATTGCCAAAGTACACTAATGTGGATGGGGATATGTCAAGGGATTTTAGGTTCTAGACTTTTCAGATGGCTATTTTTTGTACTTTAAGCCAATTGTAGATAGAGATTCTATGTGGTTGGGAGGTCCCTAGTTTGTTGCTTAATTTGGGTTTGGATATGCAGACACTTACAGTTGATGATATAATAAATCTGGGACACAAGAAACGTTTTGTGCTTTGCCAAAGCTATGGGTGTGCGTATTTAAATTACCATTAGATGGTTTACATGCAATGTTCAACCTTTGTTGGTTTTTATGTAAGAATTGATCTTATAAAGCTTCTTATAGTAGATGTGTGACTGAATGGACCAATGCATCATTCTAATTAGAGTTTTGATTATGAAGGACTACCCATTTTGTACTTCACCTATGTAAAGTAGCACATGCCTTTAAGATATACACAACCTAATCAAGATAAGAATGTGGGGAAATTATAAAAAAACTACATTATGAGAAATGGTTGGTTTGGGATTCTAGATGGTAGTCCAACCTTGGAAGAGGAGAGTTTTTATCGCAACACAATAGATGAGGATTTTGGATCAAAAATATTTGAGTAAGTAGGTGTTTAATAAGCATTACAATTTGGAAGATAAAGAGTAAGTTATGTATAGAGGCACATCCTGATCAAAGAATGATAGGCACAGAGGGTGTTCCTTTACGATAGTGTGGGTACCAAAACATAGAGTGCATAAGGAAGAAGAAATTAATACAAATAAAAAGAATTTTTCAAAAGTTAACAACGCTTTCGATGATGGCCGTAGTGACTCTTCCTAGATTATGGCATAAATTTTTAAAACATTGGTGGAAATCTCTAGTAATCTTCATCCATCCACTATGTTAGGATCTCCTAGACTCAGAGAAAGGGGAAAGAGCTCTATGGAATGAATTTGGAGATGATAAAACAAATAAAAATTAGAAAAGGGAGGCAATTCTCTTGGGAAGTTTTGAAAATTAAAACACAAAAAATGGTGATATTAAAAAAATTGTGGAATTAGAAGAATACAGAGCAGGCTTCTTCTTACTTAGACCATTTAAGGAATTACATAGTTGAGTTGTTACTGGATGTACTTTGAAATTATACTGGGTATTATTCAAGGCTTACTTTGTCTTCAATTTAGGGTATTTTGTTTGGGGTAGATAGGGGTAGAGAAGGTATTTATTTTATTGCACTCATTGTTGTATTTCTACTAATCACATGAAATTCAATTGGCATAGAAAGTAGAGGTTGTTGATCACCTGCTCGGTGATGCTCTTCTTAGAAAAGGTTTAACCATGGCTTGAGCATGGATACTATTATTTGGTGGGGAGAAATAGCATTAAGTATTCTCAAGATACGATGATTAAAATTAAAGCAAGTTTTTTAGTAGAGCAATTACTTAAAATGGAAATAGAGGGGATTTGCAATTATTGTCAATATATAAGGCTATCAAAAATGATGAGTGCTCAATGGCTAGCTTATTTAATTTCTTTTGAGCAAAAACCTAAATTGCCATGCCCAAGAAGAAACAAATATTCAACCATTAGGAGATTCGTTGTGCATCAAAGTAGCTTGTGTACTTTGGTTTACTATAATAGGGGCAAATTAGTAGTATTGGTGTGCTACTTTTAACAAGCATGTTTATTTGATGTCGATGAAATTTCTTAGATAGAATTCTTATATGGGCAAGAGCTTCTTCAGTTGCGTAGAATTGATACATTAATTTTAAGGCAAAGGAGGTTGTCTTTAGGAGGATGTCCTCAAATGGTAGTTGGAATATTTCCATAATATGAAATAATAAGTGCCTCAGCCTTTTGTCCTAGGCTATAACTTTAGACTTTTAATTTGCTCTGATGTTATTGATCATGACAAATGCACTTTGCATAGAAACAATTGATTTTCAATTACTTGCATGGGGATCATCTGGTTATTCAAGGTTCAAGATTAGGTTGAGCTTGGCTATAACTATGAGGTGAGTAGAAACAATCATATGTTCGTTGGGTTATAGTGATTAATAGGAATGCAAATTTCTCTAATGTTTGTAGTAGAGGATTTACTCAAAATAGCAATAGAGAGGACGTGCAATTCTTGGATAGATATTCTTTGTATAATTCTTTGACATACCATAAGCACTAATTGTTGTCAATATATGTTGCTATTTGATTTCTTGAGTACTCATTGATCAGCTGATTTGAATACTTTTGTGCAAAGAACTATGTTACCATGCCAAAGAAGTTACAGATTTTTTTCCTTTGGGAAATTTCTATGCATTTATGAAGCTTGTATACAATAATTACTATAATAGAGGAATATTTGGAGTAAACGTTTGCTTTTTTTGAGAAGCACCTTCATTGGAAAGTCATGTAAATGTTGGAATAAAACACTTAAATGGATGAGAGCTTCTTCAGTTACCTAGAATTGGCCATTCATTTTTAAGATAAAGGATGATGTCTTTAGGAGGAGGACCTCAAATGGGAGTTGCAATATTTTCTTAATTGAAAATAATAGCGAAGTGCTGCAACCTTCTTTCCAAGGCTATTACAATTGCTTTTACTTGAGTCTCAATGTTTGTTATGAAAAGGAAACACATCTAAATTTAGATCTGACATGGTTTGGGGTGCAATAGAAGCATGAAATTTTTCCTAAGTGCATGTTTTCAATAAAATTAATGTGTGGTGGTGCTTGTAGCATGGAACATTATAGTGATCAGAGCAACAAAATCTCTTAGCTACTTGTAATGCTTGGTAAGAACAAATAGGGTCTTTTTTATAGCCCCATTAGAAATTTGGATGGTGAATTTTAATAGGAATGAGGAGGATCAATGTTTGGGTATGAATTGAAACTACTTTTTCTTATCTTGGACTAGATTTTTAGGGTTAGTATGGTTTTATGGAGGTATTGTATGGAGTATGCATCAAAAGGTATGTGATCCATTGGGTAGCCTATAACCAAATTAAAGTATCTACATTCTTGGTGTACTATTGATTTTTTAAGGGATTTTTTAAAGTATTACTTACACAAAAAAAGTAGATGGGAACAAAATCAATGGTGGACAGGCTCTGTATGTGTTCTCCAACATCACCTATGGTTAATATTTTATTGACTTGGGATTTATTATAAACATGTTCTCTTTTTATTGACTTTTGATTTATTATAACCAAATCAAAGTATCTACATTGCTTGGTGTAGAGTTGCAACAGAAATTTCCAAACACACTCAACCTCTTCTATTGTTAAATGATTCTCTATTCTAACATCATGTACTCTGGATGTTTGAAGAACAACACATTTCTTTCGATTAATTTGTTATAAAATTAATGCATAATCTGAAATACCAAAGTAGATGCAAAAAAAATTCATCTTATTTAGACAGAGATTTCATTAATGTTAATGATATGCAAGCATTCTAAAATACTACAATGACATGTTTTCTTAATATAGGCTCAAACCATTGCCCTCTCCTTATTCAATTTAGACAAATTTTATTGAATAAAAATATGATGAGAACCCAATTTGAAAAATCATAGCTATTATTTCCAAATTGAACTATTATTTTGTGTGCAACTTTTGATAAAGTTGTTAATGGCAAACTTATCGATAATGAGTCCTCTAAATTTTACAAAGCACTATCACCATTAAAGAAATGGTGTTATGCTAAACTTTGTAATATTCTTAATATGCCTGATTAGTTGGAGCATTAGATTTAGGAGGCTCAACTTAAGGAATCTGAGATATGCTTAATGGAGCTATAGCATTATCTTTTAGCATAATGTAGTATCACTAATCACAAAGCTATGGCTTTTGAAGAAGTATGGTGGCAATAGTGTAAAGGTCTATTGAGCCAATCTTGGAAATCAAAACACATGGTTTTTTTAGGAAGTAACTACTTTTATATATAGAAGTACTCATATAATCATCTTAAAAATGTTAGTACGGAATTATTGGGAACCCTATTTGAGATTAAAGATTTACTCGTGTAGTATTTTAGGAAGAAGTAGAGTAGTTTTGGATAATATGAACCTCCCATACCTTTCTAACCATTGAGAGTTATCAATAGTGAGGAAGCAGCAAGACTTGTGGCTCTAATCGGGTATTGACACCAGAAATTTTACAATGCTTATCAAAAGAAAATAAACCTCTAGTGTGGATGGCTTCTTTGTAAAGTTTGCATACCAATATTGGAACATTACTTAGGTAGATATTGTCATAGTTATTAAACAAATCTTAAAAGGTTGATGCATGCCCAAAAGGTGGAAAGACATGATAATCATTCTAACTTTATTTTTTAAGGTGCTTCTAAGCTTGAACAATTCGAACCATTATTCTTCGCAATGTGATATGCAATGGTGTAGCTAAATGTTTGCTGAGTAGACTAAAGATAGTGGTTCAACATATTTTTACTTGGGAATAAGTTGCTTTTCTACTTGGATGTTTTATAACTGATAATATATTTTTTGCACAAAGAATGGCTGCCATACAAACTTAACTACTTTGAAAAGGGTATTGTTACACCTTTGTGTTTGATGAGTCAAGCATAAATGTTTATATTTTATTTAGGCTTAATTTTAAGTAAAATTGTTAATATTTAATTAAATCAAGCAATGTACTTCACATGTCTAAAATAGTGGTATCTAAGGACCTTGAAGCCATGGCATACTTCAAGGAAATTTGAGACATGTACTAGAATTTTCATATTTGAGTTTTTATTAATTTTCTTGAAATTGAGATGTCTAATTTTTGAGATTATGAGACACACTAGTAGTGTTATTATTTAAAAATGTTATAAAATTAATAATTATTGAATTTTGATTTTTGGGCCAAGCTTTATTGACAAAAAGTATAGACATTGGTATTTGATTTTTTAAAATTATTTAGGAATTATTTTTTATAAATTTCTTTTCATAGTCATTTAGAAAACTTATAATACTATGATAATATAAAATTATTTTGGTACACTTATATTTAAAATTTTAGCACAAAAATTCTTCTAATCAACCTTAAAACAGCTTAAGTCTCGGGAAAAATCACTATAGCACTGGGCGGGCCGACCCATCACGCAATTAACCCGTCGAGGTCTTTTAGAAATTAAAAATTGGTTGACCCAAAAAGGGCAAGCCAAGACCGCCAAAGCCCGCTGAGAGGAGCACGGCGAGGCCAAACTATAGCGGTGGTCAAAGGTCAAATGAACAGTGCCAAGCCCGCCCAAAGCCCACAGAGAGGAGCTCAGCTAGGTCAAACTACAGTGACGGTCAGCAGTCAATGAACAGTGCCTAGTCAAGTCAACCCGACCAGGTGATGAAATCCCGGTCAAGGAAGGGGGGAGCCAGCCCCACAGAGGCTCGAGAATTAAACAGCACAAATTTCTTATAAAGCTATGAAACGACTTTAGTTCTCCAGTGTGGGACTAAAAATCCCACCTAATAACTTCGGCAAGATCCAAAGGCGTACATCAAGCCCGTCCAGATCCAATGCGTGAGATTGAAATCGAATGGCTGTTTCGCGAGTTTAATCGGCGCCGTTCGTTCAGTGAGTTGATCCAAGCTCCAGATCAAAATCGAATGGCTGTTTTGCGAGTTTAATAGGCGCCATTCATTCAGCGCGTGGATCCAACGCTCCATATAAAAATCGAATGGCTGTTTTGTAAATTGGATCAGCGCCGTTCGATTGTGGGCCAGGATTGGACGGTGGCTGCTTTCCGTCCGTTGAAGGTTCTTTTTTAGCTCAATTTTAAGCTCTATAAATAGGGAAGATTTAAGATTTATTTAGTTTCCTTTGCTAAATTTTTTCAAAGATTTCAGATCTCAAATTCGAGTAATCACAAGAAAAAACGGTGCGTTCAAGCTCAAAAGGAAAACTGCAACAAGCCGCTTGAAATTAGAGGTTCATGATTCAATTTTTCTCAGTTCTATCCTTCTAATGTTTCAATTGTGTGTGACTCCTTTTTCTCTTATTTCTCCTAAGTTCTTTTTGCCAATCGTTGTATTTTTCGTTTTGGGGTAAAGCCAACCCGGCAGTGTTGCTAAAGCCCCAGGTTTGAGTTGAGCCAGGAGAAAAACTCAAGTAGGTTTGGGATTAGCCGTACTAAATTCCCCAAGTAGGTTTGAGGTGAACCGTATGAAAAACCTCACTTGTAATTGGTGCATTTAGTGGATTTTTCCCAACACCGGTTGGGGGTGGACGTAGACTCGATTTTGAGTCGAACCACCAAAAAACTTTTGTGTTCAAATTTCTTTATTCATGCTTAAATATTTTAAGTTTTATTTTTGAAAGTTATAAAAATTTTTAAATACACAATTAAACCCCCCCTCTTGTGGGATTTCCTTAGCATGAAACACTTCAATTGGTATCAGAGAACGGAACCCCAAATTACGTGAGTAACATCACGTGGGATATCCTCTTGTGCTAAGTGAAGGCTTTCTCACAATTTTTTTTTGTTTTTGTGATTTTGTATGGCTTCCTCTTTGGTCGAAATGAGTGCAACCTTATGTGAAGGTTTTTCTTCAAATCGGCCTCCATTATTTAAAGGAGAATTTTACTTATATTGGAAAAATCATTTTAGAATTTTCATTCAATCTATTGATTTGGAATTATGGGAAGTCATGACGAAGCCTTGTGGACTTCCTAGAGATTCTTCTACTGATGAAGTCAAGCCCTTTAGTGAGCTTAACATTGAGCACAAAAGATTGGCTCAATTAAATGATAGGGCATTAAACTATCATCATTGTGGAATTTCTCTTAGTGAGTTTACACAAATTATGAATTTTCACACGGCTTTTGAGGTATGGAAAAAACTCGAAGTAACTTATGAGGGTACCTCACAAGTGAAAGAAACTAAGAATAATATCCTCACCCATGACTACGAACTTTTTAGAATGAATCCTAATGAAAGTATTATGAGCATATTTTTGAGATTTAATGATATTACAAATGGATTGGCAAACCTTAGGAGGGCATTCTGAAATGGTGACCTTGTTAGGAAAATTTTGAGAATCCTTCCAAAGGAATTTGATCCACTTGCAATGGCTATTAAAGCCGCTAAGGGTCTTAGCAAACTTTCATTAGATGAACTCCTTGGGGAACTTCTTACCACCAAAATAGAAATGTCAAGGAGACTTATAAAAGAGGCTTCTACAAGCAGTTAAAGTATGAAAGAAGAAAGGAAGAACCAATGGCTTTCAAAGCCACCAAAAGCAATTCGGATTCCACTTCCACCTCCTCCACGGATTTAGAGGATGAGGTAAGTTTCCATGTTAATGGTTTAGCTAAAAATTTGGCAAAGAGCTTTCTTAATAGGAAATGGAAGAAGAAAAGCAATAAAGAGAGGAAGAGGCCACCAACTTGTTTTGAGTGTGGTCAAACTGGTCATATTAAACTGGAATGTCCAAAACTCATAGACAAGTATATGAAGGAGGGAGAAAAGAAGAAGAAGAAGAAGAGCTTGAAGAAAAAAAAGAATTACAAGCTACATGGAGTGCCACCAAAGATTCAGACATTTCAAGCTCAAGTAGAGGAGAAGAAGGAATGATTTGCTTTATGGCAAATGAGGCATCCTCATCATCTTCAAGTGAAGAAGAAGAAGAAAATGAGGTAAGCTCTTGGACAAGAGATACTCTTGAAAATAATTACATTGAAATTATGAATGCATTAACTTCCTTAATGAGTGCACATAAAAAATTAGAAAGGAGCTACAAAGAAAAGGTTGAATTGCTTGATTTTGTCAAGAAAGAAGATGAAAGGAAAAAATTAGAAAATCAACATATATGTGAAGAAAAGGCATCTCTTATCATTGAAAATACTTCTTTGAAGCATGATATTTTAGTTTTAAAAGAAAAAATACAATTTTTTGAGCATGCTAGAGTAAATAAGACTACACATGTTTCAAATGCTTATTATCATTCACATGCTCTCAATTTCAAAAAACCTAGATATTTAAGCATGCTTAGGCCATCAAACATCGTTTGTTTTTATTGTTGTAAACCTGGACATACTATGAATGATTACTTCTTTAGAAGAAATATGTATACACAAACACAAAATGTTAGATGGATTGTTAAAAAGGAGAACATGCAAGTACCATTTAGGGTTCAACCCAAGTTTTCTTGGGTTCCTAAGAGCATGACTTAGAAGACTAGAAGAAAAGGTCTTCAAAATATTTGGAAACATTCTAGGATAGGTCTAGGATATTTACAAAACTTAAATTGATGATTTCATTTAGTGGTATACTTTCAAATTTAAATTTTACACCTCATACAGTCAAAACCAAGGAGAAAATTGAAATCCACATCTTGGGTATTGGATAGCGGATGCTCAAGACACATGATTGGAGACAAAAGTAAATTCAAATCATTGAGATCAGATCAAAATCGGAAGGTGACCCTAGGAGACAACACAAAGAAAAGAATAATTGGAATTGGAGATGTAGGTACGACAAACTTTACCCTTTCAAATGTATTTTTAGTAAAAGGCTTAGAATTTAATTTGATTAGTATTAGTCAACTTTGTGATAATGGATTTGATATTGTTTTTAATACAAAAGCTTGCAAAATCATGAAAATTAATGTTGAACTACTTATAGGTAAAAGAAAATGTGATACATATGTAATTAGTTTTGGACAACTAGAAGCTAGTGGTTTGGAATGCCTAGTGACCCAATCTAATGAGAATTCATCATGGCATAGAAGATTAGGCCATGCGGGATACTCCACCTTGAAGAAGATTTCAAAATTAGATGTAGTTAGAGGCCTTCCAAAACCAAGCAAGTCAAATTGGGAGTTGTGTGAATCTTGCCAAAAGGGAAAACAAGTTAAATCCTCTTTCAAATCTCAAAATGAATTAACAACTAGTAGACCTTTAGAAAAAATCTACTTAGATCATTTTGGTTCAATACAACCTTTGAGTTTAGGAGGAAAACAATACGGATTTGTTATAGTTTATTTTTCTAGATATACTTGGGTGTTTTCTCTTAGACATAAAATGAAGCCTTTGAGAACTTTGAAGATTTGATTAGAGAGTTAGAAAGACAACATAGTCTAAAATTAATTTGTATGCATAGTGATAATGGGAGTGAATTTAAGAATGAATATTTTAGTGAGTTTTGTAAAGAGAAAGGAATCAAACATCAATTCACATGCCCATATACAACACAACAAAATGACATTGTAGAAAGAATGAATAGAACATTAGTTGAGATGGGTAGAACCATGTTAGCCGAATATAACTTACCCAAATGTTTTTGGGCCGAAGCTATTAGCACGGCATGTTACATCATAAATAGGGTTAATTTGAGACGAAAGTTGAAGATAACTCCTTATGAATTGCTAAGGAAGAAGAAACCAAATCTTAGTTATTTTCATGTTTTTTGTTGTAAGTGCACTATTCTTAAAAATGAGAGAGCAAACTTTGGAAAGTTTGATGAGAAGGCAAGTATAGGAATCTTTTTAGGGTATTCATCAATTAAAAAAGCATATATAATTTTTAATCAAGAATCACATAAAAAAGAGGAAACAATGCATGTTGTGTTTGATAAGACAATTTAACTAGTTAGTGAAAAGCATTTAGAAGATGAAATAGAAGAAAAAATAGAAAATCTAGAAATAAAAAAAGAAAAAGAAAAAGAAAAAATTTATCTAAAGGATGGAAATTTGCAACCTCACATCCAAAGGATTTGATTATAGGAGATGTGAACCAAGGAGTGAAGACTAGAGCTTCAATTAGAGATATAGATCATAGTGCCTTTGTGTCATATTTTGAACCCAGTTCTATAGAAGAAGCCCTTGTGGATGATTATTGGGTTCAAGCTATGAATGAAGAGTTAGACCAATTTGAAAGAAATCAAGTTTAGGAATTAGTACCAGGACCTAGTGATCAACAAGTAATTGGTACTAGATGGGTCTATAAAAATAAATTAGATGAAAATGGTGTAATAATTAGGAATAAGGCTAGACTTGTTGCTAAGGGATATAGTCAAATAGAAGGTATTGATTTTGAGGATTCATTTGCACCCGTAGCTAGGTTAGAAGCAATTAAATTACTTCTAGCATATTCATGTTATAAGAATTTTAGATTGTTTCAAATGGATGTAAAAAGTGCTTTCTTAAATGGAATAATAGAAAAGGTTGTGTTTGTAGAACAACCACCAGGTTTTGAAAATCATACACAAGATAATTATGTCTACAAGCTTAAGAAAGCTCTTTACAGCCTTAAGCAAGCTCCAAGTACATGATACCATAGGTTGAGTAATTATCTAGTAGAAAGTGGCTTTAGAAAGGGTAAATCAGATATTAAATTATTTCTAAAGCCTTTAGAAGATGATTTATTAATTGTTCAGATTTATGTTGATGATATTATTTTTGGTAGTACAAAAGAAGAAATGTGTAGAGAATTTGGAGATCTTATGACTAAGGAATTTGAAATGAGCATGATGGGTGAGCTAATGTTTTTCTTAGGATTGCAAATAAGACAACTAAAAGTTGGTATTTTTATTTCTCAAACAAAATATTTGAAAGAAATGTTTAAGAAATATGGTTATGAAAATATGAAACCTAGAAAAGTTCCCATGAATCAATCTATTCAATTAGACCGAGATGAACAAGGGAAAACCATAGACCAAAAACTTTATAGAGGAGTTATAGGATCTTTATTATACCTTATAGCTAGTAGGCCCAACATTCTATTTAGTGTTGGATTATGTGCTAGGTTCCAAGCAAACCCAAAGGAAAGTCACTTAAAAGCTGTTAAAGCAATCTTCAAATATTTGAAGGGAACTATGACTCTCGGATTATGGTATCCTAGAAATGACCTTTCTTGTGAACTCATTGGCTATACAGATTCAGATTTTGAAGGATCTAAAGTTGATAGGAAGAGCACATCAGGGACATGTCAATTCTTGGGACATTGTCTTGTTTCATGGTCAAGCAAAAAACAAAATTGTATAGCCTTGTCAACAACAGAAACTGAATATGTTGTAGTTGGAAGTTGTGTTGCTCAAGTACTATGGTTAAGACAACAACTTCAAGACTATGGTTTAGAAGTCACACATATACCTATTAGAATTGATAATACTAGTGCATTAGCATTAGCCAAGAATCAAGTTTATCATTCTAGGACTAAGCACATAGATGTTAGATATCACTTTATTAGAGACCAAGTGGCCAAAGGATTAGTAGAATTAGAGTATGTTCCAACTAAGCTTGATTTGGTTGACATTTTTACCAAACCCTTACCATCGAAGCAATTTCAAACATTGAGAGAATAATTAGGAATTTTAGACATTGCTTAGGGTTAACTCCCTTTTGATGGTGTCAAAGGGGGAGAATAGTTAGGAGTTAGGGGGAGCTTGATAATTATTAATCTCCTCATTAAGATTTCTCTTCTTAAAAGTTTATTTTTATTCATTTTATCATTTTTTTATAGATTTAAAACATTTACGTCTTGCCATCATCAAAAGGGGGAGATTATTACACCCTCGTGTTTGATGAGTCAAGCATAAATTTTTATATTTTATTTAGGCTTGATTTTAAGTAAAATATTTAATATTTAATTAAATCAAGTCATGTACTTCACTTGTCTAAAATAGTGGTCCCTAAAGACCTCAAAGCCATGGCATACTTCAAGGAAATTTGAGACATGTATGAGAATTTTTATATTTGAGTTTTTATTAATTTTCTTGAAATTGAGATGTCCAATTTTTGAGATTATGAGGCACACTAGTAGTATTAATATTTCAAAATCTTATAAAATTAATAATTATTGAATTTTGATTTTTGGGCCAAGCTTTATTGACAAAAAGTATAGACATTGGTATTTGATTTTTTAAAATAATTTAAGAATTATTTTTCATAAATTTCTTTTCATATTCACTTAGAAAACTTATAATACTAGGATAATATAAAATTATTTTGGTACACTTATATTTAAAATTTTAACACAAAAATTCTTCCAATCAACCTTAAAATAGCTTAAGTCTCGAGAAAATTCACAGTAGCACTGGGCGGGCCGACCCGTCACGCAATTAGCCAGTCCAGGTCTTTTAGAAATTAAAAATTGGTTGACCCAAAAAGGGCGAGCCAAGACCGCCCAAAGCTCGCCGAGAGGAGCACGGCTAGGTCAAACTACAGCGGTGGTCAATGGTCAAATGAACAAGCTTGGCTAAGCCAAGCCCGCAGAGAGGAGCTCAGCTAGGTCAAACTACAACGACGGTCAACGGTCAATGAACAGTGCGTGGTCAAGTCAACCCGACCAGGTGATGAAATCCCAGTCAAGGAAGGGGGGACCAGTCCCACAGAGGCTCGAGAATTAAACAGTGCAAATTCCTTATAAAGCGGTGATCCGACTTTAATTCTGCAGTGTGCGACTAAAAATCCCATCTTACAACTTCGGCAGGATCCACAGGCGCAGATCAAGCCCGCCCAGATCCAATGCTCGAGATTGAAATCGAACGGCTGTTTCGCTAGTTTAATCTGCGCCGTTCGTTCATCGCGTGGATCCAATGTTCCAGATCAAAATCGAACGGCTGTTTCGCGAGTTTAATCGACGTCGTTCGTTTAGCACATTGATCCAACTCTCCAGATCAAAATCGAACAGTTGTTTCATAAATTAGATCAGTGTTGTTCGATTTTTTGGCCCAGATCGAACGGTGTCTGCTTTCCGTCCGTTGCCCAGATGGCTAGTTTTTTTTAGGTGCCGTTGAAGGTTTTTTTTAGCTCAATTTTAAGCTCTATAAATAGGGAAGAATTAAGATTTATTTAGTTTACCTTTGCAAAATTCTTTCAAAGATTTCAGATCTCAAATTCGAGCAATCACAAGGAAAAACAGTGCCTTCAAGCTCTAAAGGAAAACTGCAACAAGACGCTTGAAATTACAGGTTCATGATTCAATTTTTCTCATTTATATCCTTCTAATTTTTCAATTGTGTGTGCCTCCCTTTTTTCCTATTTCTCCTAAGTTATTTTTGCCAATTGTTGTATTTTTTTTTTTTCGGGTAAGGGCATCCCGGCAGTAGTGCTAAAGCCCCAGGTTTGAGTTGAGCCCGGAGAAAAACTCAAGTAAGTTTGGGATTAGCCGTAGTAAAAATCCCAAGTAGGTTTGAGGTGAACCGTACGAAAAACCTCACTTCTAATTGGTGCATTTAGTGGATTTTCCCAACACCGGTTGGGGTGGACGTAAACTCGGTTTTGAGTCGAACCACCTAAAAACTTTTGTGTTCAAATTTCTTTATTCATGCTTAAAACTTTTAAGTTTTAATTTCGAAAGTTATAAAAATCTTTAAATACACAATTCACCCCCCCCCCCTCTTGTGGGATTTCCTTAGCACGAAACACTTCAGGTATCATTACAATGATGTTGGACCTCCACTAGGCTTTTGATAAGGTCAATTTAGAATTTATGCCATATATGTTAAAGCATCTATAATTCTCATATCTTTAGTGTCATTGGGTTGAGGCATGTATCACTACATTATTTGTGATTTTGTTTAATAAATTCTATCTTCAGTGGATTAAATTTATCACGTATCTTAGGTAGCAATGCCCACTTTCACCATATCATTTTACCAATGTGTCCACCTGTCTCGGCTTATTAAGTACCAGGTAAAGCTAGATGTCTCAATTTGGATTTGAAATGGTCCTTTCCCTCCAAGGATTGCTCACCTTCAATTTGTGAATGAAATTTTGATCTATGCACTAATAACTTGGACTATAGTGAGGACCATTCAACACATTATGTAGAAGTATTGACAACACTTTAATCAGGTGGTAAATCTTAACAAATCCATAATATTTCATTGTAAATGAGATGAAATACAAGTGACGGAAGATGATAACAAGAAAGTTACATATTATTAAAGCTACTAAGTTCAAATATTTATTCATACCAATTGTAGCAATTAAAAGTCAAAAAAATGACTTCAAATTCATTATTCAACAAATTGAAACCTATGCGATAAGGCAAAGGATTAGGTTTCTATTAATGATGGGTATATTGTCATGATAAACTTGATGTTCATTACAATTATTGCATATTATTTAGCCATTCTTTAATTTTGAATGATAGTTTTAATAAGTTGTAGAACTGAACGTCAGTAATGCCATACATTATGCATGTTGGAAATCAATTTCAATTCAAAGCATTTCTAAATATTTTTGGTGCTTTGTGTATAAGTTACTCGGTATTATGCTTTTTTGGACAATTGCTACTATGGTTTAGTTGATTGTTCAGGATAAGTTTAGTTCAAGTGGATAATTTCCTTGGCATTCTTCTAATTTCTTTATGGAATACCTATATCAACATGAAAGCGGAACAACCAATACATGTAGTGGAGCACGTTAAGGACCGTAGTGTGAGCGACAAAAATAAGATTATTTTTTTTTGCATCTACTTTGGTATTTCAGATTATGGATTCATTTTAGCACAAATCAATTGAAAGAAATGTGTTGTTCTTCAAACATCCAGAGGACACGAAGTTGGAATAAAGAATCGTTTAACAAGAGAAGAGGTTGAGTGATCCATTTTGATGGCTCAGCCTCTCCAAATCTGGAACCTGTAGGGGCCAGAGGTCTTCTTTTGATTAGAGACCATAAGGGCTGGGTACTTGCTATTCGATCCCAATCACCCAGTCTACCAACAGCCGAGACAGTTGAAGTCTTTCGCAAGGATTATGTCATGGTTTTCCTTTCCCAAACTAACTGAGATTGGGTATAGAAATTTCTATTGCAACCTCGGGTCACGGTCTTTGTGAAGTTGAATTTTTATTTGTCTCCAACCTATTCTTAGCTGCGTGCAAGAGGTATTAAGATATAGGTTCTTTGCGCATGGGTTTATAAGGTGAAAGTGCATGTACAACATAGCTTATGGGACTATCGCACGATGAAGAAATTTTGGGTGAGCACATTCATAATGCTAATCACATGCTTGATAGGGTTAACGATAAGGAATTATGTTCTTTAAATGTGCTTCTTAATTAGACGGTGTTGAATATATGTCTTCAAATCCATATCATTGAATTGAATTTGTTGCTTTAATGTATATCACCTTAGTTTAATAGAAACTTGCAACTACATGAAGGAAAGTTCCATAACCTACAGACACTTCAAAGGAGTATTCATTGTGTTGTAGTTGTTGCTACTACAAGTCCCAATTCCACAATCTGATCAAGTAGGAGTTTCAATGACCTTTAGGACCATTTGTTACCTCTTATTAGACTCCTAAAATGGGGTGGTTTAAGCTCAATTGTCATGCAAAAATACAAGATAACCTAAGTACTATAATTGTTATAGTTATGTTGGATGACATATGTAGGCCTATTATTATTACTAATAGAATATGGATTTCAAGTTTAGTTTCTACAAAGAAAAATATTGCTATTCTTAAAACTATGGAGAACCTTAAAGCACTATTTTTTAATATTCATGTAGTAGAAGTCAATCACACTCTATAACAACTACTGTCAAAGTGAAGTGGCTACTTGCATCTATATTGAGGAGTACCTATCATAATGCAATTACCTTTACACAAAGTACGTACTTCTTCAAACTATCACACATAAAGCGTCAAGACAATTGTGTTGCCAACTAGTTATTGTATCACTCTCTTTTTTATAATTATGTTTAGGAATAGAGATACCCCTTCTTAAATTACTATAACATTATCATTGTTTTGATTTTATGTATGAACATCTAGAAAGAGAGCGTGATGTAAAATTTAGCCATCTCATTATGAAAAAAATTGAAGGCTAGATATGGCCAACATTATGACAAGGTTAACTAGAAATTTGTCTTAGATATGCTAAAGCTTATGTAATTTTAAACTCTTTGGTGTGATTGGATTGAGGCATGCATCATTGCACCAAGATTTGAGATGATACTTAATGGTATCTACCTAGAGATGATTAAGGATACCAGGAGTCTTAGGTAGGGATGTTCACTCTTGCCATACCTTTTAACAATTTTGTTAGAGCATCTCTCATGGCTTATCTAACACAAACTTAAGTAAGCTACCTTGATTGGGTTCAAGTTTAGCACTTCAAGCTCTACAATGATAAACATTATATATGTTTGTCACATGATGATTTATGCACCTACAACTTCTATCATAGTGAGGACCATTCAATATATTATGTAGCAATATGGGCATCACTCAGGTCAGGTGATGAATCTCAAAAAATCTAAAGTATTATTTCTCAGGGGATGGCATGCAAGCCAAGGGAGATGAGAGTAAGAAAATTGCATATGCATCAAGTTACTCAATTGAAATACCTAAGCATACTGATTATATCAAAAAACTTGCAAAAATAAAATCTTTTCAATTTCATTATTAATCATTTTGAAATGTTTTTGATAAGTTGGATGATTAGGTCACTATAAATGATGGGTTATATTGTCATGATAAACTCAATGTTGGCCGATCCTGTCTATTACTTAGACCACTCAATAAGCTTGAGTGGCATTGTTATAGAATTTGAGAAATTGATGCACCATTACTTGTGGTGTAGTTCAAATGTTTGCAACAAAATACATTATGTTTATGGGGACATCATATCTCTTCCAAAGTAGTGTGAAGGACTAAAAATCTAGAGTTTGTCAACCTAATAGTCAGCATTGATTACAAAACGTTGTAGTAAAATTGTTGCTCAAAAAGTACTTACAGGTTTAGTGTCTTCGAACCAAGTAATGTATGATAAGTGATGCATCACTTACATGCAAATTACATAATAACCCACACCAAAAGATAATAAATAATGTGATCTGAAAGATTTTTTGTAGGTAATTTAGTTTCATTCTTATTGAATAATTGGCTCGACATACTTCCTATTGCAACATGGAAAGCCTATGTTATCATGAAGGTGTACCATCTGTCACTTTTACTAGAGTTGTCTTAGTAGCATGGTGCTTGGTATCACAATAAAATTTAAAATTTATGATTGCTTAATTTGGAAATTTGGATTCTATATTCTCCTCACTGACCTTTCGCCACTCACGTCCCATCCCCTGCACTTTGCCACTAGCAACCCGTCACAGCCCCCCGTTACCAGCCCTCCACCACCAGCTTCTTGTCCCGAGCTCCTTCCTGCCTCTAACTTCCCGTCATTAGCCCCCTCATTCCCAGCACCCCGTCACCCGCCTTCCGTCTCTAGCTTCCTATCACAGCTTCCCATCTCCAACTTCCCTTCACAGCTTCTCGTGACAGCTTCCTGTCTCTAGCTTCCCATCACCAGCCCTCCACCAACAGCTTCCCGTCACGAGCTCCTTCCCGTCACCAGCTTCCTGTCACTGACTTCTCGTCTCCATTGTATGAATAAGTTAATTGAGCTTCATCACTTAGAGGCGACAGTGCACAGCCATAACCCGGTGACGCCAGAGATGATAGTGTGGGAGCGATCGCCGCCCCAAAGCGCCGTTCAACTTTTCTATCAAAAGGGGAACTTATCTTGATGGCCTTGTCTTAATTAATATTTATTTTCTAATTTCTAAATATTTTATCTTAAAGGTTTTAGGCATGTTTTACTAGGTATTTTTTTTCATATATTGTTTAACGATTGAAGATATTACACCTGATCTTCTTACTGTCATAGAATGCAACTTTTATAAATAATTTGCATCATTTCATCTCGTTTGATGTATTGAATATTTTAAATTATAATGCAAATCTAAATTTTCTCTTGTTTGACATTTACATTAGTTTGATTTTAATATATTATACTACATCAATTTAAGACAATTCAATTTTATCATATATTTACTTAATAATAAAATAATAATTTATTACAATTTATGCTTATATACTTTTACAATTCATAGTATTCTAAATGGAGATCTAATTGAGATGAAATAAACATTGTTGGACTCATCCCATATTTGATGTTCGAGAAACTGTTGTCGGTATCCTTAGTATTATGGAATGCAACATTCCTACACTATTTATCTTTTTTTTTTAATTTTTTATTTTTATTTTATTTTGATACTAAGTAAATCTAAATCTGTTATTGTGTGAAGATTCATCACTTTGATTTAAAAAAATTTATTTTTTTTTCAATTTATCATATTTAATTTTTTAACATATATTTATGCATTATTAAGAAAAATTTCTTATTATTTATGCTTATTCACATTGGTAACTTTTCGTAATTTTTAATGAGCTTAGATCGACGTAAAACAAATGTCAAGGGACTCATCATGACGAGCACTATATAACTAAATATTTATTTTTAATATTTTTTGAATTATTTTTTTATGATTCTAGAAAGTTTTACATTATTTTGCTGATTTAATGATGAATGATGTTGTGCGCAATCTTCTTAGTATCTTGAAGTACAATTTTCAAAATCAATTAATCATTTCCTCATGTTTTTTACTTTGTGGTTTTAATAATATGAAATTCTAATTCTCCTCTCATGTGATAATTACATTAATTTAATTTGGATATATTATTTTTCTTCAATTAATCTCATTTTATTATTAGTAAAATATTTACTTAATGTTGAAAATTTATTTATTTTTATTTACTTTTTATTTAGTTTTTATTTGTTTTTAAATTTGTAATAATTAGTAGCTAGGTATGGACAAGATGTCACAAAAGTCATCGGGCTCATCCCCAAAAGCTATATCTAACTAATTATTCATCTTACATTTGAAATGTGTTTTATTTAATGGATTTTATATGCACTACAATGCGTTTAGATTCAAACATAATTTAATGACCATGGAAGTTTCAGGTTATCTTTTAAATATCTTTGTTTATACGTTTTTTATACAATTTATCTTAATTTAGGTTTAATATATATTTAATTTATATTACAATAGTTATTTATTATTTTTATTCTTGAGTTACTTTGGTGAATCACAAATATTCAAAACATGGTTACATTATGATGAAATTAACATTATTGGACTCACCTCATGAGCTTTATCCTTTAAATTTTATATTTTTTAGTATTTTATTTAATAAAGTTTGGGACATTTTATGAGAAATTTTGATTTGTATTTAATTTAATAATTAATGATGTTACACTCATTTGTCTTTGTAAATATCAATGGAATGTTTTTATGCAATTTATCTCATTTATTCAAAGTTTTTGCTTTGATTTGTTTATATCAATATATAACTCAAAACTATTCTCATGTGATAGTTCATTGCATTGAGTTTGTTATAATACATTACATTGATTATGTTTTCATTTTAGCGTTAAAACATATCTACAAAATATAAAATTTAAAATTTATTTTTAGATTTGCTTATTTGCTACAATAATACCAAATGAGGTGTCATTTATATTGAAAAATATTGATAGACTTTTCTCAACATGCCCTATTCAATTAAATATTTTTATATTTTGCTAAATTTTATTTTCAATAGCTTTGCAATACTTTACCACATATTTTAATTGAAACTAGACTTGTTGAATAAAGAAGTTGTATTTGATCTCCTAAGCATTTTGAAATGCAACTCTTTGGTGTTGTTTATCTCATTTATTCAAAATTTTTGCCTTGAATAGGATAAGTTATTATGAAGCACTACCCTTATAGTTATAACTTTTACATCACTATAAGTTTGTGAATTACATTATTTTAATTGATCTCATTATTCCTTTAAAATGTATTTCCGTAATATCAAAATAATGATTTATTACTATAATTTATACTTATTTATTTTGGTAAACATAATTGTCCCAAATAGGATCCAATTGAGAAAAAAATAAACACCCTTGAACTCATATCAAAAAGCTCTATCAAGTCAAATATTTATTTATTTTTATTTTTAAATATTTTATATTTTTATATTTTGGCACACTTTATGAGATATGTTATTCTCCTAAAGATTTGATGATTAAGGATTTTATGCTTTATCTCTTGAGTATCATGGAATATAACTTTCTTTTATAATTTACCTTATTTCTTCAAATATTTTTCTCTAATTTTATTGCATTATTACATAACTCGAGACCTCTTATCAAGTAACATTTATTTTGCTTTGATTTTATTGTGTTATATTGCTCCAATTTATCTTTTTCTTGTTTTAACATTTATTTAATTAATATTAAAATTATAATTATTTTTAAGATTAAAATATTTCATTTGGGGATTCATAAAAATTCTAAAAGATGCCTAATCGAGTTAAAGCTAATATTATTAGACATAGTATGAGAAGCTCTACTAAACTAAACATTGATAATTATAATTTTTTAATCTTTTATTTTTCTTGATTTTAGCATGCTTTATGAGCCTTTTTTTTGAGCTATTTTATGATCATGGATGTCTCACGTAATCTCTTAGAATTCGACTTTCTTGTGTATCTTAAAATTCAACTTTGAATTTGTTATAATATTATGAAAATTAAGTTGTTCTCCTATTTGACGATTATATTGCTTTGATTTGGTCACATTATATTGCTCAATTTAATGTTAGTTTGGTATTAAAAAAATTTACCCGACATTAAAATAATTGTTTGTTTTTATTTATGTTTATTTCCATTGGTTATTTGTTATTAATCACTATAAGGTCTGATCAAGAATAAAAAAAAGCTCGATGAGATCCATCCAATTAAACCTTTATATTTATAATCATAAATATTTTTTATTCAATGGATTTAGTATTCTTGACAAGGCAATCTGATTTAAACATAATTTCACCATCGAGGATTTAACACTCAATATTGAAAATATCTTAGGATGTTGTTATCCTATATAGCTTATCTCAATTTTAACTTTAGTATATGTTTTCCTAATACAATAATAATAATTTATTATTTAATTAGTTATATTGCATTACATTAATTTATCTTATTTTAGTTTTAAGATAAATATTGACATAAAATTAAATTAATAATTTATCATTATTTCTTTTTTAAAATTTTGTAATTTTTAATAGTTCCAAATTTTGCCTGATCGAGATGAAACAAACCTCATTGGACTAATTTGAATGAGTTCTATCTAATTAAATCAGTAGTTTTAAATTTTTTTATTTTCTAAGAATTTTTGTAGATTATATTCGATCTCTTAATTACCTTTAAATTTAAGTTTCACGTACAATTTATATCATTTCTTTGAATTTTATAATTTTATTTGGTCAAATAACATTGCCTCAAAATGTCCCATTTTAGCTTTAACATACAAATTTACTTTATGTAAAATAATAATTTATTATTAGTTATGTTTTTTAAATCTTTGTAATTCAAAATAATTCAAAATAATTCAAAGTTAATTCCACTCGAGATGAAACATGCATCATTAGACTTTTTTAGACATGCTTTATCCATTCAAATCTATATTTTCCAAATTTGGAAATATTTTATTTTCTTGGAATTTTGGTAGGTTTATGAGACATTCTTATTTGTGCATGATCTTATGATTGAAATGGTATCATCAAATGACTCTTAACAACAAATACATGGTTGTCACATTGACGAAGAATACAACTAAAAATGATTTCTTGTGAGTTGTGGATTCTTATAAACCTTTCATTTTTTTTAATGCAAGTTGCATCTAAGGATGTAAGCTAAGGGGATGCTTTCTTTGATGTAACGTGACTTATCACCCCTTGCAAAAGATTGAAATCTTTAGCTTAGATATCATCCCCCATTTGCAAGTGATAGTTGGCATGCTATGTTATCGAATCGTAGGACAGGTTGAGTGATTGTCGGTTGTCGATGTAGTAAGAATTGTATGTCATCATGTGTCATGGCATTGGCTGGTTGGAATTGATGTTTTATTGTGACAAGTAAATGCCTCTCCCAAACCTAACTACTTGCTCCATGGTGTGGAATTATTACCCTATGTTAGGTGAGGCTACTACTGAGTTTAAACACAAAAATGAATAAGTTTAACAATAAAAGTAAGCAAACTAAGACCAACCTAGCATGAAAATTAGACAGCCTAAAGTCTAACTTATAGTCTATAGAAGCTTCCTCACCAACATATCAGGTTCAAGTCCCTTAGAAAGGGTAAACTATAGAGGGTGAGTGCCTCGTTCAGCTAACTTCATCTAGAGGCGGCACTGTAAATGTGTTGGGTAGTTTGGGAATACAACCCAAATTGCATGCTAAATTCTATCAAGGACTAAGTAGTTGTAAGAGATGGATAGACAATGAGCACTGATGAAAAAATGAAAGGACATTGAAAATAAAGTGAAAATTTGCCTAGCATTGACTGGAAGGAATAAAATTAGGAGTTGACAGTGCACCTAAACTAGAAATAGAGTGTTGTTAGATAGTTTTTAACATAGCTTGAGGAGCAAGCTATCTCTAGCGATTATGATCATTGAACCTTGAGCAGAAGTCTCCCATGGAAAATCATCGACATCATCTACGACCATGATATCCCCAACGAGGCATGCCATTGTGGCATCTTGTGCATTAGAGACACATATGGCCTCTTCATCTGACCATCTCAAAACACATACTGTGGAGTGAGGCATGCCTGTGATTAATGATAGAGCAAGCTTGAAAGGCTTAAGGAAGCTAATTAATGTGATTATCATTTGAGGTGTGAACCCTCAATTAACCTAGATCTTCTACAAAGGATTCAAGTGAGATGATGGTTATGAAAACCCAAACATAATAAACTATGCCTGAGTTAGGCAAATCCAGTGAAAAATCTACTAAAGGCCAAAAGAGATACTGACACACAAGATATTCATCTAACTTGGTTATGAGCGAGAAAGGTTATTCAAACTATCTAGTGGTCAGTTCCATGAAATGTTTCCCTCAAAGTGCTAGAGACACACTGAAAGTTTTATTTGGTAAAGCCAATGATTAGGGACATTTAAGGAAAACATTGCCTAGCATATTGTCATACTTTAAATAAGTAGGATAGCTTATCTTCTTTCATTATTTAAGCAAATGAATCTAGGTTGAAGTGGGCCATTTTTGATGAGTAGAACTAGTGATGCTAGACAAACCAAAAGTTCGATTACGGTGTCCAACTACAAGTTAACCTAGAGCTTACAATTGGCATTGGTTGATTACGACCGCAAGATAGTGGTCATAGAAGGTGAAATGTACTAAGCACGTAACAACTGACTTATTAACTTTCTAAAGACAAAAATGGATGGAGCTTAAGTTTGCATCCATACCTAGATATTTGTGTAATGCAACTCCCTGACGAGTAAGAGAGTGTGATGATCGCTACATGATTTAAGACACAAGCTACGTGAAGTGTTTTTTGGTGTTGATCTTTGTTGTAGTGCCAAATATTCAATTCATGACTTTGATGGCTAAATAAGGGAAAGATTCCATACGAACGACACTTGCACATGGCTTTGTCAAACCTAAGAGGCAACGGAATCCCATTAGAGACAGTAATTTCGTATGAGCTTCACGAGCGAATGGAGTTAAATTTCACGAGCTAGGATGTGTCAATTGATGGCAACGTCAAGTGGTTAAGAGGCATTGGTAGGGCCATTGGGAATGCTATATTTTCTACTAAATAACCTATCAACCATGGAAATTGCTCAACTAATGTACAAACAATTTCATAAGAGAACATCATATGTTGAGCAATCTTAAGCGCACTGCTAATCATAATTTAAAATCAAGATGGTGAAGTGCTTTCCATGCTCGATCATGCTTACAACAAAATCAAGTCCACAAGGTGAAAAAATATTGTTGTTGAAGTAATGCAGGCATGGGAAGTTGGAAAAATTGAATAATAACATTAGATAAAGGATTTGTTTTGAGGGTCGGGCTTAAGCGCCCAAGTCCTAAACCATCATCCATTGGTGGACTGGTCGAACTACTTGCTTAGTGAAATTGTGATTACACAGGTCAATTGGGGATGAATTGAGTATGTCCCCAATGGGGCCTTCCTCTTGAGTGCTAAACGATCAATTCAAAATTTGTACTAACACTTGGAATGTTACTATTTCATTAAAATAAAGAATTGTAACGGTTCTCAAGGTTGTTCAAATAATGTGATTTTTATCTATTGCTTTAAATGGCAAAGGGAACAAATTCAGCAATGCACTGGTAAGAAATGTGAGTAGTTATGACTCACTTAAGGTAGAAAAATGTCTCGTTATCTAGCTAAAGATGTGCATGTATGGGTTAATGAGATTTCCACTATTCATATCTGCTATCCAATGAAACCTCAACCAAGGAAAAAGGCTTGATAGAAATGGTGAGCAAGGAAAACCCTATTAATGTTTATTCTATTTCAACTTTGTGAATTAGCTTGAGAGACATAAGCATATGTAGCAATTGGCTTATTAATAGAATTGAAATACCACTACTTTTAATGTTATTTTATTTTACTTAATCTATAAGTTGGAGGTGGGGCTCAACCCTACTTTTTTCTCCAAGTGTCGCTTTAATGGATCAAAATCCATGTGGAAGCCATCATCAATAGGTAGTCTATCAGGGGTGGCACATTTGTTAAAAGATAACAAAGGTGTCTTAAGATGAGCTTAACGAGTAAAGAAATCTCATATAGAACACAAGTGTTAAAGGCCATTTGACTCTAACGTCAAATATGAATATGTACAGCTAAAGTGTGACCCATCGATCCTTTATTTTTTTAGAATTTGAAGCTAGTGATGTCAGAAATCTTTTTAGAGAGACAACTAGCTTGCAGTGCCCAAAATTCATAGAAACATTATTTCCTTATCCTTCATTGTTGATTCTTCACATCATTATCAAGTAGAATTCATTAATTATTGGATTGTTCTCCCACACATGGGGAAGATGTGTTGGGTTTAGATTATCATGAGATAAGTTACATTTTTCATACTGATCAAGGTGTCATGATAGTAACTCAACCTAGTACATGATGAACCATTGATTCACACATTTGGTCATTATGCTTGGTTGAAGAGCCAGTTATGTGAAGTTATTATGTGTGGGATTCTAACTAAATACCTCTGAATAGAAATCTCTGCTATGATGCACTTCCTAGACCTATCTTTTGCCTATTGATTGATAGAAGGGACTTTGCACCACAATAGCACATCACCAATAGCTCTCTTAATGTCAGAGAAAGTTGGTTGGCTTGGGCACCATAAGAAATGGCAATTAAGGGTGACTATAATACTTTCTTATTGAATAATTTTTTGATAGGACATTATAAGAGGTAGAGTGGCCCTATGTCGTGATCCACTGAGATAAAATCCTATGTCACAACAAATGCTTCCCCTTGAAGACATAGCCATCATGAAAGTTTTAAAACACCACTTGCTACTCAGCTTGCATAGCTTGCTCCACTAGCTCTACTTATTATGATACATTTTGTGATACTTATAGCGATAATTTATCCAGTACTCATTTGATACTTCATGCTATACTTAATGCGATACTTAATGTAATACTTCATCTGGTACACGGTGTGGTGTTGTGAGATTCGTGTCCACCCCATTATAGACCTTTTGGTGTGCAAAGTTGAAATGGATCGCATTACTCACTACAAAAGTTGGATAGTCTAATGTAGGAATTATGGCACATTTCCTTCTCCATAAATTATCATGATCCACTGAGATCAGATGTTATGTCATAGATGATTTATCCCTACAAACCAAATGGCATGACAAAAGTTTCAAAAAGTTTGCTTGCTTACTCGCATTCATTACTAAAAAGGTACATATAATAGTTCTATTTGCATGACAAAATGTGTCAATTCTTATGCCTACTTGGGAATCAAAGTAAAGCCACTCTATTGGAAGAAGTTCCTTATTTCTTAACAAAATTATCATGATATGCAATCCACAAGGCGTAATGTGGGCTGTTGTGTGACAAAAAGTGAAGTTTAAGTTTAATTGTGCAATAGGAACTAGGGTTTGTGCATGCTGTGCTATCACCCTATCTATATGCTAATATAGCTACATGCAAAGTAGTTCGTTATATGTGTATTTAATAACTACTCTGCATGCATCCTATTGTATCCTGAGTGCATTACGCAATCCTATAGGTGTGCTTAACAGGGTCCATGCAGCGTAATATTTTTTAGGATTTTTGGTGCTTTGGGGTACTAGTGCTGTGATAATATGGTGCAATATTAGGAGACTTTAATTATTTTTTGATGAAATTATCGTTATATATAATCTATGTGAGCAATATATAGCACGATGCAACTTGTGGTGAAGTATTGGTTGGATAGTGCACTATGCACTATGCTTTGTGCAAGTTGGGTTATGACCTTGCCACATGCTTTTGTAGCTACTTGCAAGATTGGTGATAATGCATTTGCTTGGCAATGGGCTTTACTTGCATAGTATTTACTCCATGCATGTTCAACGACATCCTATGCGCATGATTTGTGGGGCCCTTAAAATGTATCTCATTTTTAGGATTTTAAACACTATGGGCTATTGGCATATGGATAAGGTGAAACATTATTTGGTGACTTGAATTCCATCATGATGGAATTGTCATAATATGGAATGCAGAAAGGGAAATGTACAGGGTGTTGTAGCTTTCAAGAAAGTTGAAGTTGGATCATGCAACATGCATTAGGTTTTGTGCTTTGTAAAATGCATTACTAATCACACACTATAGGGAACTATGCATTCTATAACATTATGTCCACTCCCAAAAGACATTTTATATGTGCCCAACATGATGTATGCATGACTAAGGTGGCCCACAAATTGTAAAAATGTTCTTAAAATTTTTATAGTTGTAGCCTACTAACACTTTGTTAAGGTGATGGTTTATAAGGAGACTTTGCTTCTTCATTGATAGAATTTTCATAACATACAATCCATTAAAGGAAGTATGGAACATAATGCAACTATTAGCAAAGTGAGAAATGGATGGTGTGTTATGTTATAGCTTTTGTGCAAGTTTGGTTGTAGCGTTAGCCTTGCATTGTTGCACTTCCATGTGTGACAGAACACTATGTGTACTACAACATCAATGGTGTACTATTTGCACATGTAGTAGCAAGTACAAGCACTCCTTATTACATCAAATGCATGTTTGGATTGGGTTCTATAAAGTGCAACTTTGTTAAGGATGTTTCTATTATCAACTACTGGTGCAATGACAAGGTGATGTCCTATTTGAAAACTTGCCTTCCACATTGATGGAATTATCACAACATGTAATTCACAAGGGTTAATTTGTGGCAAGGTGCTGTTTACAATGAAGAAAAGGTTGGATGATGTGATATGCACAAGGGTCTGGGCATGTCATGCTTTGTCCTAAGTCATGTGCGATAGTTCATTGTTCTCAAGTGTTTCTTGTAACATCCTGTGCATGTGACTTGAGGTGTAACATTTTTTTGGGATTTTTAGCACTACCATATGTTGGTTTTTTTATAAGGTGATGCCCAATTAGATGACTTTTCATTGTGCATGTTCATGGTGTCACTCTTTTTTCCTCTTGATGGAGCTTTGTGAGGTACACTTTTGCTTACTTTGTAGTGAAAGTTTGATAGTGGCATATGCTTTGAACAATTTCTTTTCATCAGTGTTTTTTCCATGTTGTTGTATGGTGTATGATAGCATCCTAGTGTCCTGTGTGTTGGTATTCTTCATAGGTAACATTTTTCTCCTAAATTGCATGGCATTTTCTCACCATTGCCATATCTCAAGATAGGTGAAGAGAGAATGAGGTATCACTCTAATAGAGAATTGATATACCATAAAGTGAAAATTATCACACTTTTCTTACTACTTGTAGCTTTATTTTGTATGATGTTTGCCACTGTCATAGTGAAACTTCTATGGTGCAAATTACACATGAGCATGTGTTGGTTGAGTGTGTTATTACCTCTACATGATATATTGCATGGTGGAAAGCCTCATCCTCATGCTATGTATTCTTTTGTGTGCAGCAAGGTGGGTTCTTACAAGTGTGACATATTAGTTGTGAAATTAAAACTTTTTAAAGTGATTAACATGGTGTTGCTTCACAGTTAGCAAAGTTTGGAACATGAAGTGTGCTTATTATCTTGTCTTGGAAATTGGAAAAGATTTTATAATCTCATGAGTTGTGCTCAACAATCTTGATTTGCAAGGTGCAATACCTTTTAGCCATTTTAATGGTTGGTTGATTGGTATAGGCCATATTGGATCATTTGTGTTACTATGTTATTGTTCTAGATCTTGTTGGTTGTCATGTGAAGTGCATGTTAACCAAGGCCTTCATCCCGTTATGCTTTTTTTAAAATCTTAAAATCTCTTTGGGCTAATGGGATATGATTGTCTGTAGACCATATTTGCACAAGAGTTTTTTTTTGTGGTGCTTCTAATTGTTTGGCTACCTCTTGTTGTTGTTAAATATTATTTGTAGGGCTTTTTTAGCTAACCAAAGCTTTTTAAGGAGGAAGTTTATAGGTTTCTATCTTTTCTATCAGATTTGTACCTATTCAATTATCTTGTTGATGCCACACTTCTCATGTCTCAGAAATTTTTTTTTTGTGATGCAATTGAACATGTGATCATCCCTACTCTCATGTAGGCACAGTCATTGAAACCATGCATTTTTATCTTCATTCACTACCAAGGAGGGTAGTCACTAAAGAATCCTATTATTGAGTGGTAATGTTTCAAAACGTGATGAATGACATCAAAACATGAAAGCATTCATTATTCCTGTGTGAAGTGTCACCAGACGTGATGAACATGTCAACTATGACATGAGGTGCTATCTAGTGCTTTATCTTTGTGTTTCAACCTGGTTGATGTTGTCAAAATTCGTCTACTTATCTAAAAGATTAATCCATGAATGTGTAAGTAAAAAATAGTTGTACTTTTTGTGAAGGTACATGCTACTTTAAAAACCATATAATTCTAGAGCTAATGCATGCATTAAATCCTAACTTCTTGATAAGATGCTTTTATTACGCAGAAGGTCAATGTGAAATTTCATCTGACTCCTTAACCTATCAGGATAACTTATCATTTCACACAATATCTGTGTATGTGATGCATCCTTCAAGTTTCCACCTTATCAACATTTGATAGTAATATAGGGGCCTATCATGATGCTAATGGTTGATGGAGAATTAGGGTTTGATTCTGAAGAGGTAGCTTGAGACATGGCTACCACATTTGAGGAAGGCAATAAGTGAGCAAATTTCCCAATCTTCACATGGTGAGGTATTGATAATTGATAATAATATGTTCTCCATAAGTCTAGTAATTTGAAAAAGTATAATTTAAAACACTTAATGGGGATCCTTTCAAGGGAAATTCAAGTTTCAATAGCAAAAGTAATGTTAGCTCTCCAATAGCCAATGTTTAATTTGTAGTTAAAAACTCATAGTAATGCCATTGTTTGGGTTGATTGGTCTACCTTTTGTGTACACTGCCCACCCTAATCATTTTGTCAATGATGTAGTTTTTCATTATTTGGCTTGGTAGTGCCTCCAGCATCATTACTTTGTAGAAATTAAATTACTTAAGTTAATCCTATGCTTTGGATACATTATCATGGAATAATTTTGTAGGATTTTTATCCTTTTATGATGGTCTTTGAGATTGAAGTAAAGATTGAGAGGGACAATAATGAGTACACATATCTTATAGTCACTAATAAATTCTTTTATTTATGAAAAAAATCATTGTAAAAGAATTTGTTAATATTGTTTTAGTTAATAAAGAATGAGAGTTAGGGGTTTGAAGATGATCAGATACTACCCTAGTCTTAACTATGGATGATGCTAACTAGGGATTGGTCGATGTCACTATTTGGACTCCATTAGTACTGTATGTGAAACCAAAGTCATCGCGTTCATTGGTAAAGTGATAGTCAAAGTCTACAACATACTATCATTAACAAAGTATGTATATAAAATCATTTAAAACAAAGAATTGAAGTGATTTGGGAGAGGTATTAGTAGGTCTCAAATGAAATCATACAAAAAAGCATGGTGAGAAACTTTGTCTTTAAAATTATTGCCTTCACACTTTTTGGCGGATAAGAACTATTGTAGGAAAAACCATTTGCTATTGTCAGAAGTAATTGATTAACTACAACAATGACTATAATTTAATTTTATTTAATCACTATTCCTTGGACATTAAGAAGTAGAGCTTTCAAAATTTCCATTGCTTTTGAAATAGAAAAAATATCCATGGTAGTAGTTGGATATGAAACCAAAGTTTTGTTGAGAATTATAATGGATCTATGTATGCAATCCCATCTAATAATACCAAATCTAGCATTTATGTCATCATGCAAAACTACATCATGTTTAAATTTAATCCAACCTATTGGAGGAGTCTATTAGGAGATAAAAAACAACTGGTCAAGACCACTAGAGCTTCTATTGGACATGATCAAAGAGTTTAAAAAAGTAGCAACTATAATGTGGTTTCTCCCTTGATGTGCAACTAAATTGAGAAACTTTTTTTGCTTCCACCAACAAATTCTTGTTATTCTAGAGGTACAACAAAGATAAAGAAGTACATTTTACTACATGATAAGTAGTAGCCACCTACACGTTCATAGACATCCAATTAAGGAACTAAATAACAGAAGGCACATCCTAGTACTTAATCCTACCAGGCGTGAATTAGTAATATTTGAAGCTGCAAAACCATAATTCTTTCATGATATACCGCTCTCAGAAATAATGTTTCACTCTTCATTAGTGTGACATCACTAAGGACAAAGTTTAGATGTCTTAATCCCTCTTGTATGAAGCTAGGTGTAAGTAAGAAGCAGATTTAATGCTAATGTCTGATTTAATGCTGATCACTAAAGGAAAATGTTTACTTAAGATTGCACCAACTCTTTCCAAACCCACACGATCTCCTCCCTTGATACATGTCGTTGTAGTAAAGCGGTATGGATTGAGAGTACAACCCTGTTTAAGACCTTTAATTACTTAAATCAATGATAGATAGAAAATACTAAACATAATCCTAAATTTTGGTGTCGTGATATAAGCCTTATTCTAACCACAGCAAAGTGTAAGGGACTACTAATTTTTAAGCATTTCCAATACAAATTTATAATTTTCCTTATCATAAGCATTATCCTTATCTAATTTCTAATTTTCTTATTAATGCTTAAGCATATCCCTATCTAAAACCCTTAGTAACTTGCATCAATGATAGACAAAAATCATTAAACATAATCCCAAATCTTTGTGCAGTGATATGAGCCTTAATCCAACAACAACAAAGTGTAAGGATCTACCAATGACTAAGCATATATGATACAAATTTTTAATTGCACTTATCATAAGCCAAATCTATATCTTGTTTTACTACCATCAATCCTTCTTTTAAAGAAGATAGGTGCAAATAAGTTCTATTTTCTTATTCAAAATAATATTACAAGATATAGCAAGACATAACACAAAAGCAAGTTGCTCCCTAACAAAGATATCTAGAAGCATTACCATTTGTCTAACCAACAAAATTTTTCTCACTACTTTGTTAATCATATTGCAAAGGCTAATGAGCATAAAAGTTTTTTGTTTTGATGCTTCCTAAACTTCAAGGATGAATATGGCCTTTTTGTCCTTTCAACATTTTGCTATAAAACTATCTTTAAGGAATTATTTCACTATTATAACAATGTCCATCTTTGTGATCTTTGGATAACCATGTATAAATGAAAGTAAGAAGCCATCCAAAAGATGGGATTTATTTCTTTTGTTGGATATCATTATAAATATGTTCTTATCATCACTTATCATAGTGACAAGTGTAGTCTACTCTTCATCATTAATAATATCAAGGGTTAGAAGGGTGTAGAAGTCTCATATTAGACATTAATACACCACTTCTTACTAAAAAAGTACAAAGGAATCTCTTTAATCTTTGTCTAGGAGGCCATCAATTCATTAATATCATTTTTAGGTTGTTTGATATAGTTTCTTCTAGAGTTAATTATGGTTATTTCCTAGAAGAAGCATGCTCAAACCCTAAGGGTGGTCTAATTAAGCTTGGTATGCTACCTCCACCATGCTTCTTCTAAAGTTATGACATTGAGACATGAAGAAATAAGCTAGCCAAAGGATCATGTTCCAACCTAGTTAAGCAACTCATACATCTCGTATGTAGAAGCTCTTAGAATTTTGATTCTAATTGCTAAGATTTTTATAGCAACTACCAAGTTCTACTATGCTCCATTTCTTTATTGTTGACATAGCCTTGCTAAATTTGCTAGACAAACTATCCATTGGGATTCCTTTTGATAGTACATTTCCAAGCTATTTTAAATAGATTAATTTATTAGGGAAAAGATAAACAATTGTTTTTAAATTGTTGGATTCTCCGTTTAGTTTTGCCCAGTAATGATTGTTTAAACTATAACAGTAATGGGTTGTGGTCTAAGGGATGCAAGGGAGAAACACAGAAGTGGTGATCAGGATTGCTTGCATACTATTAATAATCATAAATCTCTATATAATACTTCATAGATATAGGCATTCATCTCGTTGTTATTGATAAAGCTAGAGAATTCAAACTAAGCTTGAACATTGCTAAATTTTGTGCTACTTTTTTTATTGCTATGCATGTAAGGTATTGAAGTACCCTACAACAAAAAATGGTCCACCAAACATAGCTTTATTTCTAATTTGGTCCCAAACTAGTCGACAGTTTATATAGTATTTCAATACATACACGGCACAAGACCTCCAAATCTCATTATTATAACATCACACCAAGATAGTAACAATCTGAGAAGAGTGACCCACAATCTCAAGCATGCTCAATTCTACCATAGCACTACAATGCCCCTAGACAGCCTGGTCGATGGTTAAACAAAGTAATCCAAGGTTTTTCCAAAAAGTTGATTGTCCTTGTAAGAGCTGAAGGTCTCCACATGAGTTTCCAAGACACAAATCTTGAAGGTTGTATTCCCCCTTGCCAAATACTATAGATAGCAATGAGATTTAGCTACTTTAATCTCATAGATATCCAAAAAATATGATCATAATTTATTAACAAAAATACCATTATCACTATACATAATGGTTTCATTTGTTACATAATATACCTATGAAAACTACTATGGGCACAACAATTCTGCAATAGCATGTAGTGCTAAGATAATTATTAAAATTGATCATTCAACTTAGATAAAGGAAGCATTCCCAAACAAAGTTCTTGAAGTTGTTTGTTACTTGAATTGTACTGTAACATAATATGTGTACCTCCTCTATCGAATAAAAATAGTGAATACCCACTTCACCATAACATTAAAAAAGTAGTACAATGAAAACTAGGTGATCCAAAAACCACCAATAGACATAGCCGAATAACGCTATGTACAGACTTGTTATACAATAGGATTGTATCAAAGGGGCATGTTGGAGTGTCAAATTTACCATTTTTAGGAATGAGTTATAACCTTTAAGGTTGTATCCCATCATATTTACTTGATATTTATAGTTGCCCTTATCGATATATCATGTTACATAGTAGCTCAAATACTCCCTTTGAGTAAAATTTCAATTCCACCACTCAACCATGTAATAGCATCAAAGAATGTAATTTAATTCTTATCTTACATAATAATAAATCCAATTGTAGCAAAAGAGAGTTGCCATCATAATAATTATAACAAATCTTTAACTAACTCTACCTCTAGACATAACTACTAATACTTAGATTTCCACAATGCCTATTGGTCACCCTTTACATTTAGTACAAATACAATAATAATTTTATGCAAATAGGGGGTGACATGCTTATGGGTCCCTCATTTCGAGAAACTACTTGATTTGTAGTGCCCACATCTTTGCTAAAATTATTTTTAGTACTCCCATATTGTAATTCAAAGTGGTTAAATAGTACAATAACTTTCCAAGGCTCCCAACAACTAATAGTGAGAAAATAAGGGTAGTCATGTCTAAAGCATTACTACTTGTAGCTAACAAACATGCTAAGTGACATCTTCCTAGCAACAATTTCAACACACTTTGATGAGATCCCTACTAATAAATTTCCTTCTACACCATGCAATTCATATTATAGTAGACCTTCATTTGAAGCTATCACTTAATGACAAAAAGCCACAACTTTCAAGTCGCTCTTGTTGTATAAAACTAATACAAAAGATTGCCTTTCTACACATATGGACATATTAGGTGAACTAGGTCAAGCAAACCTAAAGTTGTCTTCACTTCTAACCACTAATCATATCATTTATGTCATAAGTAGATGTTGCATTGTACCATGCATAATAATTCATCCAATGACTTTTTTCTATGCTTCTAGGGTATGTTAGTATTATTGCAATATTAGGATTAATTGCAGCAACATAAGTGATAACAACATATGAAGAAAATCAACCTTTTCTTGACAATTATTTTGCCAACCTTGAGATACACAATACTTACAATTTCTCAATCCATTTACCACTGGGTATAACACAAAGAATTGCACTTCCTCTTCATAGACGTAGCCATAATCAATCTTAGCCTGATCATTATTTACTAAGATAAGCCAAACATAATATATTCAACATACCTAGAATTTATGTCATGTAAACTCGAGGCAGCTATCTCTAATGCAAAAGTGCAAAGAACCTCTCTATTATTACTAGTCATACTCATAGTAACCATCTTTAAAATTAGTGTAAAACTATTAAGAAATCCCAAATATGCTTTCCAAGTGAGCCCAACAAAAACATAGCAAAATTGCTGTCTATAAATTTTTTTAAAAATTAAATCCATTGCTAAGTGCTCTGCCCAACCTGATATTAGGATTCCTAACAACTGCTATTTATTTTTTTATTTTTGAAATGAACCATAAGCTGTCCCTCCTTTTTTTCCTTTTTTATTTTCATTATCCTAACAAGATTCATTACACATACCTTTGCTCTTTTCTGATGCACTAGACGAAAATAAAGCCCTTGCGATCCATGGTAAAGTAATTGCTGAAGCCTACATAAACCTCTCCATAACAAGTTTCATACATAAAATTAATAAAAAGACAAAGTTGAAGTGGCTTAGGTTGGGGCATTCCCATGTCCCAAACTAAATCAAATAAATGTGCATGACGAGTTACCTAGTTTGTAGCACCAATTCCTTAGTGCTTTATGTAGAACATTTTGAACAACTTCATACAAGATGCAATAACGCTATGATAGGAATCATTATTTATTGTAGACAAAAGTAACTAGTTTTAATATAATAATGGTATTAGTACAATCTAATTCAATCACTACTTCTTGGACATTAGGATTTAGTGTTACAAGAAGTTAAATTGCTTCAATAATAGCAATAGTCTCCATTGCTAAAGTTGAACCTAAGAAATTTTTTTTTGACAATAGTAATAAGTACACCCATGTGATCTCATATAATAATAGCAATTATAACATTAAAGTTATGGCTCTTATTTCCATCATAACTGAATTTAATCCAACCCATTATTGAGGGGAATCCGATAGGAGGCCAACCCACCAAGGCCACCTTAATTCCCACTAGTTAATATTAGAGTTGAAACAAGTAGTACAAATAATTCAGATGATCATCTAAAAATGCATTAGACTTGAGTACCTTATCTAGAAGTGGTTCTTGATTTTAGTCAAGCCAAAGTTGAATCAATAATAGAGATGCAAATTTAACTGTTTGAGAAGTTGTAGCACGAATATTCATTATGATCTAATGAAGAAGATCAAAAATTGAAGTGATGACCCTACATTTAATCCTACAAGGTGTAAAGTAATCTTTTAAAAAGATGTTGGACCAGAATTCATTTATAATATCACACTCACAAAGAATGTTTTACCTATAATAAAAGTAGGTCTGCCATATCATTGTGACTAATAGTTCTAATTTAAACACTATGATCTTCTTGCATAGCTGCATCATAATTGAGACTAACCCATCTCATTGAGAGAGGAGTCTTATAAAAGGAAATAAGCCAATAAGGCTGTTAGAGCTCCCACATTTAATGAGATAAAATAAACAACATCAATAAATTGAATATTTCTTTGTAGTGAAGTTGAGTTAAGAGCTTCTTTGCATGTGCTTGTAGATTTTTGTTAAGTCAAAGATTAGATAATACTAAAGTTTTGAAATCAATTGTGTGAGACGTTTTTCCACCCTCATATTGATAAACATCTTGTTCAAATGCTCAAATGATGATGTAAAGTCCTAATAGTTAAGATTGAGAAAGAAATTCATTTTTGTGAAGCTGCTAGACCATAATTCTTTCATACTATGGTGCTCCTACAAATGCTCTTGCACACCTTCAATTAGATTAGAACCCCATGTATATAGCTTTAACATCTCAATCCCTCTTGCATGAAGCCAAGAGTGAGATAGAAGAAGATTTAACACAAATTTCCACAAGAGTATGCTAACCCAAGGTTGCACCCTCAATTTCAAAACCCATGCATCCTCTTTTCTAATAACATTCTAGCATATATATATGTCATTTTAGATAATCTTTGTGACTAGCATTGTATCTTTAATCAATCTGAAGCACATGAAATCATTTTCATTTTATTTGGACCATATGATATACAGAATCTAACCTGTCAGATCATGTGCAAATAGGTTTTGTATCTTATTCTCATGCCACACATCATGTTACATAGCAAGCTCCATTATAAGTGTTGGATGGTCCACTTCTAAACTAAGTTTGGTTGGCAATGAAGAAATAGGAAATATGTCAAGGTAATTGTCTAAAGAGAATGAGACAAAAGTACCCATAATAATCCTTCAAACCTTATTATTTATTGTCCAAGGAGCCACAATACTAAGCAACTTACACATATGAGAAGCACCATGCATGCATATAGAAAGTATTACTTGTCATAATCTACTTGGACAAATTGGATTAAACCTATAAACAATCTTTCTGAGCCATCAACCACTTGTAATGTTTTTAATCATTCTTATCTACCAAGTTAAGAAAATATAGATTCAAAGAGTCGCACCTTTCTTAAGAAGTGCAATTATTTTCTTATAGGCATAATGCAATATGTTCCTAACATTTGAAGAATACCTTATGAATTGGTGCATCAATTTCTTCAATTCCATAATAGTGTCACCCAAAATTAAGAAATAGGTAAAGTAAAACATAGGAATAATAGTTAACATTGAGTTAATCATGATAATATAACCTAGTAGAGGTAAGGACCTAATCAGCTATCTTGACACACAATTTTCAACTTGATTAATAATAAAATTGTAGCATTTTTTGTTGTTGCTACAATTAGTACGCTGAGATATTTCAATTGAACAACTTGAGGTATATGTAGTTTTTTACTAACATCTTCCTTCACTAGTGATCCTTCCCTTTCTCTAACAATATTTTGGAATTGTTATGATTCACCACCTAACCTGAGTGTTGCGAATAGTACTCCACAATTTCTTGAATGGTCCTTGATACAACATAAGTTGTAGACTCAAAAATCATGATGTTGTTAGTATATAGAAGATATATAATTATTAGAAAGGAAGAGCCAATCTTGGACCTAATCAAGCTAGAATGCTCAAGGTAGTACTAAATAAGTCATGAGAGATACACTCATGATACTTACACAGTAGTAAAAAGACAAAACAATAATAGACATCCCTACCTATGATCCCTAGTTACTTCAATGCACTATAGATAGACTCCATTAAACAAAATAAAAAGAAATCTAAACATAGTGATACAAGCCTCAATCCAAAATCTTTGGGTCCTAAGGAGGCTATGGTCATAAGGATTAAGCTTAAAGGAATTGAAGGAAGAGCCCAAGTAGGAGTGGAGCCCACACCTTAATTTCACTGAACGTGAGGAAGTTCACAAGGTCCAAACAATCCAAGGATTAATAGATTAAGAAATTTTTCTTTATTTTATTGATGGTGGTTCATGGCCATTCTTAGTTGGTGAAGAAATTTTTTTGGTTAATCTTATTAATAAGTAAGACCTCTCCTTATACACACCACCAATCAATCCTACTAATTGAGTAGTCTAAATAAGTGTTAAGATCATTGTGATGTGCATGGTTTCCACGTGTTACTTGACAAGAAGTCCATTGGATATTATCATTTGGTAGAATGAGATGTTATACCATGGTTTTCATAAGTGAATATAAGAAAGGATCAATGAAAAGAGCTATAAATGATCAAGTGATATGTGCATCCTGTTGCGGTGTGATGACTATTTGATGTCACTTTCATTAATCATGCATACTCTTGCTTCCATGCCAAACTCATTTCTATAGGGGATAAACAAAAGCCTATAGATTTGGTCGAGTACCAACAGAGACTAAATGTTAAGCCGACAATGAGTCTATTGCCCATTACTAGATCTAGTATGGAATGGCAATCAAATACAAAAGAACTATCTACAATGCAAATCTTGACTCTTACATCATTGAAAAGCACAACAAAATTGGATACATGTGAATTGTAGAATCCTCTGGACCATAAACTTTAAAATGTAAGTTGCACCCAAGGATGCAAACCAATGACATGCATGCAAGGTTGTCATTCGACATGTCACTCCTTATGGAAACTATGAATCGCAATTTTAGATCTTCACCCATATTTGGAGGCAACCAATGGCACTTCATACAATATATCGACATTTTGGAGCATTGGATGGTTGTTGATTACTAATGTGATAAGAGGTTGAAGCCATTGAGTGTTATGTCATTTAATAGTATGAATTGATTTTGCAACGTGTGGGAAGATGCTGCTTAGAAATACAACTCAAAGCTCTACATAATAGAATAATAAATTCATGTTAGGTGAAGCTTCCCATTGAATTTAGGCTGATAAATAAGAGGGGAAGTAACCTAAGCAGATCGCATTTGTAACGATAAGAATAAGAAGACTTGCCAAGGGTAGAAATTGGGCAACCTGAAGCTCAGATTGTAGTATAGAGTGTTATCCTTACTGATGGATTAGGATCAACTCCCTTTGAAGGGGACACCAGTGGGGGTGGGAGCCTTATTTGACCTTGCTATTATAGAAGATGTTATCAACAAGTTGGGTTGCTTGGTAATGCAGCCCAAATTTTTTGGTAAATTCAATTGAAGGCAAAATTATTGTGAAAATTTGCAAGGAAACAAGTACCACAAAGAAAGATAAAAAGGGCTTCGAAACTTGAGTGAAAGAGTACTTGAAATTATCTCAAGTCAAGCATATGGTGGCCACAATACAATTCTACTTGATGTATAATGTCATCAAATGGTCTCTTACATGGCTCGAGGAAAGGAATGTTTTGGTCCATCACAGTAGTAAGAGATCAGGTGAACATCACCCAGGGAGAAATAGATCTCATTGTTTATGAGAGGAAAGGAATGGCTCTGCATATTGAAACACAAACCAAAGAGTATGACATGCTTATGAGACGAACGATGAGCAAGCCCTGAAGATGTAAGGAACTTGATTGGTGGGATTCTTTGTGTAGAGGTGTGCTGCTAACTGTCCCAACTCTTTTATTAAGATTTGGAGTGAGAGCATGCCTATTGGGACTCCAAAAATGGTGAACTATGCCTATGTGGGATGAAACTAGAGCGAACTATTGTGGATGCTCAAGGAGATTCCCATATACAATTCATTCATCTAACTTGGGTGTAAAGGTGAATGATTAATCAAACCATCTAGTAGCTTATTCCCTTCAATGATTCCCTTGGGATACTTAGAACCACAATCAAAGTTCTTTGGGTAAAGCCAATGATTAGGGGCATTAAGAGCACAATGCCCTTAACCATTTTTGAAACTTTAAATAGATAGGAAGTGAGCCACTTTAAGAAGTTGATCCAAGGAATCTAGGCTCCATATGGAACATTTTTGGTAAGTAGTACTGTCGTTTTTGGATGAATTGGATGGTGGGTTATAATGTCCAACTGTGCACTGACCTAGAGATCACAAAGTGTGTTGGTCAATTAAGATAGTAGAAAGGTTGTCATGGAAATTGAAATCCCTTGAGGAATGTGTAATAGCTATCCTACTAAACTAACTATTACCTAAAATTGGTGGTACTTATTCATGCAATGCACATGGCCATCAGTGTAATGCATTGACCTCAAGAGTAATTGGGAAAAAAGGTCTCTATAAAATGTACGGCATCAGCTGACGTAAAGCATCTACTGATGCAAATATTTGTGGCAGAAGGAAATATTCAAATGAGAACTTTGAAGGCTAAAGGATGGAATGGTTCTATGTGAACGACACTTATACATGTGTAAGAAAACATTAAGGGATGGCTGAAACACATCAAAGAGTGCCAATTGGCACAAGCTTCAAAAGGAAGTCGAGTTAGAATTCTTGAGCCAAGATATAGTAATCTATGTCAACATCAAGTGGTCCGAAGACATCGATGGTCTTTGATGCCAATTGGCACAAGCTTCAAAAGGAAGTCGTATAGAATTCTTGAGCCAAGATATAGTAATCTATGTCAACATCATGTGGTCTGGTGACATCGATGGGTATCTCAGAAGTGCTACATTTTCTTGATAAAATTCTATCAAGCATAGAAATAGCTTAATCTTTGGCTGAGCCATGAGTGTGAAAAGGTACCACATGTTAAAGTGGTGTCTGATTTGCACCTGATGAACCTTGAAAATATTTGTGGACGAGTGACTTTTACAGCTACTTGTACTCATAACCATATCAAATCTGCAAGAAACTCATCCTCTTGTTGAGGTAGCAATGTTGCCAAGGGAAGTTGAGAAAAGGGATCCATAATTTTTGGAAAAAGATTGGCTTTAAAGGTTTAGGATAGTGGCACAAGTTTAACATCCATCATTGTTAGTAGACTACTTAAGTTACTCGTGTGGCAAGAGAGGGTCAATGCATTTTGGCTAAGGAATGAATTAGGGGAGGCCCTTACACCTTACGAGTTTAAAATCAAGTCAAAATTGGCATGAACTTGGGGAATCTAGCAGTTCAATTAAATCAATGGATTATGATTTTCCTCTAAGATTCTCATTAAGTGTTCATTCTACTTAGTGCACTGGACATCAAAGTGATGAAATTCAACCAAGCATGGGTAAATAATGAAATTAACTAAAACACTTTGAAAGTAGCCAAATGGATTAATAAGATTCCAACTACTCTTTCAACTATTTAATGAAACCATGACCAAGGGATCAGGCTTTGCAAAATAATTATAGAAAGAATACCTTATTAACCTTTACTCTAGTCTTACTATATGAAATGACTTAAGAGGTGTAAGATATGTGGGGTTCAGTGTATCGATGAAATTGGAATTCAATACCACAACTTTTAACTTTTTTTACTTATTTTATGGGATAGAGCTGGCACCCAAATCCCTTTGGGCTCCATGTGTTGCCTCAATTTACCGATCTAGGCAGAAGACATCATTAGGTGAGGAATTTTGCTAGGGTAGCACAACTATTAAAAGTTAACATGGGTGTCTTAAGTTGAGCTTAAAAAGAAAAGAAATCTTGTGGGGAATGACAAGACAAAAGCTTATTTGATTCTTATTTTCAATAAAAAATACAATCCATGAAATTGTAGCTTATTGATCATTTAAGCATTCAAAATTTTTGTTAAAGGTGTCAGAAAAGTTACCGCAATGATAAATGGCTTGTACTAGCCAAAGTATTCATAATGACAATTATTTTTAGTCCTTCAATGTCACCTCTTTCTAACATTGTGTAGCAGAATTCACTAAGTGTAAGATTTCTCACCCAATAATAGAAAAGATAAGATGGGTTGAGAGATGTTCGATTTGGCCCACTTACTAATGTGTGATGTTAGTAATTCAAAGAAGTTTGAGATGAAAAATTGATTAACACAATTGGTAATCACGCTTGCTTGAAAAGCTAATGGTATAAGGCCATCATGTGTTTGATTGTGATTCAATACCTCTAAGTTAGAGTCCATGCTAAGATGTGATGCTTAGGTGCATCATTTGGTTGTTAGATGATAATAGGGGAATTTAAGCCCAAGGGAACACCAGCATGAGCTCACTTATTATTGTAGAAAGTTTGATGGTGTGAGAATTAGAAAAAGTGTCATTAAGCATAAACAATAGGTAAAATCCTTTCCAAGTGACATAGATTTGTTAAGTGACATTGTAAGTGATAGAGTCACCTTGCAATCAAGTTCCATTGAGATCCAACCTAATGTCATAAAACGTTCATCCCCTCAAAGATATAGACACCATAAAAGTTTTAATACACACCTTGGTCACTTTTTAACTTTATTAGCATGCACTACTTGCTCTACTAATTAAAAATACTTATTGTGATACTTCTAGTGATACTTATTGTGATACTTTTTAAATACCTATATTGATAATTATTCATTATGTGTTAATTTGTGTGGTACTTAGTAAGGTACTGTATCATTCATGTTGTGCCCATTAGAGGCTTGTCATGGTGTAAAGTTGAAATGCCTTACATTAATCATGGAAGTTGGATGGTGCAATATTAGAATTATAATGCTTTTGGCTTCTTTAAAAAATGCCATGTTCCATTATGAAATAAAGCTTGTACATTTGGTGTTGCAGCCTTAGATGGATGTCGCTACAATTATGAACACAATAGAGCAGCTGGCATACTACAACACTTTTCTCACACAACAATGGACTATGTATGAGCATGTGGAAACCAATCTGCTTATGCCCTATGGCATCTTGTGTGATTGATGGGTGCGGCTCGTAAAGTGTAACTTTTTGGGTACTTTTAGTGCTATGATTTGCTCGCACATGGATAAGGTCATGCATTGTTGAGAGACTTATTGTTGCACTTGTTTGAAGAGCCTTTCTCTGCCATTCGTATAGGACATTGTGAGGTGTAGTTTACCTTGTGTTGTGGTGAAAGTTTAGTGGTGTCATGTGTGCTTAGCAATGTCCTTGTGGTCTATGCTCCTACCCATTATTGTGCTGTGTGAGATGGCATGCTCGTTGTCGATGTGGTGGCTTTCTTTAGGCATAAAATTTTTCTCCCAAAATGTTTAACTCTTTTTGACCATTTTGATCACTTGAGACTACTAATACAAGAATGATGTGCCACTCTAATGGGGTCACTTGGTGTAATGTGGATTTGTCTCACCTTTCTTGCTACTTTAGGCCTTGTTTCGTATAGTGTTTGCTCATGTTGTCATCTCAACATGTTGCAGTGTACACTGTCATGCCTGACCTAGTTTCAAGTAGGTAATTTGCTTTTTTTTCCTATCGTGGAACTTGCACAAAAGGTTTTGCTATTACGTGAGTAGAGCTCAACATGTTCCATTTTTAAGGTACAATAATGTTTGACCATTTCAATGGCTATTTTGTCGATAAAAAGTACTATGGAAGATTTGTATGCATGTGTCCTTTTTCTTGGGCTTGCCTCTTCTTGTTCCATATGATTGCTAGCTAAGGCCTTCATCCTTTACTAGACCATTTGTGCTTATTTTTGTATATCTTTGAAGCTTTTTTGGCTATTAGAATTCGAATGGCTTGAGATACCATTCGCATAAGAGATGTTATTTGTGGTGTCGTATCTTTTCACTTGACTACATCTTTACATTTTCAGTAATTATGTGTTGGGCTCTTTCATGTAATGAAACCTTCAAAAGTAAGAAGTTTTATATGTTTCATACTATTCTAGCAAATGACTAGATTTGATTCAATTATTTTGTTAACACCACACTTCTCTTATGTTGGAGTTGCTGGTATTCCATACTACTATTAAACATGTGATGATCCCTACTCTAATGTTGGCATAGTCTTGGAAATCATATGTTTACATCTTCATTCTCTTCCAAGGAGAGTTTCCATTAAAGAATGCATTTGTGAAGAGTCAATGCTTTAAAACATGTTGTATGGTATCCAAACCTGTGAGCAATTACTCTTCCTTTGTGGAGTACCACCAGATAGGATGAACATGTTAGTTACAACACATGGTGCTACTTAGTGCTATATCTTTGTATTACTACCTTGTTGATCCTTCAAGTAGTCATATGCTTCTCTCAAAGATTAATCCATGCATGTGTAAGTATGAATAATTTCAAACAATGAAATAGTAAATAACTCATTAAATTAGTTATAGTTTATTTGACGGTACATGCTACTTGGATATCTATAATAATTCTAGAGCTAATATGTCCTTCAAAACCCAACTTTGAGATGGGATGCAATTGTTATGTAAATGAGTGATGTGAGCTTTGTCCTGGCTCCTACAGAATCCAAGATAACTTGTTAGATCATATGGCCTCGATTCTAGTGATGTAACATAAAAATTTATGCTCAATCAACATTTGATTATAGGATTGGGATCAACCATGGTAGAGATGGATGATAACAAATAGAGTTTGATTCTAGAGAGGGAACCTAAGAGAAGCCTACCACAATCATAGAACTTTGTAGGCACTCAAGTTTGACAGTGAGAGGTAGTGACAATATGTAACAAAAGAGGGCTCTACAAGTTTGGTACTTAGAATGTGTATGGTTTAAGTATGTTAATGTGAATCAATTAGAGATCAAGTTTTGTGCCAGAAGCCATGAAAATTCAGGTTCTAATAACATAGATTTATGCTCTTTTCGTTAAAAAGCTCATGGTAGGTAATTGGTTTGGGTCTATTTTTTCATGTTTTGGTGTCTAATTCTTCTGTTGCTTATGTAGTATGGCCTTAACGAGCTAAGTCGTGCCCTCAGTATCATTACTTTCGAAAAGTAAGAGTGCTCAAAGCAATCCCATGCTATGGGTACATTAGCATTGGATAACATGAAAGAATTTCAATTCTATTGTGTTGGTCATCGAGGTCAGGGTAATCATTAAGAGGGATGGTTGTGGGCATTGATATGTCACTATCAGAGGTAACATTATTGAATATATGAAAGAGTTGCCACCTAGAAAGCATTTTCCAAAATTATTTTCATTGAAGATGCACAAAATTTTTTGGTTCAAAGATGATTAGATACAATCCAATGTAATCCATAAATGATGCTAACTAGAGATTGATGGATCTTGTTTTTTTGACTCTATCAACATCTTATGAGGAACCAAAGCCTTTAGGTTCCTTGATAAAATAATGGCCCAAGTCAACATCATACTCTCCTTTTGCAGGTTCATAAATGACATCAATAAAATAGCAAAGTTGAAGTGATTTGAGAAGGAGCATAACAAAGTTCTAAACTAAATCATATAGAACTTCTTGATGAGCAACCCAGTCCAAAACATTATTGCCTTGGTGCCTTATGTTGCTTGAGAGATTGCATACCTAAAGCATATGTGGGTACTTCTGTTTACTTTAAATAAAAGCAATTGGTTCACTATAGTAATAGTTATAGTGGATTCTAATTCAAACGTCACTATTTGACCATTAAGAATTAGCATTCTAAGGGGCTCCATTGGTTCAAGAATAGAAATAATATCCATGGTGGAAGTTGAACCTAAGACCCATGTTTTTCTTATAGAAGTAATGGACCTACCCATGTCATCCAAAATAAGAAAAGTAGTTCCAACAATGTTATCTTATTACACAACTATGTCACAATTGATCAGAAGGCTAACCTTAAACAAACTAAAAAAGATGCACCACAAATAGTGGAGCATATGGCTTAACTGAACTAAACATGAGTAACCACAGTAGGTTTAAAAATAATAAGGATTGACAAATTTGAAGCTCTTCCTTCATTTTATAGGTATTAGGGCATACCCTTTCTTATAAGTATTAGGGCATCCCTTTTCTTAGTGGCTAAAGCAATTTCTCTAGTCAACTTCATTAACAAATAAGGCCTTGACTTGGTAATTAGTCATGTAGCATGCAAGCCCTATGGTGAACTTCTTAGAGGTATTATAGCTACTTAGTTCATGAATGTTTAAGACAATCAAATGATTATGATTCACTTATATGTTTTGAGCTACATGTGCATTAAGCTTTGTATTCAATGAGTCCATTATGTTGGACAAAAGGCATAAGTAATCTTACTAAAATATCAATGTGATGGAGATAGATCATTGTAGTTTCTAGTCTTCATTGAAGAATTCCTAATAAGGATATGTCGTTGGCTTGCGTTAACTACATCACTACCCTTTGTGCACACCACATATTGCTTTGATTGATTGAAATGTCTAATGAAGTGTTGAAATCACTGTGATGCAAGTGTTTTGCCACATACGACTCGATGAGAAGTCTATTAAGCCTTATCATTTAGAGAAACAAGCAATTGTAATCAGGTATCTATCCATAAACCTATGGAAGGGTGATAAACAAGAGGTACAAATGATTGAGCAATCTATACAACTACTAAAGGCATGACCATGATTTGATATTGCATTTATCTATCAAATGTGCTTCTGGTTCATTAGAGCTCAATGCAATGGTGGATGAACAATAGCCTATGAGCTGATCATGCACCAAAGGAGAGCAAATGCTAAGCTGGTAATAAGTTTGATATGTATTCTATGGGCTTGGCTATGAAACATTAAATGACTCTTAATAGTGGATATCTTGGCTTATCCATCAATGAAGAATGTAGCAAAATGTGTTACATGTTCTAAATTTTAAAATCCCAGGATAAAACCATTTTTTAATGCAAATTATTCTTAAGGATTTAACCTAAGAGTATGCCAACATAGGTGTAATGTGAACTATTTCTCTTTGAAGAAGATTGGAATTACTGGGTTGGGTTTTGGTCCTTATTCTGAGAAGATTAATAACACCTCATGCTTTAGCACATCATTTTATTGAATAAATATATATATCAAAGTTGCAATGACATAAATTAAAAGAATATAATAAAATAAAATGAAACAAATATGATGGCCACATGACATAAGATTTAGTATTACTTAGTAATATAACAACCTAAAACAAAAAATATTGTACAAATGAGATAAATTTTGTGGTAAACATGAATTTTGAGGTACAATGAAGATCAAGTGTAAAATCCTTGATTGTTAAATCACAAATGAAATGAAATGACTTGTAAAGCATGCAAAATACCTTAAAAATAAAAAATTAAAAAAACTAGAAGAATAAAATTTAATTGCATGAAGCTTGTAGAGATGAGTCGAATGAAAGTTGTGTTCTCTCAATTGAACCCCATTTTGAGTCATAGTAAACAAACAAAACAAAAAAGCAAAAAAACTTACTAATAATCATTTAAATTTTACGTAAATATATGTTAATGTTAAAATATGATAAAATGATGTAACATACCATAAAAAATTCAAAGTGATTTAAAAGTTACAGTAGAGGAGATTTGAAAACATAGTATTTTAACCAAATCAAAGCCAAACAATTGAAAGATTGAGATAAATTATATAAGAAAATTGCATTTAATAATAGAAAGAAGATTTAGTGTTATCTAGATCACTAAATCAGATATGAATCAAAATATCTCGTAACCTACTCTATAAATATTAAAATTAAAATATTTAAAAATACAATAATGAATATTTGATTGTTGGACATTATTGAGATGAGTTCTATGACGTTTTTTTGAATATTTACCCTTGAATAGAATTAATGTAATTTACAAAATCTAATAAGCATAAAAATAAATAAATTATTCTTTTTAATACTAAATAAGTTTATATTACCGTTTTAGTAAGATAAATAAAGTAAATATGGTATAATAAAATCAAGACGATGTAAAGGTCCCATAATAGAATATGTAGAGTTCTATACATATACAACCAAATGAATGAAAAATCGTTGAAAATTGATCTAAATTGTTTGAAAAAGTTACACTCAAGATACTAAGAGTTTGAGTTTAACATCCTCTATTGTTAAATAAGTTACAAATCACAAGATCTAGTAATGTATGAAAAAACCTTTAAAATAATAATATTTAAAAATATAAAGATAAAAATTTAATTTGATAAAGCTACTAAGGCTTGTCCAACGATATTGTTTTATCTTAATTGGAATTCATTTTTGAATTTTTTGTGCGTTTCCAAAATAAGTAAGCTTAAATAATAACAAATTATTAATTTAATAGTAATTAACTATATAAATTAAAGTATAAATAAGAAAATTTTAAGCAATAAAATATAGCAAAACAATTGATATGAAAAGGTCTTACAAAAGGAGAATTATAGTCATATTGTGATATAACGGGATCAAAGTGACAAATTTTTAAAAAAACGGGATAAATTTCATGGGAAAGTCAATTTCCAAGATACTAAGGAGATCAAGAATGATATCAACATTTGATAAATTAGTTACAAATGAAAATATCTCATCAAGATGCCAAAATTATTGAAAATAAAAATATTTAAAAATACATAAAAAATAATATTTGATTAGATAGAGCTCTTTCAAATAAGACCAACTACATTTGTTTACATATGATGAATCTCATTCAGAGTTATTATGTTTTATAAAAATAAATAATAATAAATATTAGTAAAAAATTATTTTAATACAAAAAAATAAAAAGATTCAATGTGAATAAATAAATTGTTTTGGAAACATGCATTCAAAGATACTAAGTAGATCGAGCATAACATTATTGTGGTTAAATCAAGTATAAATTGAAAAATCTTGAATAGCCAACAAAAACATTTGAAAATAAAGTACTTAGAAATATGAAAAAATAATATTTAATTAGATTGAGCTACTTGTGGTAAGTCCAAGAACTTTTGTTTAATCCCCATTAGTTTTCGTTTTGAATTTCTATGAATTACCAAATGAAATTAGTATAAACTATAATAAATTATTTTATAAATATTAGGGAAATATATGATAAAAAATGAAATGAGATAAACTGAAGTATTATAATATATACAAATCAAAGAAAAGTAAATGCCATGCAAGTGGTGGTTTAGAGAAACTTAAAAATATAACAAAACCTAAGTTAAAAAATAAGAAAAAATGAGATAGATTATATGAGAATGTTGTATTCCAAAATATTTAGGAGTTCGAGTACAAAATTTTTTTATCATCAAATCAAGTATAAAATTTAAAGGTCTTGTAAAGAATTCAAATTTTCTACAATTTAAAGTATTTTAAAATGTAAAAGTGAATATTTAATTTATAGAGATCAAAGAGATATGTTAGGTGATATTTGCTTCTTCTCCATTAGACCTTGTTTAAAATTCACAAATTTCTTTTGATATTAAAGTAAATGTAATATCTTGTAAAGAATTATAGAATTTTATAAAATAAAAAATTGAAAAAATATTGAAATAAATATTTAAATGGATAATACTCTTTAAACAACTCTAATGACTTTTATTTCATCTTGATTGAATGTTATTTGAAATAATGTTGAATTATCAAATTAAAATGATAAAAAAATGTTATTTAAATTTCTAATAAATATATGTTAAAGTTGAAATGAGATAAGTTGATGTTGGGTAATATAACAAAATTAAAATAATCTAAAGGCCAAGGAAATTGAGATTTTGTGGAATAAATAACATAACCAAATCAAAGCAAAAAATTTCAAGAAATGAGATAAACATTTTAAGAAAGTTGCATTCTAAAATGCTAAGCAAATTATGTGTGATATCCTGAATTACTAAATCAAGTATGAATAAAAATGTCACATAAAGGGTGTCATCAGTCTACAAAATAAAATATTTAAGAGAAATAAAAATAAATATTTAGAAGGATATAACTCAATGATGTCAGTCCAATGACATTTCTTTCATCTCCAATAGATCTTATGTAGAATTACAATGAATTAAAAAATAAATAAAGATAAAACATAGTAAATTATTATTTTAAAAAAAGTAAATATATTTTAATGATGAAATTATATGAATTAAACTAATTTAATATATCTGAATCATAGTGATGTAAAGGTCATAGCAACTAAGCAATAGAGTTTCTTAGTAATATAATCAAATAAAAACAAAACAATTTAAAAAAGAATATAAATTGTATAAGAATTTTGTATTCCATTATTGCATACTAAAAAGACCAAGTGTAACATCATTAATGATTGAATAAGGTATAAATCAAAATATTTTGTAAATCAAGCCAGCAATTATAGAAAAGATAGTTGTAAAACGGTATAAAAGAAAATCTTTATTTGCATAGAGCTCATCAAGATTAATCCAATTAGTTTCGCTACAATTTGGTGAGACGTCAATTGAAATAATTTCAAATTATAAAATTAAAGAAATGTGATACAACAAACTCCAAGTGATGTAAATGTCACATAAGAAGAGAATTTGAGTTTAATGGTAATTTAACTAAATTAAAAGAAAAACATTAAAGATGTGAGGTAAATTATAGGAGAATGTTGAATTCCAAGATACTTAGAAGATCAAATACAATGTCCTCGATCATCAAATTGGGCACAAATTAAACCTTTTAATGTATTCCTAAAAAAATTAAAAATATAAAATTTTAGATATAAAAATGAATTTTTAGTTTTATAAAGACACCCTACAAAAAGTCTATGACACTTCTTTTATCACGAATGCATCTCAATTAGAATTTCATTAAATTTCCAAGAAAAATATGCATAGATTAAAAAGTATTCTTTTAAAATTATGAAATATATAATAAAGCTGAAATAAGTTCCAAATCACTATAACTTATCCTAATAAAAATAATGTAAAAATCTTAGAAAATAAAACATTTTAAAAATATATTATTTAATTTTATGGACCTTATTGAAGCAAGTGCAATCAAATTTGTTTTGTGTTGATTTTATCTTTTTTTTGAAATTGCTATGAGTTACTAATTAAACTATTTTAATGTATGCGGTTAGAATAAGTGGTTGATACTATTGTAGCTAAATCAAAGTGAACATTTCAAGAAATAAAATTAATTTTGTGGGAAAACTACATTCCAAGCTGTTGTGGAGATTGAATGTTCATGATTCTCATATTAGTTAAAAATCAAAACATCTTATAAAATATTCAAAATATCAAGAAAATTAATTTTTAAAAAATTTTAAAAAGGGAATATTTAAATTGATAAAGCCCTTCGAGATGAGTGTTACAAAATTGATTTCATCTCAATCAAACCATGTTTGGATTAATGTCAAATTAGCAAACTGAAAAAACTTAAATAATAACTTATTATTTTTTTATCATTTAAAAATATTTTAATTATAAAATGAGATAAATTTATGAAATGTAATACAACAAAATTAATGTAACATAATGATCACACAAAAGAGTCCATTTAGAGATACATAAAAATATAACCAAGTCTCATTAAAAAATTTAAATTAATGAGATAGTTAGTATGAGAAAGTAATATTATTGAATACTAAAGAGATCGAATGTAACATTTTTAATAGTCAAATTAGGTAGCAATTAAAATATCTTATGAAGAATGTTGAAACCATAAAAAAGTAAAAGATTTTAAAAAATTAAAAATGAAAATTTACTTGATATAGCTTTTTATGTTGGCTCCAATAGCATTTGTTTCTTCTTAATTGTTACTCATTTTTTAAATATAAAAAATTATCAAAGAAAAAAAGCATAAATAAAAATGAAGTATTATATTTAAATAAAGAAAATATATGGTGAAGCTAAAAGTAGAAAATTGAAGTGATGTAACATAATTAAATGTAAGGGATGAAAACGTCACAGAAGAAGAGATTTATACTTAGTAACAAAAATTTAAAAATGAATAATTTTAGCATTTATGTTAATTTTGCAACAAATTTTCTTTCCAATATGTTATGGAGACAGACATAACAACTTTGATTACTAAATCAGGTATGATCAAAAAATCTTATTAAATATGTTTAAAAAGTAAAAATATTAAATATTTATAAACATTCAAATGAATATCTAACTGGATATTTTTTATCAAGGCAATTCCAAGGACATTCTTTTGTCTACATTAGATCTTATATAGAATTACTGCATGTTATGAAATTAAATAAGCATAAATAGTAACAACGTATTATTTAATATTTGGAAATATATATGAAAATGGAAATGAGATAAATTAAAATAATATGATATAACCAAAGCATGGTGACATAGATGTAACATGAGAGAAAAATTGGAGTTTCATAGCAATAAAATGAAATCAAAGTCAAATAGTTGAAGAGATGGCACAAATTATACAAGATAGATGCATTCCAGCATAGTGAGCTATTCAACTATAATATCCTTGATCGTCAAGTAGGTTATTAATTGAAATATGTTGTAAAGAATTCTAAATTTCAATAAAACAAAACATAAAAAAAATAAAAAAAAATTTAGATATATTGAATAAGTTTAGAAAAGTCAAACAAATTTTGTCTCATTCTAATCGAACCTTGATTAGAATATTTTCAAATTGAAAATTTAAATAAATATAAATAATTAAAATTCAATACTTTAGTTTTAAGTATATATAAATTATAGCTAAATATGATAAACTAAAGTACTGAAATATAAATAAATCAAAGTAATTTAAAAGTCACATTAGATGAGATTTAGAGTTGGTAAATAATATAGCTAAATGAAAGGAAAATGTTTGAAGAAATAATATAAATTGTACATGAAAGTTACATTTCAAGATATTAGGGAGATCAAGTATAATATCCTTAAACATCAAATCTAGTACAAAAAAAAATCTTTAATAGAGGACTCAACAACCAAGGGGATAATATATTTAAAAAAAATATGAAAATAAATATTTAATTGGATAAAAAGTTATCAAGATGTGTTTCATGAGTTTTTTCTTCCCCATCTAATCTCATTTGAAATTACTATAAATTATCAAAATAAATAAATATAAATATTAAAAAATTATTATTTAAATATTAAATAAATATATACTAAAGCTAAAAAGAGATCGATTAAAGAGATATAATATAACAAAATAAAACCAATGTAAAGGTCACATGAGTAAAGATTTAGATTAAAAAAGTATAATCAAATCAAATTGAAACATCTACAAAAATAAGATAAATTGTTTAAGAAATTTGTATTGCATTACAGTAAAAAGTTAGCGTGTAACATCTAAGATCATCAAATCATCAACAAATCAAGATGTTTTGTAAAGTGTGCCAACACCTTAGAAAGTAAGACATTAAATTGAAAAAAGTGTTATTAATAAGATAGAGCCTACCAAGATGACTCTAATGGTAAAAAAATAAACATAAATAATTTAAATTATTATTATTATAATATTAAATATATTTATATTAAAGGTGAAGTGAGAATTATTGAAGCAAAGTAATATAACAAAATAAAAGAAATTTAAAAGTCTGGTAAATGATTATTTAATTTGATGGAGCTCTTTAAGAGTTGTCCAATAATGTTTTTTTCATATCTATAAGACCTTGTATAAAATTATTATGAATTAAAAAATTTAATAAGCCTAAATAATAATAAATTGATATTTTAAAATTAATCTAAAAAATAATAAAATGAAAATATTATAAATTGTAAGAACTTAATATAACCAATTGAAAGTAATATAATTGTCACAAGAATTAGAGTTTCAACATATTGAAATGAGGTCAAAGTGAAAACTTTGAAGACAAGATAAATTATATATGAAACCTACATTGAAAGATACCAACGAGATAAATTTTAATTTTCTTGCCAATCAAATTAGAAATAAATGAAAATATCTCATAAAGCAAGCCAAAAATCTAAGAAATAAAAAATATTTAAATATTTAAAAAGTAAATATTTAATTGTGTAGAGATAGTCTAGATGAGATCAATCACTTTTGTTTCATCTCGAATAAACCTAGTTTTGAATTATTTTGAACACCATATTAAATATCCATAAAAAATATACTATAATTTTAATATTAAGTAAATTAGTACTAGAGCTAAAGTAAAATAAATTGAAGCAAAGTAATATAACCAAATCAATAGCATGTATTGGTTGCACAATAGAAGATTGGATCTCAAATTAAAATTACTAAGTTAAGTGGACCTTATCAAGAAAAATGCAATGACATTTATTTCAACTAGGTAAATCCTCGTTTAAAACTATGGGAAATTGCTAAATTAGATAACTAAAAATAATATAAAATTATTATTTTAATAATAAGAAAATATATATAAAAGTCAAAAGTGTAATAAATTAAAGAAACATAACCAAAGCAAATGAAGGAAATGAAAACATTGTAAGATAAAAGATCCAGAGTTCATTGTAATATACCCAAACAAAATAGTAAAAATTCTATAAATGACAAATTGTGTGAAAAATTTGCATTCGAATGTAGTACAAATATCAATGATAACATATTCAATTGTCAAATCAAATAGAGATGAAAATATTTCATAAACATTACAACAGACAAAAAAAATAAATTATTTAAAAATATTAAAAATAAATATTTCTTTGGATAAAGCTCACTATGATGACTCAAATGATTTTGGTTTCATCATGAATAGACGTCATTTAGAATAAGTGTAAATTAAAAATTTAGATTAGTGTAAATAGTAAGAAATTAATATTTTAATGTCATATAAGTAAAACTTAATGCTAAAATAGGAGAAAGTGAAGTAATATGTTATAGCTAAATCAAAGTTATATAAACATTTCAGGAGAATAGATTTAGCATTATATAGTCATATAGCCAAATCAAAATAATGCATTGAAGGCCAAACATAAATTATATAACAAAGTTATATTTCAAGATGCCTAAAAGATAAAGTGTAACATTCTAGTGAACAAATTTAGTGTGAATCAAGATGACTCTTAAAGTAAGCCAAAAATAAAAACTTTTCGAAATATATAACTTGATATTTATTTAATAGAGCTTAATTAGACGAAATAGAAGATGGTTGTTTGGCGTCCGACAAACCTCAATTGTAATTACCGTAAAGTACCAACAAAAAATGAATAAATATAAAAAAATATTTTTTTAAAATAACATAAAAATAAATCAATGATAAAATGTGATAAATTTAAGTACTATACTATAACAAAATATAACAAATATAAAGGTTGCACAAGAAGAGAACTAGAGTTTTTTTGTAATATAAAAAGTCTAAGTAAAATATTTGAAGAAATAAGATAAATTTTCTATGAAACGTGCATGCAAGACACCAAAGAGATTGATTATAACATCCTAGATCATTAAATTAGGTTTAAGTTGACATGATTCGTAAAGCACACAAAAATTTTAGATAATAAAATATTTAAAAAAATGGAAAAAAAGAATTATTAACTTAATAGAAATTATTGAAGTTAGTCCAATGATATTTGTTTCATTTGATCGAACTTCACTAGGAATTATAACAAATTATCAAGGAAAAAACATAAATAATAAAATAATGTTATTTTAATTTTGAGTTAATATATACTAAAGTTGAAATGAGCTAAGGTGAAAAGTTGCAATAAAGCAAATTCAAGGAAGTGTAAAGATCACATGAGAAGACTTCAATGATGTTTGTTTTATTTCATCAAACCACATTTGGAATTACTATATATTACAAAAGTAAATATGAATAAATAAAAAGTAATTACTATTTTAATATAAAGTGACAATATATCAAAGATAAAATGAGATAAAAAGGAAGCACTGTAAAATAACAAAATCAAAGTAATATAAAGGTCACATATGAAGAGAATTACAATTTCATTATAATTTAACATAATATAAATGAAATATTTGAAGAAATGAAATAAATTTTATACTAAACTTCCTTTTCGAGATACTATGGAGATTAGTCGTAACATCTTCAGTCATCATATCATGTACATATCCAAATATTTGATAAAGCATGAAAACTCTTTGAAAATAAAATATTTAAAAATAGAAAAAAAATATATTTTATTGGATAGAGCTCGTCTAAACGAGGGTAATGATATTTGTTTTAGTAGTTCAAACCTCATTATGATTTACCAAATTTAACAAAAATAAATATGCATAAATAATAAAAAATATTATTTTAAAAATTAAGTAAATAAATGCTAAGTCGAAATGAGGTTATTGACGAAGCGTAATAAAAGGAAGTCAAGTTAATGTAAAATAACATGAGGTGTGATTTAGAGTTATATAGTAGTATAACTATGTTAAAGTGAGGCATTTCAAGAGAAGTGATAAATTATATGGTAATGTTCCATTCCAAGATATTAAGAAGAATGTGTGTAATATCTTCGATCATAAAATCATAAAGGCATGAAAAAATCTTTTAAAAGATGTCGGCACTCTAGAAAATAAAATACTTTGAAAATGTAAAAATTTTTTTTAATAGGATAGAGTTTGTTGAAATGAGCTAAAGACATTTATTTCTTTTTGATTGAACCTCATTTGGAATAATTATGAATTACCAAGTTAAATGAGCATAAATATCTTAAATTATCATTTTAATATTGAGCAAATATATATGAAAATTGAAAGAAGGTAAATAGATGTAACGTATTATAACCAAATAAAAGTAATGTAAGGGTCAAATAAACGAAGAATTAGAGTTTCGTTATATTTAACAATATCTACTTGATGTATTTCATGAAATTGTTAATTATATAGGAATGTTGTTTTCTAAGTTGCAAAGTGAATCAAGTATAACATCCTTAAATGTCAAATAATGTATAAATAAAAATATTTAATAAAGCATATGAACACCTTAAAAAATAAGATGTTTAAAACATAAAAAATAATTTTTAATTAAAATCATCTTTTAGGATGAGTGCCCGATGTCTATTTCATCCAATCTTCCCCAACAAGGAATTAATGGAAATTACCAAACAAAAAATTCAAAAATAAAAATAAATTATTATTTTAAAAGGTAAATTAAAAAATATTATTAAAAATTAAAGTAATTTAAATATCATAAGAGGGAAGATTTAGTTTCATATTAATATAATCAATTTCAAAGAAAAGGCTTCAAGAAAAGGAATAAATTATGTAAGCAAGTTGCATTATAGAATGCCAAGGTGATCGAGTGTAGGGTTCTAAACTATTAAATAAGGTATGAGATGAAATATCTCAAAAAATATAAAAAATATATAAAATAAATTATATATATATATAAGTAAATTTTTAATTAGATAATCCATATTAAGAGAAGTAAAATGACATTTGCTTTGTCTCAATCGAACCTCATTTGGAAAATTTAGAATTACATTGGTAAATGAGCTAACATTACCACAATTACAATTTCTATAAATTTCAAATATATGTTTATATAAAGATCACAAGAAAGGCAATTTAGAGTAACATAGTAATATAACTAGAAAAAAGCAAAACCTTTTTAGAAATAAGAAAATTGTATGGAAAAAAATACTTTCTAAGATATTAAAGATAACAAATGTTGCAGCCTTGATCATCTAATAAGGTACAAGTAAAGATGTGTCATAAAACACACGTAACACTAGTACAATAAAATATTTAAAAATGTAAAAAAATATCTAAATTTGATAGAGCTTAACGAGACAAGTTCACTGATATTTGTTTTTCTACATCACACATCATTTAGAATTATGGTAAATTGCTAAATTAGTTATCCATAAATAAATATTGTTAAATTATAATTTAATATTAAATCTTTTGTTATTAAAATTGAAATAAGATATATTGAGCTAATGTAATATAGCTAAATCATAATGATGTAAGGTCAGATGATTGGAGACCTATATTTTCAAATATTACAATCAAATTAGAGGGATATGTTTGGAGAAACCACATAAATGTTATAGGAATAATACATCCTAATTTACTAAGGCAGCAAAGTGCAACATCATTCAATGTTAAATAAGGTACGAAGTGTAATATCTCACAAGAAATTTAAAACTATTAAAATTAAAATATTTAAAAATATAAAAAATAAACATTTGATTAGATAGAACATGTTGAGACAAGTCTATTGAAATTTGTATCACTTTAATTAGACATTATTTGGAATAATTAAGAATTATAAACATAAATAATCATAAATAATAATAATAAATAGTTTATTTAAAATAAAAAATAATATATTAAAGTGATGTAAAGTTAACACAAGTGAAAATTTAGAGTTAATAACAAATATTACAAAAGCAAAGAAATTTTTCACAAAATGACATAAAATTTTGACAAAGGTGCTTTACAACACGCAATAAAGATTTAGTGTAATATCCTTGATCTTTAAATCGAGTATATATCAAAATACCTTGTAAAACATGTCAACACCTTGGTAAAGAAAATATTTAGTCATATAGAAAAGAATATCTATTTGATTGGACTCATCGAAATGATCCAAATGATAATTATTTGTAATCCATTGGACACTTCGAAATATTAAGAATTACGAAGTTGTTCAAACATAAAAATATAATAAGTATTTAATATAATATTAATTAAATATATATTAAAGCTATGTAATGAAAAAAAATAAAGAAAATCCATAGTTTACATAAGGGGAGAATTAAAATTTTGTGGTAATACAATGAAGTCAAAATTAAAAGTTTGATTAAATGATATAAATGTCATAAGAATATTGACTTGCAAGTTACTAAGAAGATCTAGTGTAACATCATCGATTAGTAAATCAAGTACAAATAAATATATCTAATAAAATATGTTAGAACTATGACAAATAAAATATTTAAAAATATCAAAACAAATAGATAATTTGTTGGAGTTCATTTAGAGAAGTTGACAATGTTTATTTTACCTCAATAGGGCCTTATTGGAATTAGTTTGAACTAAAAATTAAATAACCATACATAGTAAAAAAATTGCTTTTTTAATATTAAATAAATATATAATAAGATTGAAATAAGGTAACTTAAATCAAATAATATACTCAATTCAGAGGAATATCGTCACATGAGAGTAAGTTATAGTTTTATTCCAATTTAACCAAAATAAATGAAAGAATTGTAGAAATGAGATAAGTTGATCGTAAAGCTACATCGCATGATACTATGGAGATCAGTTGTAAAATCCTTAATGATCAAATTACGTATGGATAGAAGTAATCATAAAATATAACAAAATCTTGATAAGTAAAATATTAAAAAAATATAAATTATATATTTAATTGGAAAGACCTAATTGAGATGAGTCAAAAAATATTTTTCATTTCGATGAGGTCATATATTAAATAATTTGAAATTACCAACTAAATAGAGATAAATAATTAAAAAAATACTATTTGAATATTAAGCAAACATATATTTAGGAAAAAATGATATAAATTAAAGCAATGTAACATAACCAATCAAATGATTTCAACATCACATAAAAAGAGATTTAGTGTGAATAAGTAGTATTACAAAATTGAAGAAAAAAATTTGGAGAAATGGTAAAAATTATAAAAGGAAGTTGCATTCTGTTGTTGTGAGAAGATGATGCATAACATCCTCAAAGGTCAAATTTGGTACAAATGGAGAAGACTCATAAATCATACTAAAACCTTATAAAATAAAATATTGAAAAATATAAAAAATAAATATTAAATTACATAGAGCTTGATCGGTTGACCTCAAAAACATTTGTTTCATTTTTAGGGAACATCTTTTGGAATTGTTATTAATTTGAAAATTATTTAAACATAAATAAAAATAAATTATTATTTTCACGTTAAGTAAATATATATTAATGCTTAAATGAGTTAAAAAGAAGTTTTGTAATATTACCAGGAAAAAGCAATTAAACTGTTACAAGAAAGAAGAATTATTATATCATTGTAATATAAGAAAGTCAATCAATTTTTTTAGATATGAGATAAACTATTCAAGAATGTTCAACTCTATGATACTAAAAAGATCGAGTGTAACAACTTTCATAGTTAAATGAGGAAGCAATTGAAATGTCACATAAATAATGCCAAAGTCCTTGAATATAAAATATTTATAAAGAGTAAAGAATATTTTGTTTGATGAAGTTCGTTTAAATGGGCCAAACAATTTTCTTTCATCTTGATCAATCCTATTTTCTAATTACTATGAATTACAAAATTAAATAAGTGAACATAGTAGCAAATTATTATTTTAAAACTAAGTAGATCAATAACATGACTAAAACAAGATAAATTATAGATATTTAATTTACCCAAAAGAAAGAAATATGAAGGCCATATTGGAGAACAATTATGATTTCGTAGTAATATAATCGAAATCAAGGAAAAATGTTATAGAAATAAGATAAATTGTATTAGAAAGCTATGTTCCAAGATACTATAGAGATAGAATGTAAAATGATCGTCAAATTTGTTACAAATTAAAATATCTCATAAAGAAGGAAAATTTTGATGAAAATTAAGTTTTTTAAAAAGAAAGATTGTACATCTAATTGAATATAGCTTATCGGAATGAAAAATATAATAGTTGTTTCATCTTAATAAGTCCTCATTCAGATTTACTATAAATTATGAAAATAAATAAGCATAAATAATAAAAAATTATTTTTTTATTAATCAAATAAATATTAAAATTTAAATAAGATAAATTAAAAGAATGTAATATAATAAAATACAACACATGTAAAGGTCACATGGGGTGAGATTTAGACCTACATAATGATACAACCAATTAAAAGGAACAAAATTAAAAAAAATTAGGTAAATTATAACATAATGTTGATTTCTAAGTTAATAAGGAGATCAAATGTAATATTTTCGACCATTAACTTTCAAACAAAAGAAAATATCTTGTAAATAATGTAAAAAAGTTAATAAAAAATAAATAAAATGAATATTGTTTGAATAAAGCAGTTCAAGATTAGTCCTACTACATTTTTTCTCTATGTTGAAGGTTGTTTTGGTTATCTACAAATTACTTAATTAAATAACCATAAATAATAATATATAATTACCTTAATATTTGAAATATATATTTTAAATTTGAAATGAGGAAAATTTAAGTAACGTAGTATAATAAATTGAAATGTTGTAAAGTTCAATTGAGAGGAGATTTACAGAAAAAATAATATAATCAAATCAAACCATCATTTTTATACAAAAGAAGATAAAGTACATGGGAAAGTTGCATCGCTAGATTATTAAAAGATCGTGGACAACTATAAAGACTATGAAATTAGGTAAGATTAAGATATTCTTTTAAAGTGTGGTAACTTAAAAATAATATATTAAAAAGTGTAAAAAAAGATTTTAATTGGAGAAAGCTCATCGAGATGACTACAATCACTTTGCTTTGTCTGCATTAGTCCTCACATCAAATCAATAACAATTTTAGAATTAACTAAACATAAATAAAAATAAAAAATTAATTTAATATGAACTAAATTAATGTTACAAAAAAAATAACTTAAATTAAAATAATATAATATAATCAACTTAAAGTATTATTAGAGTCACTAGAGGGGACAATTAGAGTTACATAGCAATATAACTAAATGGAAGCAAAAAATGTTTAGAAATGAGATAAATTATGTGAAAATATTTAATTTTAGGATAATGAGGAGATTAAGTGTAACATCCTTGATCATCAAATCATGTATAAATCAAATTACCTTATAAAGAGTGCAAACTAAAAAAATATAAAATATTTAAAACTATAAAATGTAATATTTAATTTGATGATGCTCTTAATTTCAATCAGATGATGTTTGGAATTATTATGAATTACCATGTTAAATAAGTAAAAATAATCATAAATATGTTTGGTTAAGACTTCTATGAGTTGAATTTAAGCAAATTTATATGCCTAAATCAAACGATATATTGGTTAAATGAGAGAAGAATTACTATTTCATAGTAACATAACCATGTCAAAGTAAAAGCTTTGGAGAAATGTGGCAAATTATATAAGAAAGCCATAATGCAAAAGGCTAAGGAGATTAAGTATGACTTCCTCAATTATCAAATGTGGTATGAATGAAATTTTCTGTTAAATCATGCAAAAATATTGGAAAAAGATATCTAAAATATAAAGTTAAATATTTAATTAAATAGTGCTTGTTAAGCTGAGTTCAATGATGTTAATTTCATCTTAATTAGATCTCATTTCCAATTACTAGGAATTATCAAGTTAAATATGTATAAATAAAAATAAATGACTATTTTAATATTAATTAAACAAGTAATAAAGAAAAACATTAAACAAATTGATTTTAATATGACAAAATTAATGACATGCAGATGTCACAGGAGAGTACATTTAGAGTTACATAGAAATCTAACAAAATCAAAATAGAAATTTGAGGTTTTGAGATAAATTATACTAGAAAGTTAAATTGCAAGATACAAAAGGAGATCGAGCATGGCATGCTTGATCATTAAAGAATTAATAAATTAACAAATCTTGTATAGAATCCCAAGACCATATAAAATTAAATAATTAAAAAATTTATAAAAATTAATATTTATTACATATATCTCATTAAAATGAGTACAATGATATTATTCTATTTTGATCATAGTATTTTTGGAATAATTACAAATTACCAAGGTTAATAAAGAAAAAATAATAAAAAATCTTTATTTTAATAATAACCAAGTAAAAAATTTAACTTGAAATTAGATAAATTTAAGCAAGTAAGACAACTTATTTAAAGAATGATAACGATCACATAAGAGAATAACATCCACGACGATCATATTAGGTAACACAGAATCTAATGTCATTCATGTCAAACTATAAAAAACTATTTTGAAAATAAAAAATTAAATAATTAACTGGATAGTGCAATTTAAGATGATTATAATGACATTTGTTTTCTCTTGATTAGATCTCATTTGGAATTACTATAAATTTACAAATTAAATAAATAATAACAATAACTAACTATTACATTAAATTTAAGTAAATAATGTTAATGCTAAAATTAGAAATATTGAAGCAATATAGCATAATTATATTAATGCAATGTAAAGATCATTCTTGCTGAGATTTATAATTTTAAAGTAATGTAATAAAATGAAAGGAAAAAACCTAAAAAAAATTAGATAAAATGTATAGGATACTTAAACTCCATGATACAAAGTAGAACGAGAATAACATAGAAAATAATCAAATCTTGTACAAATCAAAATATCTTGAAAGTTGTTGCCAAACATTTTTATGTAAAATATTTAAAAAATTTGGAAAAACTTTTAAATGGATAGAGTTCATTGAGACAAGTCCTAAGATATTTGTTTCAACTCGATCATACCGCATTTGGAAAAATTATGAATTATTAACTAAAATAAACAAAAATAAAAAAAAAATTATTTTTGAAATGTTAAGAAAAAGATATATTAAAGTTTAAAACAAGGCAAATTTAATTGTTGTAATATGACCAAATCCAAGAGATTTAAAGTTTAAATGATAAAACATTTATTGTTACAAAGTAATACAAGAAAAGCAAAGCAAAAAATTTAAAAAGATGAGATAAATTTTGTAAGAATTTTACATTCCAAGACTCTAAGCATATTTGATAAAACATTCTCAAATTAGCATTAGTTAAAGTATGCAACAAAACATTCCAAGTTATAAGAAAATAAAATATTTTTTAAAATTTTAATAAAACTAAATAGATTGGGCTCATTTACACCACGCCAAAAACATTTGTTTCATCTCAACTAGATCTCATACTGGATTATCACACATTACAAAAATAAATATTCAAACATAGTTATAAATTAATTTTTTAATATTAAGTAAGTATTAACGAAGTTAAAATGAGAGAAAAATTAAGAAATGTTATATAATGAATAGAAAGCATTGTAATGGCTACACAAGTTTGAGTTACATGTTAATATATCAAAATCAATGCGAAAAAGTTGGAAAAGTATAGATAAATTTTGCAAAAAGCTTACATTCTATAAAATAAGGAGATCGAATGTAACATCATCGGAAGTAAATTCTGGTGAATTTTGAAATTTCTACAAAAACATATGAAAAAGTTAAGGAAAGAATTTCTAAAATAATAGAAATTAATACTTCATAGGATAGAAATTGTTAAGACCAATCCAATGGCATCTATTTCACTTTGATCAAACTTGATTTAAAATTACTATTAATTATGGAAGTAAGAAAAATAAATAATTAAAAATATTGTTTTAGCATTAAATTAATATATAATTTAACTATAATAAGTTAAATTAAAGAAATGTAATGTAAATAAATAAAAGTGGTTCAAAAGTCACTTGAGAGGAGAATTAGAGTTTTATAGAAATATAATTAAATCAAAGAACTTTGAATAAAATAAGTCAAAATATATGAAAAATCATTATTTCAAGATACTACAGAGATCAAGTGCAACATTCTCGATCATCAAATTATGTACGATTCAAAATGTCTCATGAAACATGCGATGACCTAAGAAAATATTGAATTTAAAAAATAAATGTCGAAGAAAAAAATTCAAGAGAAGAGATAAATTGTGTGAAAAAGTTACATTTCTAGATAATATGGAGATCTAGTATAGCATCCTTGAACATTAAATCTAATAAAATTCAAAATTCCTTGTAAGACTTACTAAAGTTTGAAAGAATATTTAAAAATACAAAAATTAATATTTCATTACATTAAGCACATGTAGTTAAGTATGTAGGCATTATTTCTATCTGAATTGAACCTCATTTAGAATTACCACTAATTATGAAAGTAAATAAAAATAAATCATAGTAAATTTTAATTTTCATAATAAAAAAAATATATAACATAGTTGTAAGAAGATTAAGTAAACAAAGGTTATATAACAACATGTAAGTATGAAAATTTGAAGAAATAAAATGAACTATATAGGAAAGCAATATTCCAAGAAGATTTAGAGAAAGAGTGTAACTTTCTCAATCATCAAATTATGGACCAACTAACATGTCTTGTAGAGAACCCAAAACCTTAAAAATAACAAATTTAAAAATATAAAAAGTTAACAAAACATTTTTCAATAACTAAAGTAAAGTATATGAAAAACTTGCATTCTTAATACACTCGACATCTAGTTGAACATCCTTGAATATTAAATCGAGAAAATTAGAAATTTTTGGTTAAAAAAATTTTAAAAAATATTCAACATATTGGGCTAATGGAGACAAGTACAACGATGTTTATTTTCTCACAATCTGACATTGTTTTTAATAACTATGAATTACAAATGTAGTAAAGATAAATAATAATAAATTAATCTTTAAATATTAAGTAAATATGTAATAATGCTAAATGAGAAAAAACGGGGCAATTTCATATCAAAAAATTAATAAAATGTAAGAAAGACGCCATAGAAGATTTTCAATTACATAGTAATATGATAGTTAAAGAAAAAAATTTGAAAAATTGAGATAAGTTATCCTCTAAAGCTACATTCCAACATATTAAAGGAACCAAGAATAACACTCTTAATCATCAAATATGATAGAACATAAATATCCCATAAAATGTTGCAAAATCATATAAATAAATTTTTAATAATAAAACAATATATATTAGATATAGCTCATCAAGATGACTTCAACTATGTTTATTTTTTATCTCAATATTTTTTGACTTCGAATTTCTACAAATTTCCAAAATAAATAAGCATAAATAACCATAAATTAATATTTTAATATAAAAATAAGTATATTAAAGCTAAAATAAGAAACATGTAAATACTTTAATGTAACCAAATTAAAACATTGAATCAAAATAACACATGCCAAAATTAAAAAGTTGATATTTGGTAAATAATTAGGTAGATGTTGATGAGACAAGTTTAACGACATTGGTTTCAACTTGGTTAGACCTCAATTTCAATGATTAAAAATAAAATAATTTTCAAAATGTATAAAAATAATAAAATTAAAAAATTTTAATTTAAATAAATATATATTAAAGTAAAAATGATGTAAATTGTAGCTTTGTGATATATCTAAAGTGAAGTGATTTAAATGCCGAAAGTTAAGAGATTTAGACTTTCATAGAAATATAATGAAATGAAAAAAAAACTTAATGAAAAGTGATAAAATTAGAAGAAAGTTGTATTCCAAGATCATAAGAAGTTTGGGTGTGTCGTTCTTAATTGTAAAATTAGGTATCAATCAAAATATGTCATAAAATTTGCAAAGATGTTAAGAAATATATTTAAAAAATGAATATTTAATCAGATATAGTATGTCAAGGTAAGTCCAATGATATTTGTTAGTTATGATTAGATCTCACTTTGGCTTACTAAGAATTATGAAATTAAACAAGGATAAATAATAATAATTATTACCATAATGTTAAGTAAATAAACAATTAAATTTAAATGCAATAAATTAATGAGATATAATATACAAAAATCAAATAAATGAGTTATCGGTCATGCGATAAAAGATTTAGAGTTTCATGGTGATATAATAAAATCAAACTAAAACATTTTGAGAAATTGCATGAAAAAGTTTCTTTTTGAAATACTTAAGGGATTGAATGTAATATCTTTGATCATTAAATGAGGTAAAAATAAAAATTTTATGTTAATCCTGTAAAACGTAGAAAAAATAATTAAAAATATAAAATTAAATATTTAATTGGATAATGCTGATGAAGATGAGTCAAACAACATTTGTTTTTTGTCAAGTTGTTGTAATTTGGAATTAGTACAAGTAACTAATGTAATAAAACTATATAATCATAAAATATTTTTAAATATTAAATATATACATGTTAAATTTGAAATTTGATAAATTGAAGAATATAATATATCCAAAACAAACTCATGTACTTGTCACGCATGAAGAGATTTTGTGTTAAATAGTAATAAATCGATATCATATTGAATATTTTGAAAATTTTGGTTAAATTGTTTCGAAAGGTTTGACAAGCCTGATGCACTAAATAGATTGAGTGTAACCTTCTTGATAATAAAATTAAGAATGAATCAAAATATGTCATAAAGGGTGCCAAAATAATAAAAAAATAATTTAAAAACATATAAGTGAATATTTCATTGGATAGAGTAAGTCAAGCAGTGATTAAAGACATATTTTGTGTCGATTAAACTTCGTTTGGACTTATTCAGAATTACAAAATGAAACAACAATAAATAATAAGAAATTATTATTTTAATATTTAGAAAATATGTATCAAGCTAAAATGAGATAAATTAAAGAAATGTCATATAACCAAATCAAAGAAAAACTTTTGAAAATAAGAGATAAATTATATGAGAAAGCTGAAGTTCTCAATAGTATGGAGATCGAATTTAAAATTGTAAATCATCAAATCTAATAAAAATAGAAATGTCTCGTTGAACATGCAAAAATACTGGAAAATAAAATATCTAAAAATATGAAAATCATTACTTCATTTTACAATGCTAATCAAGATGAGTGATAATATTTATTTCATCTCAATCTAACTTATTTATAATTATAGTAATTTACGAAATTAAATAAAAGAAAATAATAACATATTATTGTTTTAATATTTAGTAACCTATTATGGAAGCTACATCGTAACAAACTAAAAAATGTAATATAAGTAAATTAAATTGATGCAAAGTTCATCGGAAGGTATAGTTAATGTTTTATAGGAATATAACAAAGTTTAACAAAAAAAATTGAAGAAAAAAGATCAATCATGTAGGAAAGTTGTATTCCAAGATACTACTATAAAAATGTGTAACATTTTCTATTATCAAATCTCTTAAACATCATAATGCCTCGTAAAGATTGCATAAACCTTAGAAAATTAGATATTTAAAATATAAAGTGATTATTTAAAGCTCTTGCACATGAATACAAAAAAGTTCATTTAAACTCGATTTGACCAGATTCAAAATTTGTATGAATTAACAAGATAGATAAGCATAAATAATAAAAACTTATGATCTATGAATCAAGTAAATATCTAATAAACAAAAAATAAGATAAATCATGTAATATAAAATAGTTAAGTTAAAGCAATAGAAAAGTCACACCATAAGAGAATTAGTGATACACTGATCAAAAAGAAAGAAAAACATTTTAAAAAAAGACATATGTTCAATTGGAATACTAGATTTCAAAATACTATTGGATTCAAGTTTAACGTCTTTAATCATTAAATATTATGTGACTAGAAACATCTCATAGTGCATGCCAAAATCCATTAAAATAGTATTTAAAATATGTATTAATATGACAAAACTCATTGAGTCAAGTGTAATATTGGTGGTTTTATCTCCATCTGAGCTCATTTAGAACTGCTAAGAATTACAAAAGTAAATAACCATAATGGGTAATGAGACAAATTGAAGTAATGTAATTTAATTCTTAACTAAGATAAATTGAAGCACTATAGCAGAACCACATCAAAGTGATGCAAAGGTCACGTGTGAGGAGAATAGATTTACACGGTAATATAATAAAACATAAGCAAAAAAGTTTAAGGAACAAGGTACATTTTATCATAAAGCTAAATTTGAAGTTGCAAAGGGGATCAAGCATAACATCCTTGATTACCAAATAAGGAATGAATTAAAGTAAATCATAAACCATGCAAAACCATAGAAAATAAAAATATAAAAATAAATATTTAATTGGATAGTGCTAATCAAGACAATTCTAATGACATTTATTTTCATCTTGATCACACCATAATTAGAATTATTATGAATTACAAAGTTAAATAAACATAAATAATAATAAATATTTATTCAAATATTGAAGTTAAAGCATATTAAAGTTGGAAAACAAAAAATGTAACCAACGTATTATAACAGCAACAAAATCTTGCAAAGGTTAGAAGAGATGAGATCTTGAGTTACATAATAGTATAACCATTCCAAGAAAAAAATTTAAAGAAGATAAATTATACATGAAATTACTAAGAAGATCATGTATGGCATCCTTGATCAGAATTTTATGAATCAAAATACCTCTTAAAATGTGCCAAAATAATAAACAATAAAAAAATTTATAAAATGATTATTTAATAGAATAGTTCTCATCTAGGCAAGTATAATAATGTTTATTTCATTTTTATTGGTCCTCATGTAGAGTTACTATGAATTTACAAATTATTAAACATAAATAAAAATAAATTATTATTTTAATATGAAGTAAATATTTATATAAAATAAATTACCATAAATTCAAGTAATACTAAATAACAAAATGAAGGCAAAGTAGAGGTCACATGAGAGAAAAAAGAGGGTTTTATTAACATATACAATTAAAAGTAAAAATTTGAGGTATTAGATAAATTATATAATTATTTTTCAATCATAGATACTAAGAAGATTGACTATAACATCCTCAATCATCAAATAAAATGTGTTTCAAAATGTTTTCATAAAATATGCAAAAATACTAAAAAACATAATATTTAAACATTTTAAAAATTATTTAATTTGATAAATCTTGATTTGATAAATCCAACAATATTTGTTTCAGATCGATCAGACGAAATTTTGAGTTACTGGAAATCATAAAATTAAATAATCGTTAAGAATAAAAAATATTATTTTAATGCTAATTGAATATTTGTTAAATTTGAAATGAGTTAAATTTGAGTAAAGTAATACAACCAACTTGAAGCGATTTAAATGTCAAATGATAGTTGATTTAGACTTTCATAATAATATAATAAATCAAAGAAAAAAGTTCAAAAAAGTGATAAAATTTAAGGAAAAGTTGCATTCCATGGTATGAAAAAGTGAAAGCATCATTATCTCAATCATGAGATTTGATGTTAACTTAATTATCTTATAAAATATGCTAAGATATTAAAAACTAAAACGCTTAAAAAAATATTAAATGAATAATTAGTTAGGCATACCATCTCTAGAAGAGTCCAATACCTTTACTTTTGCTTCAATCAACCTCATTTTGGAATTTCTATTAATTATAAACAAAATAGTGTAAAGAATAATAAAGTATCATTTTAGTGTATATGTAAATAGTTAACTAAGAAGAAATGAGATAAATTAAAGAAATATAATGTAACAAGATCAAAGTAATGTATAATATAAAAAATCAAAGTAAAACACTTCTAGAAATAAGATAAATTACACAAAAAATACATTCTAAAAAGCCATGATGATTGAGTATAGCAAACCTATCTTCAAATCTGGTTAAAATTATATTGTCATACAAGAACTAACGAAACCATTAAAAATAATACATTTTTATGTATAAAAATACTTAGTTGGACATAGCCCATCAAGATAATTCTAGTGATGCTTCTGTCAACATGACTAATCCTCAGAAGGAACTATTACAAGTAACAAAAACAAATGAAAATAAATAAAAAATAGATAGTACTAAATAAATAAATATATGTAAGAATAAAAATGAGTTAACTTGAAGTAATATAATAAAAAAAATTAAAGTAATTTAATGATCACATAAAAGGAGAATTAGAGTTTTACTAGAATATAACAAAATCATAACAGAAAAGTTGAATAAATAAAAGAAATTTTTTAGGAATGTCGTATCGTATGAAACTACCAAAATTGAGTGTAACAACCATGATAACCATATTAGGTGTTAATCAAAATTACTTACAAAGTGTACAAAAACTTCAAAAATAATTTATACAAATATATAAAAATAAATAGTTAATTATAGATAACTGATTTAGATAAAAACAACAAAGTTCATTTCGACTTTATCTAATCCCATTTTGAGTTACTATGAATTACAAATAAGAAATAGAAATAAATAATCATAAATTATTATTTAAATATGATGTAAAAATATAATAAAGCATGAATGAGATAAATTAAAGTAATCTTGATGAAAATGAAGAGTGATATTTGGCTCATGGTTGGGAGGGAGATATGGCAAAAGGGTTAAATGAATAGGAATAGAGTTAAAATGATTGAAGAAAGATAGAAGGATACACTCAACAAAGTGAGTCCATGAGAAGGCTACCAAGAAAAATCAAGAACTCAAATAACAAAGCATTACATAATTATTTGCCATTATTAACTAAACATTCATCCATTCATGAGAGCTCTTTTAAATAAAAGTTCACAGGTAATTACTTATTATGTAAATGGAAGCTTCCTACTTCATAGAGATTTTCACACCAATATAATTATTTTAATACATCATCATGCTTCTTACCTAACTTGCGAAGACTTTTATGACCACATCATTCTTTAATACCAAAGCATGCTTCTTACTTACCACTTGATGACTTTTATGCAAAATTAAAAAAGCATACTTCTTAAAGACTTTCATCTAAAATTTGGAAACCTTCATAATTTTAGCACCGACCATGCACTTATGATGATCCATGCATGCACCATGACTTCTTAATGCTATCATTTACATTGCCTCTAAATTTCTATACATGTATTAAATTTTACAAAGCTTTAGCTTTGTTGATTCTAATTTAAGACCTTATAGTGGGTCTATTGCATTGTCTTGCCAAAATTTCTTTTTAATGTGTTGTATCATTTTCTCTTAACTAAATAGAATGTAATCCATAGAGTTAAAGTCAAGGAAGTCATCCACATGTTGTGGAGCAAGCTTTCCTAATTCTTCATGTGTTATTGAACTATCTCTAAACGGTGGCAAATTTTAAACATGAATAAGGAACGTATTAGGTTTATCTATACTCAAAGGGGACTTAATGAATAGTAAAGTTTATAAAATCAAGCCTTGATTTTATAAACTAATAGGATCTCCTCTTTCTCTTCAAGGTGCATTATTATCCTAAGAAATTTGTGAGGATCTTTACTCTGATAATAAATTATGTAGTCAAAGAGGGGGTTGGGTCATGGAATGGAAAGTGTGACAAAAGTGTCTAAATAAAAGGAATAGAGTTATATAAGATGGAGAATAAAGCAAGGTTTCTCTCAAAAAAGTGAATCAAAGCACTACAACAACAAAGAAATGCAATTTCATTTAGGACAACTAACTCACCATTCAATCATTCATGAAAGCTCCTTTAAATAGGAGATGACAAGTAATTCTTTGTTATAAAAAGAAATCTTTTTATTGACATCCTAAAGGTTTTTGTTGTCATAAAATGTTTTTTAGTACAGAATCATGCTTCTACCTAACTTTTGAAGACAATCATATCTATGTAATTCTTTAATACATAAGCATAACTATTATTTTTCTTTTAAAGACTCTTATGCCTAAATAACAATAGCATACTTCCTATAGACTTCTTAAGGCATTTTCAGATCTTTCTCTTGATAGATTCGAGTTTAAGGCATTTTCATGGCTCTATGTTGTCATTTTTCCATAATATCTTTCTTTTGTGTGGCACCAAATGTGATGAACAAAAGTGAGGTGAATGTGACACTAGAGGTGAATTATGGTTTCATAATTACATAACAAAATCAAAGAAATAAATTTGAAAAAGTGGATTAAACTATTCAAAAAAATATCATTCCTAGATACTATGGAGGCAAAGTTTAACATCCGTAACCATCAAATATGATATGATTGGAAATGTCTCAAAAAGTATGTCAAAACCCTTTAAAAACTAGTTAAGAAATAATACAAATATTTATATTTAATTTGATAGAACTCATTGAGTCGAGTCCAACAACGTTCGTTTCATCTCAATCAAAACTAATTTGCAAATACTAAAAGTTACCAAAGTTAACAAGCACAATTGTTTTTAAATCATACTATTACGAAACTTTATATCAAAATTGAAAAATGATAAATTAAATAAGTAATAAACAAAGTCAAAGTGATGTAAAGGTTGCACATGAAAGGATTTAGAGTTACATAATAAAATAATAAAATAAAAGTAAAAAAGTTCAATTATTGGGATAAATGTTATCATAAAGCAAAACCCCAAGATATTAAGGACATGGACTGCGGCAAGCTCATTCGTTAAATGAAGTATGAATGAAAGTGTTTCATAAACCAGGCAAAGCATTTGAAGGTAAAATACATAAAGAATAACAAAATAAATGTTTTATTTTGTGTAGTAGCTTATCAAAATCAGCCTAATGACATTTTTTATCTCGATTACACATTTTTTAGAGTTACTATAAATTTTCAAAGTAAATAAGCATAAATAACAATAAATTCTTATTTAAATACTATGCAAATATAAATTGATGTTAAATTGAGAGAAGTTGAGACATTATAGTATAATAAAATTGAATTAATATAAGGGTCAAAAGGGAGAAAACTTAAATTTACATGGCAATATAACCTATCAAATAAAAAATTAGTAAAAAATGATAAATGGAAATAGAAAGTTACATTAGAAGATGCAAACGGCATGGAGTGGAAGATCCTTGATCAACAAACCATGTATGAGTAAAATGCCATTTAAAAATGCAAAAAACTTAGAAAATAAAATTTTAAAAAATAAAAGGTTATATTTAATTGGATTGAGCTTATCAAATTGAGACAAATAACATTTGTTTCACCTAAATCTAACAACATATTGAATTACTATGAATTCAAAAATTTATCAAACATAAATTATAATCAATCATTATTTTTATTTAAATTAAATATACTTAAGCGATGTAAAGGACACACATGGAGAAAATGAGAAATTTTAATAATATAACAAACTTAAACAAAACATTTTGGAGAAATGGGATTAATTCTACATTAATGTTGCACTAAAAGATCCCTTGTAGATTGAATGAATCATTCTCAATTTTCAAATTTACTATAATCAAAATGTCACAAAATAATGCTAAAAACCTTGAAAATAAAATATTTAATAATATAGATCGCAATGAGATGAGTTCGTAGACTTTTGTTTCTACTTAATTAGACCTATTTAATTAATATAATTTTAAAAATTAAATATGTATAAAAATTAAAAATTATTTTTTTCCATAATAAGGAAAAATATATGAATGATACAACAAGATTAGTTTAAGTAATGTAATATACCCAAATTAAACTAAAATGAAAAATTTAATGGCATAAGATAAAATTTATAAGAAAGATGAATTCAAAGATAATAAGAAGCTTTTCTAACATTTTTTAACATCAAATCGTGTACGACTCAATGTGTGCCATAAAATGTTCCAAAATATTTGAAAATAAAATATTTAAAAAAGAAAATTAATTCTAGTTACATTATACTCATTGGGATGTGTCTAATTAAGTTTTTTTTTATGTTGATATGACCTTAATTGGAATTACTGTGAATTTAGAAAATAAATAAACATAAATATTAATACATTATTATTTTAGCTTTAAAGATACAAATAATAAATTTGAAATCGAATAAATTGAATAAATATAACACAACCACATAAAAGTAATGTTTAGGGGGCACGAGAAGACATAGACTTTCATGAAAATATAGCTAAATCAAAGTGAAACATTTCAAGAAATGGGGTGAATTATACGAAAAAGTTTTGTTTGTAAATAAGAAGACTATCGAGTGTAACGTACTCGCTCAGCAAGTGAAGTAAAACTCAAAATTTGCAATTAAACCTACCAAAAGCCTAAAAAATTAATATTTAAAAATATCAAAATATTGATAAGTTGGATAGAGGATATGGTGATGAGTCATACGATGTTTGTTGCATCTGAATAGATGCTCATTTAGAATTTTTATAAGTAATTTAAGCAGAAAAGATAAACAATAATACATTATTTTTAATACGAAGTAAATATATACTAAATATAAAATAAGATAAATTAGAGAAACATAATATAACCAAATCAAGTATATGTAATGGTCACACAATTGAAGATTTGGTGTTACATAATAATATTGCAACATATTGTTTCATCATCCATTATCAGAAAGTTCATTAGATATCTCTTATAAGTCTAATCTATGATTTAAGAAATCGTTAGAGCTTTCTTTAAAGCCTTAATCATCTATCAAAATCATCTAACAACTTTACAAAACCCTAATAGCTTCCTAGCTTAACTTAGAGTTTCCATTAAATCTTCTAAAGTATATAGAAAATAAATTGAGCAATTACTCAATCTAGAAGTTCTTTATTAGACTACTTAATGTTAATGCCCTTACTTTTTATCCATCATTAATAAAAGTTGCAATAATCATTGTCAGGCATAATAAGAAAATGTTAGCCACTACATCGATCATAAAGCCTTTCATAAGCCATATGCCATCCAAATACCCTCTATGGCTTTGATCAATAGTTCAAGGGCCTAATTATGTGCTACTCAAGATCTTACCAAACAATCCAAACAACATTAGGGTTTAACCAAAATCAAATAAAACCATCAACCTCCTTGGGCTCTCTTAACACCACTTCTAAGGCAAACACTAATCTCTCTATTTCAACTAGCCCTAGTTTGTCACAAAATCAAGAGCTTCATGAAATCAAAGCCTTAAACTAGGTGGTCTCATGGTCTCACCAACTACTTCATATCCACAGTCCTATCGAAATTTTATCCTTTATGTTTCATTATACAAATGTTGTTGCCATTAAGGCGTACTTTATGTTAATTTTTGCTTATTGAATAATCTTTAACCTTATCCAAGTTATTTTTAAGTGAAAAATTTCTTTAATGCCTTATTAGGAATAGTTAGGTGCTTAACATTAGCAAAGATTCAAATTTCAAACCTTAGAAATTTGTACTGAAAGTTCTAGATAGTCAAGTTTTAAATAAACAACATTAAGACTTCAAACCTAATGCAATTAAATTTTAAATTCCCAACATTCTAACACCAATCCTTCATATTAGTTAGGTAATCACAATAAGTCTTTAGACTTAATTTTAGTAGATGAAATGTACTAATTAGACTTTTAAATTTTTAATACATCATCATCTTCATTGAACCTAAAAAGGTCAAAATTAAGACTTCTTTTATGGCCCTCGAAAGCCCCTTCAATTTTTTAGTTCAAACCATTTCATAGTAATCCCCAATTTTTGACATAACTAGCATAACCACAAGGCTTTCAATAGAAACATTTGAAATAAAAACTCAAATTATATCTTCATGTTGATTGTTATTGCTAATGTAACAAAAAACAACAATATTTCATTGTACTATAGATTTTTCAGTATTTCAAATTGAAACAATTACCATAAATTTAAAATTTTGAACATGAGAATACATGTGTGTACTCAGGATTTGCTTATAGTAGGGCTTAATTGAAAAATTTTAGCACTGACGTTCAAGAAATATTTCCAACAAAAAGTTCATATTGAATTCAAAATCAGAATATCAATTTACTTTACTAAATTATCAAAAGTACTTATAGTTTTAAAAAATAAATATGAATAACATGATAGCATTTCGTTTGAAACCTAATTTATTTATGGAAGTTGTCATCCCATAAAATGTTTGGCTTTCATGGGTAGTCAAGGTCCCCTTTCATGTTCATAAGAATTCAATTCTTTTGGGAATGCAACATGACAAAAAGCTTAATTTATCCTCAAAATAAGTTACATCTTGAATGACTTAGAAATTTAATTTTTTTATTTCATTAAGCAATGCAAAGAAATAACATATTTACATAGCAAGTTTTAAACACATAATTTCTTTGCATTCCAACATAAAATAATACCAACTATTAATTGTCTTTACTTAAGCAAGTATTGAAAACATTATCATTTTTTATATTACGACTAGAACCTCAACATTGCAAAATAATTTGATGTTAGAATCAAAGAGTATTAGTCAAGCAAGTTATACAATTTCTAATTAGCTAAATTTATAAAATTCCTACTTCATTGAAGAAGGAAATTTTAATTAGAAGTGGACATGAATTTTAACTAACAAATGGAAATATCATGACCTAGTTACCATAATGATAGGCAATGTTTAACAAGTAAAACCTTAGCTTTAAGGTGAAAGAGCAATAGTTCTCAGTCCAAATTCTATTTACATGCTTCATAGATATTTACCTAGTTATCACTATCCTGATATGCTTCTTGGTTTTATACTAAACCAAGGGTTGCATACCCTAGAAATAAAGAAAGAGCCTGCTCAAAATTGGAGTATTATCTTCTTCTTGAAGCAAGTTCTAGGCCCCACTTTACCTTCCATGTTGTTAACTTCTTTTCTTTGGCATTTTTTTTGAAGTATGTGATGTTAGAAGACCTCAATGCTAGAACGTGATAACATTTCTGGCCCTACTACTTCTTAAAACCTTATATAGCTAAAATAATAATTCTTAATTTATTAGATATATTATTATAATTGTTATGATATATCACTTTATCTTTTTTAAGGAAACATGCTTTCTAGTGTTTGTATTTCTCTTTAATTTATTTTCCCATTACCATCTCTATCCAAGCTATTTCCATTTCTTAGATCTTATACACTTCAATTCCAATTGCTAGGATCTATTATAACTCATAAAAAACTTGATTTATTCCATTTTAAATGTTATTCTAGTATTATAGCTATTGTCGTATTATATAATGCACTAAATATGTTTTAGAAAATTGCTAACCACATTTGTCATAACTGTATGTCCTTCAAATTGGTTCTAGCATAATGAAATGGAATACTAATTCTCATGTCAAAACCCAAAGATTCGTTATATTTAAATCCTCTCATAGATTTATTAAGGAAATATGATTGTGCTAATCATAGTATACAACCTTCAACTCATTTCATGTTACTTGTTAAACTTATAATATTTTTTTCTTATTATCATACTTGTATGAGCATACCTTTCTTACCTACACTTGTAAGAGCTAGAACTTTTGCAAAAATTATCTTCAATGTGGCAAAATTTTCTTAATTATGGATTCATCATTTAAAATATCATAAAAAATAGGATTTTACATGGTGTTTTTAAAAGTATTTTATGCATTAATAATTTGTACTTTGTTAATAAAATTAAGAACATACAAATTTTTAAAAAACTTTGAGTTTCAAATTTATATAAAAACTTTTAATTATTATGATTGAGAGAAAAATAAAATTAAAATTTTAAAAGTAAACCAAATTTTTTTTGGTGATTCAATTCAAACTAGAACCTTTGTCGACCTAAACCAAGTTTAAGAAAAAAACTACTATCACTAAAAATTATAACTTATTGTTTTTACTAACATTGTACCTCAAACTTGTTAGCTTTTATGGGTTCAATAAATGTAGGAACTTGTGAGATCAAGCCAAACTAAACCTGCTAATTAAATAAAACCAAACTCAGCCTTCCATAAATATTGAACCACAAAAAGCAAAAAGAAATAAAAAAATAAAACAATAAAAACCTCTAATAAAATATGTAACTGTTGATGCTTATTGATGAATAATGTACATCACAAAAAACTCAAAATTATTAAGAGACATAAGAAAATCAAAGCTTAGAAACATTACACATAGCTAGAAGAGCTTAAAAATTTTAGTAGCACTAAATGTTGGTGTATTGTTCAATGATTTTACACTAATATATGATTATGTAATAAATTTTCCTAAACTTAAATTTTCTTAACGTTCATCAGGAACTTCATTCATAATTTTTGGGTTTTTATGGAAAAAGTTTTATAATAGCTATTATAAAGCCATGGAAAGACGATTTTACAAGATGCTACCAATAAACATAAAAAGTTCTTCAAAATAGCTCTTAAATTGACACAAGTAATAGCATTGAAATTAGTAATTAGGTGGGATTGATTGGAGGCCATAAATATATTTAGAATAATTTAGCCTATTATATCAATTATTGAAATATTGAAAGAATTATGAATTGTTGAATAATGTAGCATTACATTTGGGCCATTCAATCACATCGCATGAGATATAAACCATTTAATTCATTAGCACTAAATGCCTGAATGATCTCAATCATAAGATTAAAAATAGAGAGATTTGAATTATTGGATTCAAGGATAGGTTAACTAATACGGAGAAGAGAATGCTAGTTGTCCTTAAAAATTAGATGTGGTTCATGTCATCTAATCTGAGTCATCGAACATCGCTTACTCTCTAGTAAACTTTAATCCATCTAATCAATGATGATGTGAATTCATGCATGCATTGACATTGAGGTTCTAAACATGTAAAAACACAATAGTCCAACAAGGTAGGACATGAAATGTGTTTCATTTTCATAAAACGTTACACAAATGTGTAGTGTGACCTGAATCATTGTTAGCTTCTACTAGTGTGCTTAAGATTTCAACACCCAGGCCACTCGTATCTTACATGTTTAATATATGTTTGTTCACCTCATCCCATTTGCTCTTGTTCAAGTTTTCTCAACTCAGTCCTTCCTTTAACATACCCAATTAACATTCATGACAGCACTCTAACAAACATAGGGCTGAACCCTGCTTTGTTACAATAGTCTCCTGACCCAAAGCTTTTTTGGCCCACTCGAGCATGATCAACTCGAGCGCATTTCACTTTAATTAGGCATTAAGTTATATATATATATATATATATATATATATATATATATATATATATATATATATATATATATATATATATATATATATATTAATTTATGAAAAATATAATTTGACAAAAATGAAAAGATGGGATTTAATAAAAGGAAGTATTAAGTGATCAAAAAAATGCAATCAAAGATGTTCTCTAAATCTTCAAAGGTATTGAATAATTCAAATGTTTAGGTAGGGATTGAAATTAACATGAACGAGGCAAAGTTCCTTATGCTTATAGGAAAACAAACAAAAAACCTATGTCATAAAAAATAAAATCTATTTAAATTTGATGTGCATTTCATAAATCTTTTTTTCTTATTGAACAATAAAAGGTGCTTAAACTTATATACATAATCATTTTGTGCATGGGTCTCAAAACCGAAGGTTGTTCTAGATGCACATCTTCTTTTATTATAACTTCTAAAAATGCACGTCTTACATACGTTTGGAATGATTTATAATTCTTATGAGGTGAAGAAGATATGGATGGTCTAATGGCCCTTAATCGTAATACTGACACAATCCCTCTTCAAAATCTATACCTTCAATGTAGGTATAACTATTAGCAACAAGTTTAGATTTCATTCTGATGATCACTCCATTTTAACCAATGTTTTTTTAATACCCATTTGTTTTCAATCACTTCTAATCACCAGTCTGAAGAAGTACTTCACACATGCAATTTCTCTCAAATTGATCTAACTCCATATTCATATGTTAAACCCAATAGTTATCCTCAGTGGATTCTATAATAGATATTGGTTTTAAAAAGGACAGAAATGTGCTATAACTAATTTCCCTATTGGAGACTCTAATCCAAACTCATTGATTGACATCTCCTATAATTAATTCCTCTAGATGCGAATCTTAGTACTTCCAATTTTTAGATAATTGATGATTAGTCCCGTCTTCTATTTAACTTACACGTTTACCTTTTTTCCTCATTGAAGTCTATGATTTTTAAGGACTCTACCTATCGATCAAATATAATAGTGTTTTCATTTTCAATAGACTCATCAAACACGACATACATTGCTTATGTTAACTTTTAAGCATAATTGTTGTAAAATATATAAGTCTTTCTAAAAGTAGTTAATCCTATGAAAATTCTTATTGTTGCTTCTTCACTAAAAAATTCAAGTTAGCCCTTTCATTTGTAAGAATGATCTATTTATACCCAAAAGACACGAAAGTAGCTAACATCTAATTTGTTATTTTAAAATAAGCCATCAGGTGTTTTCTTAAGTTTAACTCTTAAATTAATTCTATTTATTATGTAAAAAGTTATGTCAATTATCTTAGCCTAAAAGTACTTTGGTAAATTAAATTTGACTAACATTGATCTACCAATCTCCACCAAAGACTTATTCATTTTTTAAGCAACATATTACTTTGTGGTGTATAAGCATACTTAAATTGATAGCTTACATCATTACAATAGTCATAAAAATCATCTTTCCTAAACTCTATACTATTATCATTTTAAGTCCAAATTATGTTGAGATTGGTTTACCTTTCTATTATTGTTATAAAAATAACAAAGTTTTCAATTATTTCATTGCAACTCCTAAGAAATACAACCCAAGTATGTCTAAAAAGAGTCTCCAATAATCATAAATTTGGATTTCTATCCACCAAAACTCAAAAAGTTGTATGGGCCCAAACAAATGTCTCAAAAAATTATCTTTATTGGTCGACTAGTGTTTAGGTCATTTTAAGTTTTAGATGAAAATTTAACTTGTTTTTCTTTTTGGAATTATTCATGGAATTTCTAACTGGCCTTAATTCACTAGGGAAGGCCTCTAACAATATTTATCAAGTTCAATTTTTTTTAAGGTGGAATAACCTATATGATCTAATCTTCTGTACCGCAAAGTCTTCTCAGTTGAAAGTGAAACTAGATATTCTAATCCACTAGTTTCTAATTGATCAAATTGAAAAAAAGACACCTTTTCTTCTACCAATGAGTAACATTTGATCATCTTTTAATTTTTTGTAATATTGAGTATCAAAGGTAGCATAATATCCATCTTCATATAATTATTGTTACTAATTATATTAGATTCTAATCCATCAACAATAAATTCATTCAAAACTGTAAAATTGAACATACCAACATCAGTAATTCAAATTATGTCCATTGCAGATTTTTTTCCTAGTGTTGCCATCTATTTTGACAACATCCTATTATATAATTTTTTATTAGTCTCTAAACATATGACTTGAGCATGTGTTATCTAATACACAAGACCAAGATCTTAAGTTCTCTTTATGTATGTTTGTATAAATTATAAATTTTCATTTAGTAAACAAACAATATGATTTTGATTTGGATAATTTGTGTGCTTACTTCTACACAAAATTCTAAAGTAAATTACTTCTAGCCTATGAATGCACCAAATTCTCTATTATCTATGCAGAGGAATGCGAGCAAGTTTGGGTTGACCACTAAAATTCACTACGATAGTATTTATGTTGTCATTCTTAATCACCAATTTGGAACAATATTTTGAACTAAAAATAAAAACATGTGACATTTGAAACATTGTACATATGCTCAAAAGAAGGCACCTATTTATGCTCACGAAAATAAATATGTTAAGTATTAGAAATTTTTGTATATTTAAGGGAATAAATCTTTGATTCTAAATTAGTGATTTCTATTTTCAAAGAGAAATTCTCAATAACAATGGAAGCTTTTTCTATCACAAATTTAAAGTATTACTATTTTCATTTTTCTAAATTTCTTTCATGAAAAAAACTTAAAAGTTCCTTTTTTTTCATAACATTCCCAATAATCATGGAAGTATTTTTATCACAAACTTTGATTATTAATATTTTCATTTTTTTCATTTTCTTCAGGAAAAATTCTACAAATTCATTTTTTTCATAACTTTTTCATTTTTTATATGTATATTTTAAAGAATTTAAAGCACCGATAACTTGTAAGTAATCATTCTTTAGAATTTCATGAGAACAACAACTTATCTTGTTCACTTCTTCTTCATTAGATGTACTTGGTCCATCATCCTTTGTCATGAAACATGTCATACCTTACTCCTTATTGATATGCACTCAAAGTAGCTTGTAAACCTTTCTTTTTCTTCACTTTTTTCTTTTTGTCTTCCTTTTAGTGTCATTGATTTACGGACATTCCGGTCTAACATGTCTAGTTTTACCACAATTATAGAATCATGGTGCTTCATTAATCTTCACCATTTTCTTCTATTTTTAGTATATATTTACAATAAGGTTTTCCAAACTTTTAGATAAAATTTTAACATGAAAATTCAGCTATTCTTCTAAATCCATGGAAGAGATGGATAGTGTGTCTTAATCATTTTTTCTTACCTTATATACCAATGATTTTTTTCTATGCTCCACGTATTGGCCTACTTATGAAAGCCCATAATATAACCCTTCTAATCAACTTATTCTCTATCATGAAAAATTGTCTACATAACAAATCCAATGTGGGCCTGTTTATGTCCTTAGTTGCCTCAATTATTGTTTGAAGACCATCATGCTACATGGGTAGAATTCTTATCAGTTTTCTTTTGAGATCTAATGGAAAAAACTCTTTTCCAAATTTTTCTAATCTATTATTTTATTTTTAAATTGAATAAACATGATCTTTCTCATTGTAAAGAACTTATAATCATGTGTGAATATTTATTTTCTTTCTTTAACGTATGAAATGGCTTCATAAGTTATTCTTAACTTTTTCCAAACATCATCTATGATATGCAACATCATTACTAGATTACATTCGTTAGGATATTTGCTGCAATGGTGGTATTTGAGTTCTTTAGGATTTAATTGTATCATTCTCCTTTGGTCATAGCTAAGTTTGAAAATTGCTTTGATCTCATTAATGCATGAGTCTCTCGGTAAATCACAATGATTAGTTGTCATATCCCATTATTTTAAGTTAATTGATTCGATAAACATTCTAGCTATTTTATTAATATAAATAAAATTTACCCTTAAACATTGATGTAAGGGGCGAATATTTTACCTTCACCTAGTGTTAATCATAGTGAAGTCATAGGAAAAATAGAATTGGACAATTAAATTAACAAACATAAGTATATTTTATGCATGAAGAAAGATATCATAAAAATTGAAATTAATGTGTCACAAAATTATGAAATAAGTAATTTTAACTAAATAAGTAAAACATATATGTTAGATAACCCAGGTGATTTGACATACTCTTTGTAGTGAACCTACTCAAAAGCAATTGAAATGAAATGAGTGTGGAAGGATCCCTTAAGAAGGAAAAGAACTTTGCGTTTTAAAAGCTTCTACTTTTTTTTATCATATTTATTTTCAAAAAACACTTTATAGAAATCAATTTACTTTAAACGAAACTTTAGAATTCAAATTTATATATATAATTTTTAATTTTTATGATTAATAAAAACCTTAAAAAAAGAAATGTGAATCAAAATATTTAGGTGTTTGGTTCAAACTAGAACCTAAGTCCATGCAAACCAAAGTTCATAAAAACATGATTATTAAAAAACTTACAACATGAGTTTTTTTCTTGTTGTTCACCTCAAACATACTAGCTTTTGTTGATTAAACATAACAAAAGATTTTGTGATCTCAAGCCCAACTCAATTCGTTAACAAGATCAAACTGAACTCAAGCATTTACAAATGTTTGGTTCACAACTTAAAAGAAAAAGAAAATTATAGTAAGGAGAAGAACTTCTAATAAAACTATTCAATTTCTTACATTATTTAATGAATAGAGCAATAAATAATGAGCTCAAAATTATGAAGAGAAGAAAGCAAACTACTATGTGTTTGGATTAGTTGGAAGAGCTTGGAATTTCATTTGACACTATAATGTAGTATGCTATCAAGGGACTCTATAGAAGTGATATATTATTTAGTTCTCCTTTTTAATATGAAATTTTTTTTCCTATTCATTACTCATTTCATTCATAATAGCTAGAATTTTGTAGAAAATGTTTGATTGTAGTTGTTAAAAAGTCAAGAAAAAGTTATTTAGTGTTCCTTTTTGACAACATTAACTACGAGTGAATTAGCCACTAGATAAGATCAACTAGAGCTATTGGATCGAGTTGGTGATGATCTCATTCGTTAGATCAACAAATGTGAAAAATGAAAGAATCATGTATGGTTGGATCATGGAGAATTAGATTTGGGCTATCTAATCATATTAGATCCTGATCATATTATTCACTAATATAAAAAGAGGGAATCATCTAAACCATAGAATTCAAATTGAAATGCTATTAACTACTTAATCAAAGGAAAGGTTAATTGACAAGGTAGAAAGAAAGCTAGTTGTCCATAAACTTGGAAGAGGTTTTGATCATCCAATAAGTTCATTGAACCAACAATTACAAGAATGTAAACTCTTGGTCGTTTGATCAATGATTAGGTTGCGAGACTTCATGCATGCTTCAACATTAAGCAATTTGACTTGGAAAAACAATTTATTCCCACTTGACAAGATAATAAAATCTTTTTAAATTTGCATAGGTAGAATGTGAGTTGAAATGGGGTTTTACCACATCATTTGGGCTTAGGATTTTATCTCCTTGGCCACTTGATTCAAACATGTTTAACATTTGTTCGCCTTGCACATCTTTTCAAGTTTTCCTGGCTCAATCCATCCATTCCCTTATGTCGTATGGGTTCATGACTACACCTTGATAATGATGGGGCTTGTACTTACAAAGTTCCTGTTGTCTCTTTACTTGATGCTTCCCATGCCAACTGGAGCTTGATAAACTTTATTGATTTGCACTAGGGTCACACTTTGGAATTAGCTTAATATATAAATATATATATGAAATAAAATTATGCTTACTCACTTTCATTTGTCAAATTTAACTAAAATTAAATTAAAAAAATTCACAAGTCAGATTTAATAGAGGAAATGATGAAGTGAAAATTGAATCTTAAATGCTTCCCAAATCAAGGAAATGATGCAATAATTGTTATTCTTTAGATTGATTTGAGGTTTGTAAATGTAAAAATATGTTACGTATGATTAATAATTAATAAACTAGTATTCTATTTCATAAAAAAGAAAGTATTTTAAAATTTGATGTGTAGTTCATCAATCTTTGAAGCTTACTAAATTCTCCAAGTTTCTTTGAAGGCAAATAATTTTCCATCTTCAATATTGCATGTTGCATTTTTCAAAACTAAACCTGATTCACTGTACACAAACATATTTGAATGAAATGTTAAACAATTATGGCTTGACAAATCCAACACAAAGGTTATCTGGTGCACTTAATAGAGAGATATTATTTTTGAACATATGCTTTCTAAGTTAAGAGCTATTAATGTCTTATGAATTGAATTCAAAAATTTTAATTTTTAATTTGGATCTATACCCAAGACATAAAAGTATAGTTTTTGTTATTAGAGGCATGCTAGTATTGAGATCATTAATGATCTCATGATTTCACAAGTAATTTGAGAATTCTTGTGTAATTTTGCTTCCGTGGTCATTTAACCAGAAATAATAGAAATTTAGTCAAAAGTGTAAGAATGCAATCTTGTTGATTAGGATATTTTGAAATGAAGATGCGAAAAGAACAATCCATGTAGAAGTGAATGCTATGTTCATTGAAACATTGTTATGGAAATATTTAAACCAAAAGTATTAAAGGTTATGAGTGCTTTATGTTATTTGCTAAGAGTTCATGCTACATGGCTTGCATTTTTGCAAGTTTCTTTAGTACAGTATTGCTCCATAGATACTAAATGATGTCATGATTATGAATGATGCAGTTTAAATTTGAAGCATAAGAATTATGGTATCATAAATACATTAATTCATAATCATGATTTCATGATTAAAAAATTACTAGAAGATTTTGTTTCTTAATTGATTTAGGTAAGGCTATGAACATTACATTAATACTTGAAATAATAGTTGAACCCTATGTATTCTTGTAGCCAAATTTTCTCTTTACCAAGGTATTCGTATGAAACTTTTGAGATGTCTCTGTTAAGTGATATGAGAAACATTTATGCCCCATTCTAAATCTAAATTTCTTCTAAAGTGAACATACTCCCTCTTGGTTTATGAGATACTCAACAAAGTTTTAGCTCTTCTGTCTCATCAAATGATCCATACTCCGAGCTCTAATAATTGCATGACCACTTTGTAGAGCTACAAGAACAATCATAAACCACAAGTCACTATAAAAGTGGTTTAGCAAATCAAAAATTTCTAGTGACATCCTTTTATGGCACACAACCAACAAAGAATAAAAAATCTCTAGTGGGAGGCAAATCATTTGGTATATATTAGATTTTTTTCACTCTATCTTAGAAGGACATCATAACGGTCTATAAGATCGTAATCTATGCAATTTTAAAAAAAAATCTTAATTAACATCATGATTACTTTTCTTAAAATTGACTAAGGCTGTCTAACCTAATTTATCTTTTATGACTTCCTAAAATTCCTAAACATTTGTTAATAATCCATGTCTCTTATAGCTCTACTCCATTATCTAGTTCACCTAGGGTTTCTGCTACAGAGTAATCTACCTCTTTGGGTATCTTACCCATTCACATTTCATGTATTTGCATCAAATCCTTACCCATAATTTAAAAATCAATTTCTTCAATAATTTAAGTCATAATTCCTACTCTTTAATTATGATTCACATGAATTTCACTACTAACCCTCTCTTTGGTCATAAAACAATGAGAATTACATATCTTTCCCAACGACCTCTCTTGGGTTTCTTGCACCTCATAAAACCATTTTTTGGGATGTTAATCCATGGCTTAACACCTTATTTAATGGATACTCATGATCTCACCTATCAAAAATACAACATCAAGTTTTATTAAAAATTTAAGTCATCATGAGTCCCTTGGCCAAGGCTACTACAACTCGAAATGCTAAACTAGTCATCTTAATCACTCTAATTTTTGTCTAATTGATAAGGTCATGAAATGACAACCACATTTAGAGTTTCTTAAAGCACTACAAACATATTACTCTTAATTCAACAGTAATTCATATCTTAAGGTTTCATTTAGATAAAAACTAAATCCTAAGAAACTTTTTCTACTAATTTCTTAAGTTATTTTAAACATTATAGAAAATTATTTAGTCCAAATTTAACTTCATCCATGCCATGGACTTTGGGTTCTAAAACTTAAGTTTGATTTGCAAAACCCCTAAGAAATTTAAAATTTACATCGTAGATATTAAAATTTTAAATCTAAGATATGCAAATTTTAAATTTAAGACTTTGAAATTTTAAATGTAGAATAATATAGTATTTAATATTATTTACTCTTATTTCATCAAAATTAATGATAATTCCATATGATGTCTAATCTAGAGGAAACAAATACCATTAATGTTGTCTGGATAATTAACATTCGAGTAAATATTCAATTTTTTAATCTTTTCCAATAATTGGTATCTAAGGTTTTCGTTGTTTTATGAGCCATTTCTCATAAGATTTATTGATTTAGGGTGTTGCACATGATATCCTTAAGATCTTTGATTGATGTTTTCTTGTAGAATTTCTCTTATTTCTTCAAAATTTTCAATCTCATTTTGGCGTATTACAATTTTCTCTAGAACTCGTCCCATGTAACCTTTGCAATGATTTGATTTGGTTATAATAAATTAGTTTTATTTATGTTTTTTTAACTTTCCATTATATTTACTTAATATTAAAAAAAATAAATTATTATTATTTCTATTTATTTAATTTGATAATTTTAAGCAAGTCTAATTGAGCTCTGATCAAGATTAAACAAATCACATTGGATTAACTCAACCAGCACTTTCAATGTAAATATTTATTTTTACAATTTTAAATATTTCATTTTCTTTGTTTTTATTATGTTTTATGAAACTTCTTTATTTATACTTGATCTTACGATTCAATATGTTACACTTGATCTCTTTACCATCTTAGAATGCAACTTTCCTATAAATATTTTCTTATCTTTTAAAAATGTTTTACTATGATTTAGTTATATTATAAGGTAAATCAAAATCCAATGGCATATGACCTTTTTAGCCTTTAATTTTGTTATATTATATTTCTTCAATTTCTCTAATTTTAGCTTCAATGTTATTCACTTAACAATACAATTATAATTTATTTTTTAATCTTATTTCTTTTTATAATTCTTCAAAATTCCAAGCGAGGTTTAATGGAGATGGAACAAATCTCCATCAATTTTTGCATTCATTTTTATTTTTTTAAATACTTTTTCCAAGTTTTAACATGTATTTAGGCACATTTTGATTTTTATTTGATTTTATTATTTAAGATGTCATATTCTATCTCCCTAATATATTGAATTCTAGTTTTTTAGTATAATTTAACAAATTTCTTCAAATATTTTTACAAGATTTGGGTATATTAGTACTTAAATCTAATTCTCTTCTCATGTGATATTTACATCTCTTGATTTGGTTATAGCATTTTTTCACTTTATATCATTTTAAGCATTATAATATATTTTTGTAATATTAAAATTATGATTCAAAATTAGAACAAATCAATATTAAAATATAGAAATTATGCAATGTCCCAATGAGCATTGACTTAAGAAATAAAGAATTTTATTTTTTTAAATAATTTATGTTTTTGGGTGTTGACATGTTTAATGAGATGTTTCATTTGGCAAATGAACCTCTTATTAAGGATGTTACAGTTCATCTCTTTAGTAGCTGTTATTGTGCTTTTTCTATTTTATTTATCTTAATTTTTGACTATTTTGCGTTGGTTAAGTTATATTACTCAGCTTAATTATGTATTTACTTAGCAATAAAAAAGAAGTTGTCATTATATATATTTGGTAATTAATAATAGTCTCAATTGAGATCTATTCTAAAAGAAATAAACATTGTTGGACTAGTCTCGACGCACTCAATACAATTTATTCATTATAATTTTTTAAATATTTTATTAACATTTTGACTCTCTTCTCAAGATATTTTTATATAAACTTATATGAGTCTGAGGTTGTCTCACTCAATCTCATTAGTATCTTCAAAAGCGTGATTCTTATACGATTTGCTTTGTTTCTTCAATTTGCTTGGTTTTCTTTGGTTATATTACCAAGTTAATTAAATTTACTTTTGTGTGACCATTACATAGCTTTAAAATTGTTATCGTAAATACTTCAAATTATTTTATTTTATCATTATTTTATTTTATAATATTTTTGTTTGCCCTTAGAGACATTTCAATTTGTATACAATTTTCAGTTTGAGAATGATATACTCAATAACGTTAGTAACTTTGAATGCTACTTTTCCATAAAATTTATCACGTTTCTATAAGTATTTATTTTGATTTTATTATGTTATGATGTAAAATCAAATCGTAGCTCTTGTGACTATAAAAGTCTTTGAATTATTTACCTATATTGCATCAATTTATCATATTTTTAGGTTCAATATACATTTTCTTAGCATCAAAATAATAATTTATTTTTTTAGTCTAGTTTACTTTTATAATTTTTAGTAATTCTAATAAAGGTCTAGTTGAGATGAAATAAATATGATTGGACTCTTGTTGATGGCGTTCATTTAGTTAAATATTATTTTAAAATGTTTTAAATATTTTTTTATGGTTTTGTCATGATATACAAGAGATTTTTTATTCTTATCTTTTTTGATGATTGAGGATGTTACACTCGATCTCCATATATATTGGAAAGAAAATTTTCATACAATGTTTCTCTTTTTCTAAAATGTTTCACTTATATTTGGCTTTATTACCATATAACTCTAACTCAACTCTTGTGTGACCTTTACATTACTTGGCTAATTTATGTTATATTTCTTCATTTACTTGATTTTGATTTATATTAGATATTTAAATAATAACATAATAATTATCTATTATTCATTATATTTATTTTATTTGGTAATTCACAATAATTCCAAATAAGTTTGAGATAAAACAACCACCATGGGATGTGTCTCGATGTGTTATGTATGGTCAAATAATCATCTTCACACCTTAAGTTATTTTATTTTTAGAAAGTTTTCATGTTTTAAGAGCATTTAGATTTGTACTTGATTTGAAGATCGATGTTACTACAATAAATTTCTTTGAAGTTTGGAATGTAACTTACATGCATAATTTATCTCTTTTTTCAAATTTTTTTTAATAGCTTTGTGATTTTACTATGTGACCCAAAATCAAGGACCTTGAGACTAATAAATTGCTTTTATTACATTGCTCTATCAATCTCCTTTATGTTTAAATATATATCTCCTTAGTAATAAAAAATTCTTTTTTAATGATAATTTATTTTGGCAAATCATAGTAATTATAAACAAGGTCTAATTGAGATGAAGCAAATGTCATCAGACTATTGTTGTTGAGATATATGTAATTATATATTGATTTTTATATGTTTAAATATAGTTTTGCATGGATTTAACAACCTTTTGTGGCATCTCAATTTGTACCCTATTTAACAACTTGGGATGTAACACTCAATCTCCTCAATATATTTGAATGTAGCTTTTTAGTATAATATTTCTAATTTTGTCAAATTTTAGTTTTCAATTGTTTGTATTACTATGTATGTCAAAATGTTTTCTCATATGAACTTTACAAGGATTACTATTTTTATAACACTTCAATTTTTCTCATTGTAAGTAACGTTATATTTTTACCTAATATTACAAAAATGTTAACTATTGCTTTTTTACTTTGGCAATTCAAGGTAACTCAAACAAAGCTTGATTGAGATAAAATAAACATCATAGGACTCATCTCTATGAGCTTAATCAAACTAAATATTCACCTTTATATATTTAAATATTCTGTTTTCCATCATTTTGGCATGCACTAAAAGATATTTTGATTTGTGCCTAATATAATCATTAAGGATGTCGCATATGGTCTCCTCAGTAACATTAAACGCAATTATCCCATACAATTTATCTCATTCTTTAAATTTTTCTTTTTGATTTGGCTATATTATTTTGTAACTTTAATTTTATTCTCATTGGCCCTTAAAGGCCTTTGATTTAGTTATATTATATTGCATCAATTAATTTTATCTTAGTTATGTTATATATTTATTTTGCATTTAGTTAATAATTTATTATTAATTATGCTTATTTATGTTTGTACTTCAAAGCAATTCAAAATAAGGTTCGATAAAGGCATAAACCAACTATCTGACTCATGTCAATAAGAATTATGAAAATTTATATTTATTTCTATTAATTTTTAAGATTATAATTTCAAGATTTCTTGCATGTTGTTCTACACATTGTGAGTCATTCCAGAGTTGACGATCGAGGATGTCAAACTTAATCATATTAGAAACTTGGAATGCAATCATCCCAAGTAATTTTTCTCATTTCTTCAAATGTTTCACATTGATTTTGTTATATTTCTATGTAACTCCAAATCTCCTCTTGTGTGTTTACTCTACTTTTGTTTAGTGATATTATATTGCTTTGAATTATCAAATTCAACTTTTAAAAAAAATTACTTAATATTTAAACAACTTTTTAAATTTGTAAGTTTATTAACTTTGGTACGTTTTAGTAACAAAAGGATGTTCGACTGAGTGGGAACAAATGTGGTTCGATTTGTTTCCACAACCACTACAAAATAATATATTAATATTTATATTTTTAAGTATTAAGTGATTAGCCACATCGTATAAGATATTTGATTCTTAATGATTTTGATGATCTAGATGCTACACTTCATCTCCTTAGTTCCTTGGAATGTAGCATTCATGTATAACTTTTCTCATTTCTTCAAAATTTTCCTATATTTTTATTATGTTAATATATAAATTTAAATCACCGATTGTGTGCCCTTTATATGTATTTGAATGTGTTGTATTATATTTCTTAAATTTATCCCATTTTTAGCTTTAATATATATCTACTTAGAATTAAAATAAAAATCTATAATCATTTCACTTGTTTATTTTTGCAATTTAGGGTAAATCAAAATGTGGTCCAATTAAGAACAAACAAAGATTGTTGCAAATGTCTCGTTGATCTCTATCAAATTAAATACTACTTTTTCTTTTTCTAATATTATTTTCAAGTCTTTTAGCATGTTTAACAAGTTTTTTTATTCAATCATAATTTGATGATTAAAAATTTTTTGCTTGACCTCATTAGTATATTCGAATGCAACCTTCCCGTATAATGCATCTCTTTTTTAAAATGTTTTACATTGATTTTGTTATATTGAAAGGTAACTATAAGTCTATTATCATGTGGCCTTGCATTGCTTTGAATTTATTATAATACATTGCTTTAATTTACCTCATTATTATTTTACTATATATTTACTTAATATATTTTAATAATTTATTATTATTTACTTTGTAATTCAAATTAACTCTAAATGATGTATAATCAAGATAAAAACAAACATTATTAGATGCATCTAAATCTGCTCTATCTCATTATATATTCATTTTAAATATTTTAAAAAAAATTATTTTTCCTTGATTTGGGCATTTTATAAGGAAATTGATTCGTACCTGATTCGACGAAAGAGGATGTTATACTTTTTCTCTTAATATCTTGGAACATAGCTTTCTTGTGTAATTTATGTTATTTAATTCAATTGTCTTGCTAACATTTGGTTATATTACTAAGTAACTCCAAATCTCTCTTCATATGTCATGTACATCACATTGATTTGGAAATATTGCATTTCTTAACTCATTTCAACTTTCTTACATATTTAATTAATATAGATAAACCTTATTATTAATTTTTTATTTACTTTTCCAGTTCATAGAATTTAAATCTTAATATATATTTACTTGATAATAAAAAACAATTAATTGCTCATTATTCTTATTTACTTTTTTAATTTGTAGTAATTTCAAATGAGATATGACAGACATAAAATGAATATTGTGCTGATAAGCTTTATCTAATTTAATATTCTCTTTTATGATTTAAAATATTATTTTTAAGGGTTTTGGCCTACTTTAGGAGTCCTTTTAATACGTACATTATTTTATGGTTAAGGTTGTTGCTCCATCTTCTATGTCTCCTGAAAATAATAATTTATTAATATTTTTGCTTAATTTCTTTATTAATTTGTAGTTATTCCAAATGAAGTCTCATAATGACAAAATAAAACTCATTGAACTTGAATTGATGAGCTCTATGTAGTTAACATTTAATTTATATTTCTTTTGAAACTTTCTATGAGTAATATAACTAAAATATAATTTAATAATTAAGAATGTTGCAATAAATTTCTCAATGTCGTGGGATATAGCTTTCTTATATAATTTATTATTTTTTAAAATTTTATGATTTTATTTAATTATATTACTATGTCACTATAAATCTCCTCTCATGTGACATTTACATGAATTTGATTTAGTAAAATTATATTGCTTTGATTTACCTTGTTTGTATTACAATATATATATTTATTAAATATTAAAAATATAATTTATTATTTTTTTTGCTAATTTAGTTGAATAATTTTTAGTAAATCCAAATGATGTTTCATTGAGGTGAAACAAAAACTCATACATTATTTTGATTTTTCCAACTTTAGCTATGATATTTAATTATGTCATATCAAATAAATTTTTTTTTATTATTTATACTAATTTATGATATTTCGAAACTTTATCTGAGTTAAATCAAATAAAAGTCACTAAACTAATCTTGACAAACTTCATTAGATTAATTATTCATTTTTTAAAATTTTTTTGTTTCTATGGTTTTGGCATACTTTTTGACAAATTTGATTTATACTTGATTTGATGATCAAAGATGCTACTCTTGACCTACTTATATCTTGGAATGTTTATTTTTTGTGCAATTTATCTCTTTTTAAAAATATTAATTTTGTTTTCATTACACTACTATGTAACCAAAAATAATCTCTCATTTAAACTTTACATGTCCCTTATTTGATTATTTTATGTTATTTGAAATATCTCAATTTAGCTTTAATATAAATCTACTTAACATTAATATAATAATTTACTATATTTTATTATTATTTATTTTTTAAATTCTGAGTAATTACAAATGAGATTTTATCGACATGAAACAAATGATATTAGTGTTCCCTTAAGAAGCTCTATCTAACTATATATTCAATTATTTTCCCTTAAATACCTCATTTTTCATGATTTTGTCATCTTTTGTGAGACATTTTGATTTGCTCCTCATATATCATAGTGGATGTTAAACTTATTCTTATTAACATCTTGGAATGCAGCTGTATCACATAATTTATCTCATTTTCATTAAACTTTTTTAATATTTTTAATTTTATTGTATTGCTATAATTTTTCTAACTTAGAATTTAATATATAATCACTTAATATTAAAATAATAATTTATTACTATGTATTTATCTTAAATTTGATAGCTCAAAATAATTCTAACTAAGATCCAATCAAGATGAAAGAAATATCATTGCACTTTACTTAATAAGCTTTCACAAACAAAATATACAGTTTTTTATTTCTAATTATTTTGTATATTTTGGAAATGTTTTATAAGGCATTACAATTTGCACTTGAATTGATAATCGAAGTTATCACTCTCTAACTCAACAGTTTCTTCGAATGTAACTTTTTAAGACAAGTTATCTCCTTTCTACATTTATTTTGCTTTTATTTTTATATATATATTACTATGAAACTTTAGTTCATCTCTCATGTGACCTCTACTCTTTATTTTTTTATTATCTTACTTTGGTTTACTTAATTTTTAGCTTTATTATATTATAAATTTATGTTAAAATAATAATTAATTTTTAATTATTACTAATTTAATTTTGAAAGGTATAATAATTACAATCAAGGTCTGATCTAGATGAAAGAAACACCATCAAAATCACCACCATTAGATGTAGAAAATTAAATATTCATTAATGTATTTTCAACTATTAGAGAATTAAGGTTTCCTAGTGACATAATTCAACAAAAATTTTAAAAAAAATGAATTAAATTATTGGGTAAAGTTTAATTTAAAGGAGCAAAGAATAGCAAGTGTAGCATCCTCGATTATTTACAAAAGATATAGATTAAGATACCATTTAAAGCACAACAAAATCATAGAAAATAAAATAATTAATGATATAAAAAGGAATATTTAAATTGGTAGAGCCTAGTCCATGGATATTTATTTTATCTTCATTTGATAACATTTGGAATTACTTTGAAATGTATAATTAAATAAATATATGAAATAATAAAATATTATTTAATATTGTGTATGTACATATTAAAATTAAAATAAAATAAATTTAAATTAAATAAATAATAAAATTAAAAAAAATATAAGCCACTCAAAGAGAGATTGAGAGTTATACTTTAATTTAACCGGTGCAAAAAAATTTTAAGGATTAAATAAACTATATAAGAAGGTTGCATAACAAGATATTAACAAGATCGAGTATGAAATTCTTGATTATATATTCAAGTATAACTTCAAATTTCACATGTAGCACAACAAAAACATGGAAAAAATATTTTGAAAACCATTTATTTTGATAGAGCTTGACGACAAGAGTCCAATGAATTGTTTATTCATTTTTATTAAGAATTTGTTCCGAATATTATGATATTAAAATTTGAATAAGCTTAAATAAAAATTATGATTATTTTAATATAACACATAATATACATATATATATAAAATTTTTTAATTTTATAATATTAAGTGATATAATAAAATTAAATAAAAGAAAAATATTTGAAAAATTGATTTAAACTAAATAGAAAACTTGATTTCTAAGAATCTATTTAGATCAAGAATAACATCCTTTTTGTCAAATATAGATGAAATGGATTTTTCATGTATACTGTACGAAAATTATAAAATAGATATTTCAAAATATAATAACAAATATTTAATTTTGTTGAACTCATTTATATGAGGTCTAATGATATTTATTTTATCTATTTTTGAATTTATTTGTAATTTCTATGACTTACAAAGTAAAACAAGAATAACTAGTAAAATATTATAAAAAATCATATATGTTAAAACATTAAAAATAATATTAAATTGGTTAGAGGTGGTTGAGATGAGTTCAAGATGTTTGTTACATATCAATTGGGCTATGTTTGGAATTACTATAATTATTAATGTTGATAAACATAAAAATAATAACTTGTTATTTTAATATCAAGAATATATATATATATATATATATATATATATATATATATATATATATATATATATATATATATATATATATATATATATATATATATATATATATATAGATATATATATATATATATATATATATATATTTATGTGTGTGTGTGTGTGTATATATATATAAAATCTAAAATTAGATAAATTTGTGTAATGAAATATAGCCAAATTAAATTACCCTAATGGTTGCATGAGAAAGGGTTAATAGTCATGTACGAATAAAACTAAACAAAAGAAAAATATTTGAAGAAATGAAGCGAATTCTACAAGAAGGTTATGCTCTAAGATACTGAAGAGATTTAATATAGTGGCCTTGATCATCACATTTCTTATGAAATTAAAATCTAAATTAGAGTGCTAAAACCATAGAAGATAAATTGCATAAAAATATAAAATTTGATGTATTATTTAATAAAACAACTAATTTTAAATAAACAAATTTAAAGAAATTTGATAAAATATTTTCAAAATTTGCACTCCAAGATACTCAGGAGAATAAACACAAAACCCTCAATTATCATAACACATATTATTGAAATGTTTTGAAAGGGCACCAAATCCCTTAAAATAATATATTTTAAAATATAAAATGAATTTTTAATTGGATAAATTTTATCAAGGTATTCCTATTAACAATTATTTCATGTTGATGTGGCCTCGTTTGTAGTTACTATGAATTCCCATGATAAAAAATCATAAATAGAAGGAGATTATTATTTCTTTATTAAGTAAAAATATAATAAGTCCAAAATGAAATAAATTGTAGAAATGAAGTGTAATAAACTAAAAGTGTTGGATATGTCACATGGAGGAGAAATAGAATTTCATAATAATATAACTTATTCAAAGCCAAAAATTTGAAAAAAATAAAAATGTTATAGGAAAGTTGAACCCCAAGACAATATTGAGATTTATTAGGGTGACATCGTTCATCAAATCGAGTACAAATCAAAATTTCACTTAAATAAGCAAAAAAATCTTTGGAAAATATAAAAATGAATATTTAATTTGATAATGCTTAACAAGGTGGGTTCCTTATTGTTTCTACATTATGGTTAAACGTTTCTTAGAGTTACTCCAAATTACAAGTTTAACTAAAAAATAATAATAATATTACTTTTATTATTAAGTAAATATAAATTAAAGTTGAAGTTAAAAAATTTAACATAATATTTTTGGCTTCAAATAATGTAAAGGTCACACAATTGGGGAATAAAAATTTAATAATAATATATTTTTGTGAAAGAAAAAGTTTGATGGATTGTCATAAGTTGAATATAAAATTTGTATTCTAATTGAATATGGAGTTTGTGCATAATAATCTTTATCATGAAGTCATTTATAAATTTAAAGGTCTCATAAAACCTTAAAAAATATAATAATATAAAATTAATATTTAATTTTAGAGTTCATTAATAGGAGTCCAACTGTGTTTGTTTCATTTCCATCAGACGTAATTTACAAAACTTAATATCTATAAATAAGGTTAAAATATTATTTTAACAATATATATATATATATATATATATATATATATATATATATATATATATATATATATATATATATATATATATATATATATATATATATATATATATATATATATATATATATATATATATATATATATATAACTTTAAATGATATAAATTGAAAAATCGATAATATAACTAAGTCAAGGCAATGTAAGTGTCATAAAAGTAGTGATTTATAATAACATAACAATATAACAAAGTCAAACTAAAAAATTTGAAAGCAGCACATAAATTGTGAAAAAAATGAAACCCAAGATAACAAGGACACCAAATGTAACATTTTTTTTATCATCAAATCCTCTAAAAATGGAAATATCTCAAAAATGTGACAAAAGATTAGAAAATATAATATTTTTAAAAAAATATAAACATGAATTTTTAAAAAAATTATATCATAAGGCATGACAACTTCGTTTGACAAATTTGGTGTTAATTGAAATCTATAACAAAACATTCCAAAAGCATCAAAACTTAAGAAAATATAAATATGAAATTAATATTTTATTTGATAGACCTTGTCAAGAAGACCAAAATGACATTTCTTTTGATTTCATGAGAACTTGTTTGGAGATGCCAAAATTTACCAAATTAATTGAACATAAATAATAATAAATTATTCTTTTAATATTAGTTAAATTTGTATTAAAATAAAAATGAGATAAATTGAAGAATATAATATAATAAAATTAAACCAAATTAAAGATCACACATGAGAACTAGACTTTCATAGTAATAGGCCGAAATCATGCCCAAACATTTGAAAAAAGATGATAAATTATAAAGAAAGGTTACATTACAGGTTACTAGGAAGATCAAGTGTAATATCCAATGTCATAAAGTACGACAAGAATAAAAATATCTCATCAATTATGCAAAAATAATAAAACATTAACTATATATAAATGTGTAAATAATAATAAATTGTTCTTTTTGTTTTCAATATGATAAAATTGGATAAATTGAAGCAATGCAATTTGACCATTTCAAGGCAATGAAAATCTTAAATGAGAGGAGATTTTGAATATATAGTATTTTAACAAAATTAATGTGAATCATTTCACTTAATGAATATAATTGAACTATAAAATTAAATACCTTGATAATAAGAAATTAAATATAACATTCTTGAATATCAAATATGGTACAAATAAAAATTTCTACACAAGAAATCTAAATCCAAGGAAATAAAATATTATAAAAACATAAAATAAAACATTTATTTCATAGAGCTCATTTAGAAGAGTCCAACAACATTAGTTTCTTCTAAATCTATATTTGTTTAGAATTACTATGAAGTAACAATGTAAATAGATAAAAATAGTAATAAATGTTTATTTAAATATTAAGTATATATATATATATATATATATATATATATATATATATATATATATATATATATATATATATATATATATATATATATATATATATATATATATATATATATATATATATATATCAAATTTGTAATAAGATAACTTGATGCAATGTAATATAAGGAAATCAAAGTAATGTAAAAGTCATATGAGAGAAGGTTTTTTATTGCAATATTAAAAATTCTAAGAAAAAAGCATAAAGTGAAGTGATAAATTTTTAGAAACAAGTATTCCAATTTGCAGGTAAGATTGAGTGCAACTTCAACAATTATAAAATTAGGTACAAATAGAAATATGGTAAAGCCTTCAAAAAACCTAAAAAAGAAAATTATTAAAATACTGAAAAATAATTTAACATCATGGAGCTCATCAAGTGGAGTAAAATAATGTTTATTTCATGCCCATCAAATTTTTTTTGAACTTACAATGAATTATTAAATTAATTAAACAAAAGAAATATTTATTACTATGAAATTATTATTAATTAAAATATCATGTAAATTATGAAAAAATCCTAGAAAATAAAATATTTAAAAGTATAAAAGACATTTTCTTATTTTATAGAGTCCTTCAATCTGATTCAAATGATATTGCTTTTATTGGGATGACTCCTTGCTTGAAAATACTAAAAATGACATTTATAAATCATCATAAAAAATAAAAAATTATTGTGATATAAATAAACATACCTTAATATTGAAAAGAAATATATTGAAGCAATTTAACATATCTAAAGCAAAGCATTTAATTAGATAGAGCTTGTTAACCAAAGCCTCACATATATCTCGTCTCCATTAGACATCATTTATATTTTGGATTTAATTTTAGGTACTTTAATTTTATTTCAATTAGAATATTAATCATGATTGAAATATTTAATATGACCAACACACAATTAATTAAAATTAATCATAGAATTTTAGAATTCAAATATTTTTGGTCCATTTTCTTCGATTATCTTGTCCATCTTTTTATGTTTATAATATCTTTGAAATCCTTATTTAATATTTTTCAAAAAGATAAATAATAACAAATTCAGTAAAGAAAAATTATGCCTAAACTAGTTGCTATATTAAATGGGTTGCTATTATAAACAACTACAGTTCAGGGTTCAATATGACATTGCTTGAGTCCACCTAATTGAATCCCAAATAAGATATCAAGTTTTGGAGTGGTTCATCAATCCTGCATCCATAAATCAAGAAGGATGCAACATTAAAATGCATAGGCGAGTATCTCTTGAGCAAACCAAGGGGCCGCCTTCCCCAAATAGCCTAACTATTACTATAACATAAAGCAAAAACAACATATTATCCTAAGCAAGTTTTGCAATATCATGATAAAACTCATACAAATTCTCATGGTCTATTTCTCATTTGTGTGAGTAACCAAAACCATATAATTGCACATTTCAAGATGGAATAATTCTAACATGCTTTATCTTGTCATAACACCTATTTATATCCTCCATTCGATTATGCCTTTTGTTACCATTGTTTCATAGTCTTTTCTAAGCATAAGATCTCAAAGTAATCATTTAATCATGAGTAAGATCTAACAACCCAGATCAATTTGATATTTCTAAAAAGTGCTAACTTATTATCATCCGTCTAATGAAATTTTTTTCATAATCGAATAGTCTTAGTGCATTCTGATAGAATGGCTTCAACACAAAGCTATGTTACCCCTAATTAAAATAATGTATGATTGTCATATCAATAAAAGCTTTTTTAACCTATTTGGCAACCACTTTTAGCCATTAGAAATTGTTTATAAAGAGGAGAAGTTTTGTATAAAATTACGAGATGCATTTCTAATTAATTAATAAAGGCTTCAAAATAATAATAAAGCCCTTAGTAAATTCTTGTCATATCTTCCATAAACTGCACAACCCATTAGTGATTAAACAACTAAATTTTTTTCTCTCTCGAATGAGCTATGTTATTAGATTCCTTAATCCTTAATTCATTTAATTAAGATACTTTTGGCTTTAAAAATATTTCATTAAGCATAAGACCTTGGTTTTATTGATTTTTATTTTATGTAGCTGAATAGTTTACTTCTATTACATTTTATTTCATTATAAATCCATCATAGCCTTTCTCGCTTATTCTATGTTAAAGTCATAATAGAATTCTCATTTGTTTCCTTGTTGTGAGGGTTTAGCATACAACTTTTTCATAGAAGGCTTATATTGAGTGTTGGTTTTCCTTGGTATTTGTCGAGGGTGGATGTAGCCTTTTTTATGTGACAAACCATCTAAAAATTTATTATACATAACCTTTGTAAAGATTAATGTGCTCAAAAGTAAAATTAAAAATTTTGTTAAAAAATTACTTTTATATATATGCTAAATTTTAATAAAAATTGCTTTAAATATTTGCCTGAAACAATTGTAAGAAATTTAAAGTTATATTCCTAGTAATCAACCCACCATTTCTTAAACCATATTGTAGTTGTTATTAGAGTCAAGGTCCGCTTCATTTGGTAAGAAATTCTTCTAGCAATCAATCGCTCAAATTGATACTTTCGTAAATTTTCACAACAATGCTTCTTCCTATAGACGACAACTCTTTGTGGTGATTATTTTCCCAATTATAAGACTAGGATTATTATTCATTTAAAATCCATTGATTGAGAAATGTGAGAAGTATAGTAAGATCCATTTGATTTTCCAACAAAGAAAAACATGCATGTTTTTTCATATAAAACTTTTTCTGAAATGATTGAAAGAGAAATAAGAAAGTATAATTAAATAATAAGTTTATAAATATTTTGCATTGTTCATTTAATGTTATTTAAATTAATAGACATATGAATTTAGTAATAACTTATGAAATTTCGCATAAATTAAGAGTAACATATGAAAGAACCACTTTATTTAAAAAAATAATATAAACATGATGATGCATTATTATGAGTCATTTAGTATGCTTTTAAAGGAATCCATTAAATGCATGTCGATAAGATTTACTAATATTAATAATACCCTTGCTAGTTTAGGAAAACAAATTTCTGTGATTGAATAGATGAAGAAAATACTTAGAACCTTGCTCAAAGAATATGATCTATTGACCACCATCATAAAGAAAGATAAAACTAATTTTATGACAATATTAGATGACTTGATTTGTGAGCTTATCAGAAAAGAGTTAAGAATAGAGAGGAGAAAAGAAGAAAAAGAATTAGTTGGCAAGGGCAAGATAAAGAAGAAAGATCAAAGAATAGAAATGAGGATGGAGGAAGGCATTTCAGAAGAGGCATCGAACTTTAACTTCAAAATGTGTTTCTAAAGTTCTTAATGTTGCAAGAAAGTTTCAAAATAAAAAAGTCTAAGAAGAAGAAAGAAAAAAAAATTTCATCGCATGACTCAGAGGAAACCAGCTCTAGTTAAGAGAAAGAATATAATCAAAAATGATTTTTCATGATGGTTAGAGAAGAAGAGGAGGAAGAAAATAGTACATCCTCAAATGAGGAAGAGATAAATTTTTCCAAAGGAAAATTTGCTGAATAATTACTTTAAAGGGTATAAAAATTTCGATAAAAATTATAAGGAACATAATGAATATCTAGGTCATTTTCAATAAATTAGAGAAATGGTTGACATTATTTAAAGAATATAAAAAATGCCAATTGTGATTTAAAACCAAAATTGAATCAACATGCATATTCTTTTAAGGGGAGCATTATAATAATAGAAAATATGTGAAAGGATTTTATATCTTGCATATTCTTTTATAAATGGTTTATGTTTTAATAAAGTTCAATACAAGTTTTGTTATCATCAAAATGGATAGATTATTGTATAAATGACCCATACAAATTGTTCATTTTTTATGATAAAAAATTCTAAGCATTTTTCATTAATTTATTTATGTGAAACTCTTTATTTTATATGGCTAATATCCATATTCATGGGAGATTTAAATTGAAATGGAGCAAATTTCAAATGACATCAAGATTACTTTTATTGGAATAGAAAACAACCAAGAGATGTATTTTGAATTTTATTTTAGCTATTCTATTTCTGCTTTGATTAAAATGTTAACATTGATTGCAATATTTATTATAAGACATAAATTAGATTAAAATTAATCTTAAAACATTATTTAGGTTTCTAAAATTTCTAATCTATCCTCTTGGATCACCTTGACCATCATTTTACATTAATAATATCTTTGTAATCCATAATTATAATGCAGCACTAAAAAGGATAATGCATTTAATAGAGGCCAAGTATGCTTGAACTAGTTGCTACATTAAGCACATTGTTACTGTAAACCACTACAATTCAGCATAATAAAGCTTGAACCTATTTGGTATAACTATGCATAGGTCACATAATTAAAACCCAAATAGTATAACACTTTTGGACCAAGACATCTACCTTGCATCCATAAATCATGAGCATGGTAGCACTGGCATGCACAAGTGATGATCTATTGAGCAAAGAAGGGGCAACCAACCCTAAAAATGCTAACTATTTCTATCACATAAGGCTGAATAGCATAATAACCTAACTAAAGTTTCCAATGTGGGCCCAAAGCTCCACTTATTTCGTGTGCTATGGTTTTAAATTTTGGGAGTAAGCATAGCTATCTTATCACTTATTTTTGCATTCGAATGATCATAATCTCCTTCGTCATTTTATAATGTCCATTTATGTCCTCTATTTGATCAGTCCAATCCATGATCACATGTCCTTATTGATTCTATGCTTTGGATGTAAATGAAGTCATCTTGTTATGATTCACATCTAATGTCGAAGATCAATCTCATATTCATAATCTGCATTATTTTGCTATCATTCATCTAATCGCATAGTTTTCAGGATCATATTGTCATGGAGAATTTCAATTGAATGGCTCTGGTGCAATGATTATATTAGTCATTATTTTGACTCATTTTAACTTTTAATTAAATAATTAATTTTCATGAAATAACATAAGAATAAAAGAATCATAATAGCTATTTTTTCTTGTATGATCAATTCTTTTAGTCATTAAAAATTATCAGCAAATAAGAGAAGTGAAGTGTGAAATTGAGAGATGATTTTCATACAATAAAAAAAACTTCTTGTGAAAATATTGAAGCTCTCAACAACCCATTTTCGTCCTCTCTTCCATACACTATTTTTTCATTTATTCATTAAAATCAAGAAATTTTGCTCCTTGGCAAATAAATAAAGTTATTACTTTTTTAATTCCTTCATTTAGTTAAGATATTTTTGCCTTTTTAATGATTTCATCAAGCATAAGATTTTCGATGTTGATATTTTTTTTGCTTGCCTTTTTATTTCATTGTAAGTGTGCAATAGCCTATCTCATTTGTCTAATTATTCTGAGAGTTTAACCCTTCCATATTTTGGTAAAAGACTTATACTAAGTATTTTTCTTGTCCTAGCTTTTGCCAACATTTGTTGTAACTTGTTTTATGAGTCAAACCACCTAAAAATCATTTGTGTATATTTTTAATTGTTATTAACTTTTATATTACACACTTTTATAAATCTTAAAATGATTTAAAGCAAAATTTTTTTTATAAAATTAATAATATAGATTTGTTAAGAATTATTACGAATTATTTAAAATACTTTAAATAATTTTATGAAAAAAATTTATACTTAACAATTTACCCTCCTCTTATAAAACCAAAATTTTTATTATTCTTCATTTGAAGTTAGAATGAATTACAAAATTAAAAATTCCTAAATAATAATAAATTGGCATATTAATATTTAATATATATATATATATATATATATAAACTTAAATAAGATATATTCAAACATTTTAATATCACCAAATCAAAATGATCTCATGATCACATAATAAAGGAATTCTAATTTCAAATTAATATAACCAAATATGAATTTGAAATTTAAATGAAACAAATGGTGCAAGACCTATATTATAAGATCCTAAGAAGATTGAGTGTAACATAGTTGATCAACAAAGAATGTACAAATCAAAATATTTTGTAAAAATACCAAAACCATAGAAAATATAAAAATTTTAAAATTTTTCAAAATAAAATTTTAATTAGATTGATTTAATCAAGATGACTCTAGCTACACCTTTTTTAATTCCATTAAATCTGATTTAGAACCAATCAAAATTATAAAAATTAAAAATTAAAAAATAATAATAAAATTATTTTTTATTCTTAAGCAAGTCATGAGAAAAAGAGATAAATTGAAGGAATGTTATATGACAAAATTGAAGTGATATGAAGATCATACAAGAAGAGAAATAGAGATTCAATGCCATTTCACCAAATCAAAGTAAAATGATTAGAGAAATGTGATAAATTATTCAAGAAAGCTCCTTTTCATGACATTTTGTACATTGCATGTAACATCCTTCATCGTATAATTTGGCACGAATCAAAATGTCTTGTAAAACATAAAATATCTATACAACATAAAATATTTATTAAATGCATATTTAAATTGGCATAACTCCTCAAGATAGGTACAACAAAATTTGTATCCTCTCAATTGAATTGTGTTTTGAATCACTACAAATTACAAAATTGAATAGGACTAAATATTATTAATAATGATTTTAAAATCAAATACATATTAAAACTAAAATGATTAAAATTGAAGAAATCGAAAATAATAAAATCAAAGAAAATTAAATGCCACATTAGAGGGGATTTAGTATAACATAATTTCTATTATAAAGTTGCATAAATGAGTAATCACCAACATGAGTACAACATTCTCAATGGTTAAATTAGGTACGAAAATAAATATTGCATAAATTTTACCAAAAATATAGAAACTAAAGTATTTCACGATATAAAAAATCAATATTTCATTTAACAAAACATGCCCAAATGAGTGCAACATTGTTTGTAATGCCACAATGAGACTTAGCTTGCCACTATTAAAATTGATAAATTAAATATATATAAATAAAAATAAATTATTATTTCATATTAATTAAAAATATTACATTATTGAAATGAAGAAAATGAATACATTGTAATATAACCAATTCAATCAATATAAAGGACACAAAAGTGTAGAATTAGAGTATCATAGTGATATAACCGAATCTAAGTAAAATATTTGAAGAATTGAGATAAATAGTATGAAATGGCCACATACCAAAATACTAAAAAGATCAAGTGTACAATTTTTAATCATCAATTACGTTATCAATCAAAATATTTCCTAAAGCATGGAATATAAAATATATTCAAAGATAAAAAATAATACTTATTTTGATATAGCTCAGTGAGACAAGTAAATTTATTTTTATAAGATATCATTTGAAATTACTATGAATTAGAAAATTAAATGAGTACAAATAGTATTACAATCTTATTTTATACCTTAAATGAGGTAAATAAAAGTAATGTAAAACATAAATATCACGGTGATGTAAAGATTACATAAGAGGAGATTGAGCATGCCATAGTACTATAAAAAAAATCAAAGAGAAAATTTTAAACAAATAAGCTAAATTATACTAGAACGTTGCATTCAAATTTTCTAAGGATACTAAATATAACATCTATATTCTTCAAATCAGTTGTGAATAAATTTTTTTAGACCTTTCAAAATTATTAAACAAATATAATTTTAAATTTTTCAAGAATGGTGGTTTACTCAAAAAAATTGATCGAGATGATTGAATTACATTTGATTTGTCTCTATTAGACCTATTTCAATTTTTTAAAAAATATTCATAAATAATAAAAAAGTATTAATTTAATATTATGTCAACATACGATAAATTTTAAATAGGATAAATAAAATATTTTAATTACATAATAGCATAATTAAAATCAAAGAGAAAACTTTAAAGATGTAAGTAAAATTGTACAATAAAATTACACTTTATGCTATAAAGGAAATCAGTTGTAACAACTTTTGTTATCAAATTTGATATAAATCAACATTTCTTGTAAAATGTGCATAACATATGGAAAACTATTATTTAAATATTTTAAAATTAATATTTAATTCATAGAAACCATCAAGATGAGTTCAACAACATTTGTTTAATGTCCATCAAATGTTCTTTTTAATTATTATGATTCAACAAATTAAATATGCATAAAATATAAAAAATTAAAAAATTAATATTAATTATATATTTTTATTAAAGCAAAAATATTTCAAATTACTACAATTTAACATAAGAAAAATAAAGAAATGTAACATTCAACTGAGAGGAAATTAAAGTTCTTTAGTAACATAACAAAATCAAAGCAAAAGGTTTGGACAAAATGAAAAAAATTATATATGAAACTAGTTTTTAAAGATAACCAAGTGAAGAATCCTCCTTCAGTAAGATAAGTATTAATCATATTGTCTCTTAAAACATGCTAAAACCCAAAAATGAAAAATACTATAAAATATAAAAATAAATTTCTAGTTAGATAGAGACTACTGAAATTTGTCTAACTTTGTTTGTTTAGTCTTGACCAAATATAATATGAAATAATTATCAATTACATAAGTAAACGAACATAAAAAATAAGAAAATATTTTTTAATACTATGCAAATAATATTAAAAGTAAAATAAGATAAAGCAAAGTGATGTGTTATATAAAAATCAAAGTAATATAAAGATAACATAAAATGAGAATTTCAATTTCACTATAATATAGCTAAATTAAATAAATTTTTTTTAACAAATGTGATAATTACTTTGGAAAGTTAAATTCCAAGATTCTAAGGTGCTAGAGAATAACCCCTTTAATAATCAAATCAAGTACAAATAAAAATTCTTGTAAAAATCCAAAAAAAATAGAAATATATTCAATATTATAAAAATAAATGCTTAATTAGATAAAGCATATCAAAACTAGTGCAATGACATTAACTTTGTCTCAATTAGACCTTGTGTGAAACAACTATATATTAACAAATTAAATAAAAATATATTATGATAAATTATTCATTTTAAAAAACTAAATATATATTAAAGTTCAATTAAATCTCAGTAAGACGAATGTAAGAGTATCATAGTAATATAACTAGATTAAAATAAACAATATAAAGAAATGAGATACATTATATACAAAAATTACATTCCAACGTACTTAGGTTATCAAGTCCAATGTTGTAGAGAGTTAAAATAAGAAACACTTTGAAATATCTTGTAACATGCCACAATAAGCCAATAAATATAATATATAAAAATAAATTTGTAAACTAAATTAATATAAATAATAACAAATTACTTTTTTTAATACTAAGTAAATATTAAAGTTAAAATAAGATGAATTTAAATCACATAATAGAAAAAAATCAAACACATGTAACCATCACATGGGAGAATATTTGGAGTTATAATGTAAATGAATTAATGGGATAGATTTTATGAGAATATTATGTTCCAATATACTAAGAAAATCTAGCATTACATGCTCAAATTCCCAAAAGTTTGTATCATAATTTATGTTAAAGAGCACCAAAATCACTAAAAATAAAATATTTAAATTATCATAAAATATATTGATTTAATTTATTAATTTAATATTATAATAATAATATTTGATTCTTCATATTTTTTTATTTAATAATTTATAATAATTTTAAATGCGACTCTATCATGATGAAATTTGTATTGTTGGACTCGTCCCATGAACACTATTCAATTGATATTAGTTTTTTTTTTAAATTTTAAGGAATTTGTTATATTGAAGTTGCTGGGCTAACTAGACATTTTGATTCATAATACACTCGATCTTCTTAGTATCTTAGAACTAATCTTTTTTGTATGATTTATATTATTTCTTAAAAATGTTTTTCTTCATTTAGTTGTCTTATTATGTAACTCAAACTATTGTGTCGTGTGACCTCTACATCGCTTAGATTTGATTATATTATATTTGCATTATTTTAACTTTTAAAATATACTTTCTCGAGTTAAAAATAATACTTTATTGATATTTAAACTTCTTTTTTAGGGAATAAGGGTAATTTCAAATGAGATCTGATCAAGATGAAGCTAAAGTCAATAAAGTCGTCTCAATAAGCTTTATTGAATTAAATAATCTTCTTAGCTTTTTAAATAATTTGTTTAAAGTTTTTGTATATTTTACAAGACATTTCAGTACACACTGTCTTAACGATCAGGGTTGTATTACTATCTTATCTTATCTTCTTAACAATTTCACTTTTATTTGGTTATGTTACTATTTAACTCTAGAGCGCATATCACATCTCCTTTCACACCGCGCTAATTTGCTTGCTTTACATTGCTTAAAGTTATTTTATTTAAGCTTTAATTCTTATTTTCTTAATGCAAAATAAATATTTTCTTGTTATTTATTCTTATTAGTTTTGCTAATTCATAGTAACTCAAAATAAGGTTAGCCCAACAAAATACAAATTTTGTAACACTTTATGAGCTATATCTAATTAAATATTTATTTTTTATATTTCAAAATTTAACTTCCCCATTATAATTTTCTTGTTTCTTCAACTTTTTCCCTTTAAATTGGTTATACTATTATGAAGCACTAGTTCTCCTCCTTTATCACTTCTAAATTGTTTTTGTTTGTTAGGCGATGATGTTAAACATGATCTCTATAGCATCTTTGAATGCAAATTCTTAGTAAACTCTATCTCATTCCTTGAATTATTTTACATCCATTTGATTATATGAATGTGGAACTTTAAGACTTTCACTCGCAGGACCTTCAAACCACCTTGATTAAAATAGAATATTTTATTTTAACTTATTTTATTTTAGCTTAAATATATAGTTGCCAAATATTAAAATAATTTCATAAAAATTATTCCTATTTAATTTTTCATTTAGTAGTAATTCCAATTTAGGTTTGAACTGAGCAAAAAAATCATTATTTGATTCATCTAAAAGAGTTATATAAAAAAATTACTACTTTTTTATTTTATTAAAATATTTTTTTAGGGGTTTGGAACAATAAACAAGATAATTTCATTTTCACCTCATTTGGGTACAAGATTTTATTATAATTTGTCTCTTCTCTTCAAATGTTTCACTTCTTTAATTATACAACTACAACATTCTATTTCTCCTCTTTAGTGACCATTATGTCACTTTGATTTAATTGAATTATAATTTATTATTTATCTCATTTTATCCTTACCATATATTTATTTTAAATAAAAAAAATTAATATTTTTTAAATTATTTGAACTTTTTGTGTTTAGTAATTCATAGTAATTTCGATTGAGGTCTTTTTGAGATGAAGGAAATGACATTGGACTAGTCTTGATGAGCTCTAGCAAATTAAATGATAATTTTTATATTTTAAAGAAATTTTAAAGGTTTTTGAAGGTTTAATAGGACATTTTGATTCATTCTTGATTTGATGATCATATAGTTATGTTTAACCTCCTTAATATCTTAGAATGAAACTTTCCTTTACAATTTCTCTCATCTATTAAAAGTTTTTATTTTATTGTTTTTTAATTACTATACAACTCTAAATATCTTCACATATAACTTTTACATTCTTTTATTTTTTTATATTAAACTAATTTAATATATCTTATGTCATCTTTAATATATATTTTCTTAAAACTAAATAAATAAAGTTTTATTTCGTAAGGGTATTAACTTTGGTTGTCTACATTATTCTGAACAAGGTCATGTCAAGATGAAGATGATGCATTAGACACATCTCGATGAGCTCTGTCTGATTAAACATTCATTTTTAAGAATAGAAATATTTTATTTTCTTAGGTTTTGACATGGTTTATGTGACGTTCTCATTTGAACCTTAATTGAAGATCAAGAATGTTGTGGTCAATCCCCTTTGTATTGTTGGAATGTAAATTTCTTATATAATTTAATTAATTTATGAAAATGTTTTACCTCGATTCAATTGCATTACTAAGATAATGAAACTCCACTTGTGTAACCTAACTATCTCTTAAATTTGGTTATTTTATATTTTTTTCGTTTATCTAATTTTATCTTTTAAAAATATTTACTTCAAATAAAAAAAATATATTTAAGCTTGTTTCCATATTAATTTGGTAAAAATTGAAAATAATGCCTGATTGAGGAAAATAAAATGTCATTGGACTCATCACACCACGTTCTCTCAAACAGAATAATCTATGTATATATTTATAAGTATTTAATTTTTTGTAGTTTTCCATTATTCACGAGGTATTTTGATTCACACCTAATTTTGTACTAAAGTAATTAACACCCGATCACCTTAGTATATTGCAACATTAATTTCCCATTCAATTTATTTCAATTCTACAAAATTTGGCTTTGATTTTCATATGCCACGATATAATTCTAAATTTGGTATTGTCTGACACTATATTGCATTGATTTTGTTATGTTATGTTGTTTTAAAATAAAAAGATATAAATCTTTTACTTTTCATTAATTATTTTTTGAGTCATTTACTTATCTTATTATGAAGTCATAATTCTCCTCTAACATTTACATTGCTTTCATTTAGATAGATTGCACTGTTTCAAACCATTCTACTTCAACTTTAACATATAATACATAGTATTGAAGCAATATTTAATTAGTATTTGTGCTTATTTACATTTTAGCTATTTTTCATTACAAGCATCATCTGATTGAGATGCAACAAGTGTTGTTGGGCTCATCTCAAGGAGGTATATGATTTGATGTGTTTTTTTTTTGGAAAAGTCTTTCATTACTATTTAAATATCATGGATATTACATGCTATCTCCTTATTATCTTGGAAACCAATACTCTTATCCAATTTACCACATTTTTATAAATATTTTTCTTTGATTTAGTTCTATTTCTATGAAACTCTAATTATCTTCTATTATAACCAATACTTCTCAATAATTTGGTAACATTACAATGTTTAACTTATTTCATTTTAGCTTTTACATATATTTACATAATATTAAAATAATAACTTGTCATTATTTATGTCAGTTTACATTTGTAATTCCTAGAAATTCCAAGGTCTGGTGGATGCACAAAAAGTGTCAATGTACTAGTCACGAAATGCTTTATTAAATTAAATACTCATTTCTTTAAATACTTCATTTCCTAAGTTTTTACAATATAATCAGTCATTTTGGCTCATGAAAGATTTAATAATCAAGAATGTTAAATGACGTCTCCTAAGTATCATGGAAGACAACTGTTTTTGCATAATTTATCTCTTTTGTTCAATTTTTTTGCTTTGAATGCAGCCCTTATATCCTTTGATGTGTTTATATTTCATTAATTTAATTTATCTCATTTTTCCAAAAATATTTTTTTAATTTTAGTGAAATAATATTTTTATTTATTCTTATTGACTTTATTAATTTTTAAAAAGTTCAAATGTGGTATAATATAGATGAAAGAGATTCAATCGGCTTATCTCGACAGGTCTCGTTAAAAAAATAATCATTTTCATATTTTTAAATTTATAAATGCTTTGTCAAACTTTAGAAAATATTTTGGGTCATAATTGATTGGTTGTTTGAGGATGCTACAATCAATTTTTTTAGCATTTTGAAATGCAATTTTCTAACGTAATTTATCTCATTTCTTCAGCTTTTTCATTTTGAATGGGTGTATTACAAACACTATATCTCCTCACGTGTTAAATATAACTTTTTTACTTGGTCATGTTTTATTGCATTAATTTATCTCATTTCAAATTTAATATAAATTTTTTTAATATTAAGATATATTTTTTAAATATTTTGTCTTTTTTATTTTTATAATCGTAAATTTTTTCAAAAGAGGCCCAACTGAGATGTAATGAACTTTTCATCTAGTCTCGATGAGGACATTCCATTTAGATTTTAAGTTTCATATTTTTAAATGTGGTATTTTCTAGAGGTTTTCTACATTTTATGTGGTAGTTCGACTAATAGCTTATTTTATGATAGAGTTAGTTGTACATGAACTTCTTAGTTTCTTTAAATGCAACTTTTTTGTGCAATTTATTACATTTCACAAAGTTTTTTTTGTTTCTATATGTTAAAACTTTAATTGCTTTATTAGGTGACATTTGAATCACGTTCGTTTGATCATATTACATTACTTCAATTTACATCATAGTTACATCATATTTACATTACATTATATGCTACTTAAATAATGTATTATTATTATTTTATGTTTTCTTTTGTAATTCCTATTTCTATCATTTTAAATATTTTATTTTCTAGGGTTTTATAATCTTTTACATTAAACTGAAATGAAATCCTAATTAAACAATTATGGATGCCACCCTTGTTCCCCTTAATATATTGGAGTGCAACATTCTTATATAATTCATCACAATTGTTGAAATTTTAATTTTAGATCTGGCAATGTTTGTATTAAACTCTAATTTTCCAGACATTTTACCTTTACATCGCATTGATTTGGTTATATTATGTTGCTATAGTTTATCTCATATCGACTTAATTATATTTGTTTATTTCACATAGAAATAATAATTTGTTACTATTTCGTTTTGTTTAGTTTTGGCAATTCATAATAATTCCAAACAAGGCACAATCATGATGAAACAAAAATTTTGGAGTACTCTTATTTATCTTTATCTATTAAAGTTTTAATTTTTCTAATATTTAATATTTTATGTTTTACAGTTTTGAAATGGTTTACTAATAACTTTGATTCATAACCTTTTTTATGATTAAGGAACTTAGAATCAATCTCATTAGTATTTTAGAATGAAACTATAAAATTAGGGATAATGTTATGTGATAATGGAAGCCTAAATATTCAATTTTAAGACCTTTACATCAATTTTAACTAGTTTAATTCCATTACATAAATTTGTGTCATTTTAGACTAACTAAATATAAGCATTGTCTCAATTTTCATTTAATATATATTTTCTTAGTGTTAAAAAACTATTTTATTCATATTTTTGTATATTTAATTTTGTAGATAATAGTAATTCCAAATGAGGTCTAATCAAGATGAAATAAACATTGTTTGACTCATCTCAATAAGGTTTATCTATTAAAATATTAATGTTAATATTTCTTTGAATTTTATTTTTTAAGATTTTGGCATATATTATTAGACATTTTTATTCCCAATTGATTTAAAAAGTGAGGTAGTTACACATGATGGCATTAGTATGTTAGAATTTAACTTTATCATATAATTGATCTCTTTTCCTCAATTATTTTTCTTGATTTTTTATATTACTATGAAACTCAAATTCCCTTTGTGTGTGACCTTTCCATCAATTTAATTTTGGCTTCATTATATTTCTTAAATTTATGTAATTTTCGTTTAATAAATTATCACTTAACATTGAAGTAAACATTTATTATTATTTGTGCTTGTTTATTATGATAATTTGCAAAACATTTGAAATCTATTCAAATGAAGATGAAAAATATGATGTTACACTCATCTTAACAAGCTTTATCAAATTCAATTATCATTTTTATATTTTTAAATGTTTGAGTCTTAAGGTTCGGCACGCTTTATTTTGCTTCTTTATTCATACAAAAATATTTGTTGATAAAGGATGTTGTATTCTATCTGCTTAGAATCTTAGAACACAACATTCTTATATTTTTTTTCTTTTTCCCAAGTTCTAACAATGAGTTTGTTTTATTACTCTAAAACTTTAAGTACCCTCTAGTGTGACCTTTAAATTACATTGATTTGTTCATATTATATTGCTTTAACTTAAGTTTTTTAGCTTTTATTTCAGTAGTAAAAAATTTCTATCACTATTTTTTTATTTACCATAGTAATACTTGGCAATTTGAAAGGAAGGTTCATTGTGATGAGACAAACAACATTGAACTATTGCTAATGGGCATAATTCTATTCGATTTTTTTTTCAAAGCATTTTTTTCTAGAGTTTGTGCATACTTTTGTGGTATTTCAATTTTTAATTTATTTTATAATAAAAAATATTTCATTAGAAATTTTTAGTATCTTTGAATGTAAGCTTCTTATTCAATTCATAAGATTTCTTTAATAACAGACATTCTTGCACTAGATCTCCATAGTAACTTGGAATATAATTTTTCCATATACTCTGAATCTTTTTTTCTAGTACATTGAATCTTTTAGATTCCATGAAAGTTCTAATTCTTGATATGTGTAACATTTAAATTGTATTAATTTTTTTATATTATATTGTCTCAATTTATGTTTTATTACCTTTATTATTTTTTTCTTGGTGTAAAAATAATAATTTATTATTATTTATGTTAGTTTACCTTGGTAATTCATTATAATTATAAACAACACTTTATTAAGATGAAATAAATGTCTTGGAACATGCCCCAATCAGCACTATTAAATAATATATTAAGTTTAACCTATTAAATATTATGTTTTCCAAGGTTTTTGCATATTTTTCTTATCATTTTAGTTTGTACCTTATTTGATAATTGAGAGTATTGCAATCAATATCCTTATTATATTACAATGCAAATTTTCCATATAATTTGTCATTTTTTAAAAAAAATTAACTCTTATTTATTTGTAACCCTTAATCTCTTTGTGAGATTCGTTTACATCACTTTTATTTGGCTATATTACATTTGCTTAAATTTTCTCATTTTAGCATTATTAAATATTGGGTTGATTTAAATTTATAATTTATTGCTTTTAAAATTTTTTAATAATTTTCATTAATTAAAAATAAGGCCCTCTCAAGATGAAAAAAATATCGTTGGTCATATCATAAAGAGCTCTATGCAATAAATAAGTCATTGTTTATATTTTTAAATGTTTTAATTTCTAAGATTTTGGAATGCTTTATGACAAATTTCAATTAATAATTGGTTTAGAGATAATGGATGTTATGTATAATTTTTCTCATTTTAATTCTCCTTATGTTTTATATTTATCATACTTTAATTTTTTTTAATTACATTACTTGAATTTGTCTTATTTTAGCTTGTAAAAATTTTAACTTTGTATTAAATTAGTTATTTCATACAATTTGAACTTATCTGCTTCAATAATTTGTAGAGATTCTAATCGTTCTTCAATGGAGGCAAAAAAGCATAGTTAAACTTGTCTTCAGGAACCCTATCAAATTAAATGGTCATCTTTATATTTTTTAAATATTTTTTAAGATGGTTTTGTCACACTTTATGAGCCATATTTGTTCATATCTAACTTGTTGAGTAAGGATGTTAAACTCAACCTTTTTAGTATCTTGAAATGCAACTTTCTTATATATTTGATCTTTTATCTTTAATTTGAATGCTTCGATTTGGTTCTATTATTATGAAACTCTGAATCTCTAGTCTTTAGACATTTATATCACATTGATTTGGTTGTGATACATTAGTTTAATTTATTTTATTTGAGTTTTAATAACTTTTTTTTGTAATGCAAAAATAATAATTTATTATCGTTTATGATTATTTGTTTAGGTAACTTATAGTAATTCCAAATGCAGTCTTATCGAAGTAAAATAAACATCATTTGATTATATATTTCTTAAACTTTTCTTTTCTAATCATTTGGCATGCTTTATGAGATATTTTTTTAAATGATCTAATAATCAAGGATGATACATACAATCTCCTTAGTATCTCAAAGTTTCACTTTTTATTACAATTTATCTCATTTGTTCAAATTTTTTTTTAGATTGTTTCTATTAAAATGAAACACTAATACTCCTCTCTTATTATTATTACATCATCTTAGCTTTACCTTAATAAATTGTATCAATTTTTTCAAATTTAAATTTTAATATATTTTTACTTAATATTTAAATAATAACTTATAATTATTTATGTGGATGTGGCATTATATCTTTTAGTATCATTGAATCCCGCTTTAACACACAATTTATGTCATTTCTTAAAACTTCTCACTTTGAATTAGTTCTATGACTATGTAACTCTAAATCTTCTACAGTTTGGCAATTAATTTACTTGGATTTTGTCAAATTATAATACTTCAATTTATCTTATTTCAACTTAAATATAAATTTTATTAATATTATAAAAAATTGTTTATTTTTTTTAATATTTCATTGTAATTTCAATTGTGGTCTTGTCTATGCAAAACCAATGTCATTGAACTAATGTTGCCAATAAAAATCTAATTAAGTTTTTCATTTTCATATTATTAAATATTTTATTTTATGGAGCTTCAAAATGTTTTAAGTGGTATTTTAATTGGTACTTCATTTTATGACCATGGATGTTAAACTCAAACTTCTTGATATCATGAAAAGCAACATTCCCTTCCCATCAATCAGCTTTCTGCAAATTGTTTGTATTGATTTGGTTGTATTACTTGGAAACTCTAATTCTATCCTCATTTAACCTTTACATCGCATTGGTTTGGTCATATTAAATTTCTTCAATTTATCATATTTTAACATTAATATATATTTGCCAATAATAAAATAATATTTTCTTATTATTTTTATAATTTTGGTCATGGAAACCTTAGTAATTAAATAATTGAGATGAAAAAAATATAATCAAAATCATTTTGACAATCTCAATAAATTTAAATATTTATTTTAATAATTTGAAATGTTTTATTTTCAAAGATATTTACATAGTTTATGTGATATTTTGATTCCTACCTAATTTGACGATCTAAGGTGTTACACTTGATCTCCTCAGTTTTTCTGAATGTAATACTCCAAATAATTTATCACATTTCATTAACTTTTTCATTTAGATTTAGTTACATTACTTTTCTCATATTTAACTCATAACAACTTTGATATATATTTCATTAATAAAAAAATTGCAATTTATTATTATTTTTACACTTTTAGTTTAACATTTTGGTGTAAATCCAAAAAAGAATTAATTGAGTTCAAACAAAAGTTGTTGAACTCTATTTGATGAGTTCTTTCTAATTAAATTCTAACTCTTATGTTAATAAGTATTTTTCTTAACATTTTAGCATATTTTATGATTTATTTTGATTCATACTAGATTTCACCTTCTGGGATGTCATGCTAAGTCTTCTAAGTATTTTATAATGGAACTTTCTCGTATAATTTCTCTATTTTTTTTAACTTCTTTAATTTTATTTTATTATATTACCATAATAGTCTAGATCTCCTCTTATGAGACTTATACATCACTTTGATTTGGATATTTAACATTACTTCAATTAATGTCAACTTAGCCTTATAATGCATTTGGTTGATTTTAAGAAAATAATTTATTATTATTTATAATTATTCATTTATCAATTCTTAGCAATTTCAAATATAGCTTAAGACAAGATTGAATAAGCATAGTTATACTCATCTCAAAGAGCTTTATCCATTTAAATTTTTATTTTTATATTTTTAGCTTTTTATTATCTTAGTTTTTTAGCATATTTTATGAGACATTTCAATTCATAACTAATTTAATGATTGATGGTGGTAGATTTCATATCTTTATTATTGCAAAAATCAGCCTTCTTGTAACATTTATCACATGTTTTCAAAATTTTCTCTTATCACTCAACCTTCACATTTCTCTAATTTTTGAAATAGTAATTCTTATATTTATCACCTTTTAAATTCAATTTGTATTTATACATATTAAAATTATAGTTTATCATTATTTTTGTCTTCATAGTTTGGTGAAACATAGAAATTAGAAACGAGGTCAAATGGATGAGAAGAGACTTGACATTGGACTCCTATCCATAAGCTCTAGGAAATTAAATATATCATTTCATAAAGTTTTGTCAATCTATACGAGGCTCATTAATTGATACCACATTTGGTAATCAAGAATGATAGTTTATCTCCATAGTGTATTCAAATGCAACTTTCTCATATATTGTATCTCATTTCTTTAGTTTTTTATTTGATTTTATTATGTTATTGTAGAACTCTATATCTCTTGTTGTGTGACATTTATATCACTTTGATTTGGTTAAATTATATTACTTCGAATTTTTTAATTTTGGCTTTAATTTTAATTTCATTTATTTTATTTGATAACTAAATTTTTTATGTCAATTTACTTGGGTAATTTGCATCATTCCAAACAAAGTTCAATTGAAATTGAATAATGGTCAATGGACTCATCTCAATGACCTGTATCTTAATAAATATTTAAATTTATATTTTTTTGAATTTTATTTTTTGGGGTTTTTGTTTTCTTTTTGAGATATTTTGATTTCTAAAAAAGTTATTAATCATTCATTTCAAACTTGATCTCTATAGTATCTTGTAATCCAACTTTCCTAAAAAATTTGACACATTTCTTGAACTTTTTTGCTTTGATTTAGTTATTTTATTATGATACTTTAATTCCCTTCATGTGTGATGTTTACATTACTTTAATTTACCTTTATGAAAATTCTTAATTTATATAATTTTTATTTATATATAATTTTAGTTTCTATTAAAATAATAATATGTTTTATTTATGCATTTTACTTTGGTAGTTTGCAAAAATTTTTAATGTTGCCTGATTGGGATAAAAAGAAGTTGTTGCACACTTTTAGATTATTTTATCAAATTAAATTGTTAATTTATATTTTAAAAATTTTTATCTAAAGCTTTACATGACTTTTTGAATTGTGATAATCAAGCATGTAAGACTCTATCTCCTTGTACTATGTAATATAGCTTTCCAATACATTTCAACTTATTTCTTAACCTATTTCTCTTTGAATTAGTTATATTACCCTAAAACTCCATATCTCCTTTCATGTGAGCTTTCAATCACTTTGATTTTGGTCATAATACATTGCTTTGATTTATCTTATTTCTACTATAATATCTATTTTAATATTATTAAAAGAATATGGTATTTTTTCACTATTTAATTTTGTATGTCACTATTTTTAAATGAAGACTAATCAATATGAAACAAACAACATTGAGTAGTCTTAATCAACAATCAAATTAAATTTTTATTATTATTCATGAAAATATTTTATTTTCTAAACTTTTCACATGCTTTAAGTGGCATTTTCATTAGTACTTTGTCTTATGATTAGGGGTGACATAGTGCAACTTTTTAGCATCTTCCACTGCCACATTCCAATAAAATTTATTGTATTTCCTCATATGTTTTACTATCATTTAGTTTTGTTCTTTGAAAATCTAGTTCTCTTCTCATTTGAACATTACAATGCGTTAGTTTGGTCTTATAACATTATTTTTATTTATCTTGTTGTAATTTCAATATATATTTACTTAATATTAAAATAAAAATTTTTATTAAGTCTTTTTTAATATTTATTAATTCTAAATAATTTAGAATGAGGTCCAATTTTTCCAAAATAAACATCGTTAAACCTTATGATAGACCTCAAGGAAATTAAATATCAAATTGTACTATTTTAAATATTTTATTTTCAAGTGTTTTTGCTTGCTTTACATGGTTTTTTGTTATATACGTTATTTGAATATTGAGGTTGTTTTAAATGATCTTCTCAATATCTTGATTTAGAACTTTCACTTTTAATTTATCTTATTTGTTAACCTTTTCCATTAGATTTGGTTATTTTACTATAAAACCCCACTTCTCTAACTTTTTGATCAATTGAATTATGTTTTCATATTTTAGTAATTTATAATAATTCCAAATAAGGTCAAACCAAGAGGAAATAGACTACGTGGAACTCATCATGAATGTCCCAATCAAATGTAATATTAATTTTAATTTTTTTAAATATTATATTTTTATAGATTTTATCGTGTTTTACAACTCAGTTTAACTCTTGAATAATTTGATGATTAACGATGTTATGCTCAATTTTTTCAACGTCTCACAATGTAGTTTTTAACATATAATTTTTCTAATTTCTTTAATTTTTCATTTTTATTTTGTGATACAATTTTGTAACACAATCTTATATGAAGAGGCATTTACATCACATTAATTTGGTTATACATTACTTTTCTTTATCTAATTTTTTGTTTTATATATATTTGATTTATTTTAGAATATTCATTTATTATTGTTTATGTTTATTTTTATTGTTAATTCATTTGAATTCCGAATGAAATCTAATCGAGATGAGACAAATATAGTGAGACTTGCTTCAATAATTGTTATTTAATTAAATATTCATTTTTCTTTTTTAGATATTTTAGTTTCTTTTATTTTGACATGTTTTACAAGTTATTTTTATTTGTAACTAATTTAATGATTAGAGTTGTTACATATGATGTCTTTAGTATCTCAAAATATAACTTTCTCATATTATTTATCCCATTTTTCCAAATCTTTTTCCTTGGCTTGGATAAATTTTAACAACCCTTTAATTCTCGTTAAATTTTATAGTTTTAATGCTTTAATTTGGATATATTACATTATCTTAATTTATCATATTTTTGCTTAAAAATGTTCTTATTTATTACTAAAAAAGTATTTTGCATAATTTAAAATTATTTACCTCAAGAATTCTTAGAAATTCCAAAAGAAAGTTGATGGTGGAAAAAATTTAATTTAATAGATTTCAAAGAACTGTAACCAATAAAGTGTTCTTTCTTATATTTTTAAATTTTTTATTTTCATAATTCAATAGATCTTGAAGAACTGTATCCAATAAAGTATTCTTCTATATATTTTTAATTATTTTATTTTCTTTCAATTTCGTATGCTTTATGTGCTATTTTGATTTGTAAATGAATATAACATCAATGATTTTATGGTCTTTCTCCATATTATCGTTGAATGTAATTTTATCATACAATTTATCTTTCTTTTGAAGTTTTTCTCCTTAATTTAGTTATATTACTGTAAATTTCCAAATTTTTTCTCAAATGACTAATGGATGACTTTTATTTAGTTATAATATGTGGCTTCAATTTTTCTTAATTTTTCTTTAATATTTATTTGCTTAATTTTATAAGAATAATTTATAGAAAATTTTAGCTTATTTACTTCTATTTTTGTAGCAATTTTAAAAAAGATCTAATCAAGCTAAATAAAACATCGTTACACTCATCACGACGAACTTTATCCTAATTAATACTCATTTACATATTTTTTAATACTTTATTCATAACTGATTCAACGATTGATGATGTTTCATATAATCTCCTTATTTCTTAAAATCTAACTTTCCTTTACAATTTATCAATTTTCTTTAAATTCATAACAGTGATATGAGTATGATACTTTTAAACTATAATTCTCCTCGAATGTCTCTTAACATTGATTTTATCAAATTTCATTGCTCCAATTTATTTTATTAGAACTTTAATATATTTTTTCGTAATATATAAATATTATTGTTATTCTTATTGCAATTTTTAATTTGCTAAACCTAAGTTATTTTGAATGAGGTCTGACTGAGTTAAAACAATTAATGTTGGACTCATTTCGACGACCTTAATTCAATAAAATTTTGATTTTTAATATTTTAAATATTTTTTTATCTAAGGTGTAAGCATGTCTTTTATGACAAATTGATTTGTACCTCAATTAGTGATTTAGGATGTTGTACTAAATCTTGTTAGTATTACGGAATATAACTCTTCCATGCAATTTAACTTATTTCTATAAATGAGTTTTTTATTTGGATAAGTTACTATGAAACTTACGTTCTGCACTTGACCTTTACATTACATTGATTTTGTTGTATTACTTTGCTTCAATCTTTCTCTTATCAACATTATTATAATTCTTGCATTATATAAAAAGTAATTTTAAATTATTTTTTTTATATATATTTGTAAATCGTGGTAATTCCAAATGTAGCTAGATTAAGAAGAAACAAAGATTATTAGACTCATCTTGATGAGATCTATCTAACTAAATTTGCATTTGGTATAATAATAAATATTTAATTTTGTAGCTTTTTGCCTTTCTTTACAATTCATCTTTATTCATTCTTGAATTAACATTGAAAGATATTATGCTCGATGACCTTAGTATCTTGGAATTCCACTTTTTTCATATAATTTATTTCATTTCTTCATATTTATCACTTTTATATTGTTATATTACTATATAACTCTAAATCTCCTCTCTCGTGTAGTTCACATCACTTTGATTTGGTGATATTACCTTAGTTCAATTTATCTCATTTCAGTTTTAATATATCTTTTTCTTTATTTTAAGATAATAAATTGTTATTAAATATTATTATTTATTTTAAAATTGTTGGTAATTCCAAAAAGAGTTTGATGGATATGAGACAAACGTTGTTGGACACATGGTAAATATTAACTTTTTTATTTTTAAATATTTTTTTAATATTTAAAATAATAATTTAATATCATTTATAATCATTTACTTTTGTAATTTAAGGAATTTCCAAATGTTGTTTGATGGAGGTGAAAAATATTATTGGATTAGCCTCAATAAGCTCTACCAAATTAAATATTCACCTTCATGTTTTTAAATGTTTTATTTACAAAGCTTTTAACATTTTGACTAGTTATTTCATTCTTACAAGGTTTGATCACCAAGGATGTTACACTTTATCAAACAATTATCATAAATGGAAACTTTCCAAAACAATGTATCTTGTTTATTTAAATTTTCTATAAAATTCTATAATATTATAATGTGATTATAAGCCTTTTATATTATGACCTTAATATATCAATGACTTTTTTGTATTACACTACTTTAATTTATCTTGTTCATCTTTAATATATATTTTCTTAATTTTAAAATATTAATTTATTTTTATTACTTTTATTTATTTTTTAAAATTTGTAGTTATTGCAATTAATGTCTGGCAAAAAGACAAAACAAATAATGTTAGGAACATCTCAATGTGCTCTCTGCCTTTAAATAATAATTTTTGTATTTTTTAGAATTTTTTATTTTCTTGATTTTGGCATATTTTACGAGACAATTTTGCTCGTACCTCTTTAATGATCGGGAATGGTACACTAAAAAAACTTAATAAATTTGATTGCATCTTTCCTTTATAATTAAAGCCATTTATTCAAATGTTCAAAATTGATTAGGTTATATTACTATGAGACAAAATTATCCTCAAACAATGTTTGGCGTACTAGAAAGAAACATAGTTTGAGTAATTTTGATGAGCTCGTTCAAATTTATTATTCATTCCTATGTTTTTAAAAATGTTTTTTCGTAGTTGAATTCATCATTTATGAAGCATTTTTATTCTAGCCAAATTATATGATCGAAGACAATAAGTTTGATCTTCAAAAAATCTTGGAATGCAATTATCCTATTTATTTTGTATCATTTGTTTACATTTTATTTACTTTGATATCTTTATGTCACTTTGTAACTCTATGAGTCGTGTCATGTGACATTTATATCACATAATTTGGTTATATTACAATACGTCAATTTATCTCTTTTGTAGGGATTTGATACATTTTATGTGGTACTTTGATTCATGCAAGATTTCATTGTCGAGGATATTACCATTGAACGCTTTACCACTTTTAAATATAACTTTCTCTTATATAATACCTAATTTGTGTAAAAGGTTCTCTTAGATTTTTGTGTTACTATGAAACTCTAATAATACGCTTTTGTGACATTTTATCACATTTATTTGTTTAAATTACATTGCTTTCATTTATGTCAAATTATATTTGTAATATTTTTGATATAAGAGAAATAATTTATTATTTATTTTTTTGTTTTTTGCTTTTCTTATTCATAATAATTCTAATCAAGGTCCACTGAGACGAAACAAATATTTTTGGACTCTTCACCACCAACGAATTTAAAATGTAGTACTATATTTTAAAATTTTTTGTCTACTAAGGTTTTGGGGCACTTAATGTGGCATTTCTATTTGTACATGATTTGATTGTCAAGAATGGTACATTCACACTCCTTAAAACTTTAAAATGAAACTTTCCTTTACGACTTAACAATTTTTTCAAATCTTTTGCTTTGATTTGTTTACATTAATTTGTAACTCGAAATCCAGTTGCATATGAACTTTACATCGCTTTTATGTGGTTATATTATGTTACTTTAATTTACTTAATTTTACCTTTAACATATATTTACAAGTATTGAAAAAGTAGATTGTTATCATTTATGTTCATTTACTTTGCTCATTCACATCAAATCAAAACAAAGTCTGATCAAGAAAAAACAAGTCATAATACTCACCTCAATGAGCTTTATCTAATTAAGTATACATTTTGAATTTTTTTAAATTTTTTAATTTTTGACAATTTTGTGATGCTTTACTAGACTTTTCATTTATAAATGAGTTGACATTCAAGGATATTACACTAGATGTCCTTACAATCATGGAATGCAACTTTTCTATGTAATATGGCCCATTTTTTAATTTTTTGTCTTTTTTGGTTATATTAATATAAAACTCTAATTCTTCTCATACGTGAGCTTCACATCTCTTTTCTTTGGTTAAATTATACTACTTCAATTTATCCCTTTTTAGCCTTAATATAATTTACTTCATATTTACATAAAAATTTAATGTCATTTTCATTAATTTATTATTATAATACATTGTATTTACAAATGACGTTTGATAGAGGCTAAATAAATGTTGTTAAACTTATCGCATTGAGCTTTATTTAATTAAATATTTATTTATATTTTTAAATAATTTATTTCTAAAGAATTAGCTTATTTTTTGAGACTTCTTGATTCATAGTTTGTTAGATGTTTAGGAATTTTACTCTCGATACACATAATATATTTGAATGAAGCTTTCCACAGTAATTTATCTTATTTTTTGAATTTTATCGTCTCATTTTGTTATATTCCTTGCTAACTCTACATGTCCTCTAGTGTGATGATTAAAAGTGCTTTATTCGTGTACATTACATTGCTTAATTAATTTTGTAATTCATAGAAATAATAAATAAAATGTGATACTCACTAAATGAACTCTATCCAATTAAGTTTTCAATCCTATATAATAACAAAAAATTTGTAATTTTTTGCACATTTTATAATAAATTCAATTCAAACTTGATTTGATGATCGAAGATATTATAAATTATCTCTTTTATATCTTGGAATGCAATTATCACAGATAAATTGTCACATTTCTTCAATTTTTTTAATTTGGATATACCACTGAGTAATTCTATAAGTCCTCTTCTGTAAGCTTCACATCTTTTTGATTTGATTTTATTACATTACCTTAATTAATCTCACTTTAAAATTAATATTTTTTTACTTTTATTTATGATTAATTATTTTGGTAATTTATAATAATTCCATACAAGTTTCTATCAAGATTGAAACAATCATAATTGAACTTGTCTCAATGAGCTTTGTCCAATTAAATATTCATTTTTTATATTTATTAAAAATTATTATTTTTGGGGTTTTTACATGATTTGCACATAATTTCGATGCATAGAGGATTTGACGATCGATGACATTACCATAGATCTCCTAAGTTGGAATGAAAACTCACCACCCAATTTATCTAATTTTAATCAAAACTATAATTTTTATTTAACTATATTGTAACAAAACTCAGATTCTTCCCCCATTTGACCTTTCAATCACTTTGATTTGGCAATTTTAACAAAATTTAATTTATAATTAGTTATGTTTATTTATTTTTATAAGTTGTAGTAATTAAAAATGAGTTCAAATCAATACAAAAAAATATTATTTGAGTCATCCTAATAAGCTTATCTAATTAAGAACATATTTAATATTTTTTCTATATATTAATTTATAATCTTTTGACATGTTTTATGAGATATTTCAACTCATACCCAGTTTAATGATCTAGAATGTTACACATGATCACCCTAGTGTCTTAGAATAAAACTTTTAATACATGTTATCTGGGGTTTTTAAAATTTTCAGTGTTGTTTGAAAATATTACTAAGTAACAATAAACCTCATCTCATGTGACTTATACATCAAATTGAATTTTATATATTACATTGCTTCAATTTATATATGTACCTAGTTAATAATAAAATAATACTGCTTTTATTATTTTTACCTATTTATTTTTTTAATTTGCAACAACTCTAAATGTTTTTTTATTGAGTTGAAAAATAATTCGACTCATCTCGATGACCTCTATCATTTTAAATATTCATTTTTGTAGTTTTAAGTGTAATATTTGATATATATTTTTGCACTTTTTTTGGGATACTTTTGTTTGTGCTTGATTTAATTTTCAAGGAAGTCAATGTCGAGCATGTTAATACTTTGCAATGCAAACTATTCATATAATTTATCAATTTTTATCTAAGATTTTAGTTTTATTTTGCTATGTTATTTTGTAACTCTAACTCTTCTCTAGTGTTACCTTTACATTGCTATGATTTTTTGAATGACATATTGCATTAATTTATGTCCATTCTACCATAAAGGTGTATTTAATTAAATTTTGAATAATAATTTACCATTATTTATATTGATTTACTTTATTTATTCATAATAACTTCTATTGAGCTCTCATAAAAAGGAAACAAAAGTTACTTGACACATCTTCATAAAATCTATCTAATTAAATAATTGTTATTTTAACATTATTTTTTAGTATTTTGGCCAGTTGTAAAATATTTTTGATTTATACTTACTGTGATGATCAAAAATACCACAATCAATGATCTTAATATCTTAGATTGTACCTATAATTTATCATTTCATCAAACTTTTTAATTTTTGTGTAGTTATATTTTTAAGATACTCTAATTGTCTTCTAATGTGACATTACATTGTTTTGATTTGGTTATATTATATTATTTGAATTTATCTCATTACAATTTTTTTTATTTTTTAAATCTTTGAATAATAATTTTTAATTATTTAAGTTTACTAAGTTTTGTAGTTCATAGTAATTCCAATCAATGTTTGATCAAGAAAACAAAAAATTTCATTGGAGACATTCATTATTCATTTCTATATTTCGAATTAATTTACTTTCAATTTAGACCATATTTGATAATCGAGGATGTTATAGTCGATCTCCTAAGTGTCTTGTAATTTTGCTTTCTAACATAACATATATCATTTCTCCTAATATTTCTTTTTAATTTGGTCATATTATATTTTTTATCTAAATCTCTTATCATGTGACTATATATATATTAGTTAAATTTATCTCATCTTAACATTAATATATAATTACTTAATATTAAATTAGTAATTTTCTATGCTTATTTAATTTTTATTTCATGATAATTCAAAAATATGCCTCATAAAGATAAGAAAATATAGTTCTACTCATTGATGAACTCTATAAAATAAAATGCTTACTTTCTTATTTTAAAATATTTTATTCTAAGGGTTTTAGTGTGCCTTGTAAAGCTTTTTGAATCATATTTTATCTGTCCATCCAAGATTTTATACTTGACCTTCTAAATACTTTGAATGTTACTTTGAAATATATCTTATTTATTTAATTCTTTTCATTGATTTGATTATGTTGTTATGAAACTTTAATTTTTTTCTCATCTAAGCTTAACCTAATTTTATTACATTATATTGTTTTATTTTAACACATTTTGAATTTAATATAAATTCACTTAAAATTAATATTAAAATTTTGGAGTGGGCGTATCGATTAAATATGTCTTTTATATTTTTAAATATTTTGTTTACAAGGTTTTAACATGCTTAACAAGATATTTCTAATTGTACCAACCTTAATGATCAATGATCTTATAGTTGATCTTCATAGTATCTTAGAATATAGCTTTACCATAAAATATATATCATTGCTTCAAGTTTTATGCCTTGATTCGGTTCTTTTACTAATAATTCTTATCTACTCTTGTGTGACTTTTACATTCCATCGTCTTGGCTATATTATGTTATTTCTATTTGTCTTATTTCACATTTAATATAGCTTCACTTAATATTTAAAAAATAATTTATTATTATGCTTATTCATTTTGATAATTCATCAAACTATATCTAAACAAGATAAAATAGTTGTCATTGGACCAATTTCAATAATCTTTATCTAACTAAATATTCATTTTTATATATTTAAGTATTTTAGTTTGTTAAGATTTATATTATTTTATGAGTCATATATATTCATACATAATTTGATGATTTTAGATTTCATACTTGATCCATTGGTGCCTTGGAATGCAATATTTTTGTGTTATTTCTCAAATTTCTTCAAATTCTTTGCTTCAATTTGACTGCATTACTATCTTTCATTAAATCTTATCTTATGTGATCTTTAGTTTGCTTTGAGTTTACTAGAGTACAATGATTTAATTGTCTTATTTTAGCTTAAATTTATAAGTACTTGTTATTAAAATAAAAATTTATTAACATTTATGTATTTTAAATTTGGTAGTTTGTATTAATTTTCATACGTGGTTCAATAAAGATAGATAAGCATTATTGGAATAGACTCAATATCCCCTATCCAATCAAATATTCCTTTTATAGTTTAAAAAGTTTTACTTATGTTTTGGTATGCTTTAAAAGTTTTTTTGACTCACACCAGATTTGACAATTATGGATATTATAGTTAATCATGTTAGTATCTTGCAATTATTATTTCTATTACAATTTCTATAATTTTTTAGAAAATTTTTGTTTAACATTGTTAAATTGCTACCTAACTTAAAATCACGTCTTTCATGACTTTTGCATATCTTTGAATTTGTCATATCATATTTCTTCAATTTTATGTCATTTTAATTTCATTATATATTTATGTAATTTTAAGATAATAAATCTTTTATTCATTCATTTTTACATTATTTTTTGATGTAATCTTAATGGGCTCTATGCAATTAAGTATTCATTTTTTTGCTTAGAAATAGGTTTTCTAAAAGTTTTACATGCTTTATGATAACATTCATATCATGCCTTATTTGACCATCAAAGATTTTGAACAAAATATTACTATTTTTAGTGCAAGTTTCCATAAATTTTATTTCATTTTTATAGAACCTTTGTTTTTATTTGGCTATATTATTCTTCTTCAATTTATCTCATTTCTCTATTGAGATAACCAACTCACCTCATGCCTTAGTGGAATTGAATCGTCCCATATTATGTTATCATCTTCACCATGAGAACTAATTCACCACTATGACAATTGGGCAAGCCAACATCTCCTAATTTTATCATCATTATTGTCAAAAACTATGTGAGAGCAAACACGTCCTAATAGTGATATGGAGAATGTAGTAGTGCAAATAACAAGATCATTTTAACATCTAAGAGAATCGACTCATCCTAGTACCTACTAAGGGAACTAACTCACCTTAGTCATAACAAATCTTACCATTATAATAAATATTTGAAAGCTAACATGAATTGATAAATATATTATGTCATTAATAATTTTCAAATTTCATATTATGTTTTTTCACCCACAAAACATCAATGTTAATTTAAAATTATATTAAATTAACTCATTAACTTGTTGTTGGAATAATTTTAGCAAATGGAACACAAACAATTAATTTTAGAATCATAAAAAATTACATAAGATATATCTTGAAATTGTGTATAATGACCATACCAAAAATACAACTTATAATCAACATATATTCTCTTTATTTCTCTCTCTAATGGTTACTATTTTGTGCCCTTTCTCTTGAGAATGATTATTGATGCTCCCCCACTATTTAAAGGAGATGATCAATATTAGGCTCAAAAATTATAATAATTGTGTTTGGAATATGGGGACAAGAAAGAAAATAAATGAATCATTTTATAACTCTAATACATTACCATATTGGAGAAAAACTCAACTGGTCTCTTCACTACTTTTTCCATGGCAATGATTTTGAGATAATAATAAAACCATCATTAAGGTTTCAAATGTGGCAGTTGACACTCAGCCGAGCAAGAGAGAGAAAATGGAAAGTTATAATATGGTGGATTAAGATTTGATTATTGGATTTTGTGCATAATAATTATATCTAGCAATTAGTTTATTTTCTTAATCAGCATTCAAATTAAATAAAATCAAAATAATCCAAAATAGATTTACAAAAATTTTCAACATGTTACATTCATCCCCAATAGTACTCTCTTCTTCTCACTCATTATCCCCAAGTAATTTCCACTTGCACCACCTAAGGTATAGTCACCTATCCATTTTAATATCCTCACGAATCACCCCTATCTCCTTCTAATCTCTCTCCTTCATATCATTCATGAATTAGAACATAAACTATGAGTGAATTACCTTCTTGTTACATCCCCTCATTGCCAACCAAAACCAAATGCTTGACATGAAACTCTTCCTCTCCATACAATTTGTGGAATTTAAACAACACCATTGGCATAAAAGATGACTTGGAAATCCATTTACTTTATCAACTTGCCTTATCTCCTTCACTTGCTTTATAATATCTTCATGTCTCTCTTATATCTCACTTGTTAGCATGGATTTAATAGTAGGAAGCTATTCAATAGAAAAACACGATCACAAGTTTGTCATTTATGATGAGTTGTTGGAAATTGGGGTGGCTAAGGAGAAGTTCCATAAGGCAATTGTTTAACTTGAATTAGAGATATATGAAGAGCTCTGATGTTAATTATGATTACAAGAACAATTCTACTCTTTGACTCTCATAAGCATAAATTAAAATGTAATGTAACCATTATGCCCTTTTGGAACTTTCTCAAATCAGTTGTTCTTTGCATATCAACACTTTTGAAATTCAAAAAGCCATTGGTTGTCTTCCTTATATAACAAAACCCATCAAGCAAAGGAAACAAAGTTGCTTATGAATTTTTTCTCTGACAACTCTTATTTATTTTTCTTATTTTTAACTAGTCAAAACCCTTATATAACCTATTTCTAAATCATAAAATATTAAATAGGTCTCTAATTATCTTTTAAAGCCCTATTCTTGCTATTTATGCATTCTTGTGTCCTCATTGCTACAATGTTGCAAGCATTCATGTGTTTTGTTATTATTTTCCTCAGTAATCGTGTTACAGAACGTCACAATACACAAATATTATGTTTCATTTTTTGCCCATTTTAGAATATTTCATTGATAGAATTTTATATATATTTCTCTATGATAACCAAGCATAAAAGCATGATGTCTTTTAAGGATTACTAAAACGTCATTCGGGAGGGACATTCCAACTAACAAGAAAAAATATTCAATAAATGCTTTTGAGCAAACAAATTTTTTGCCACATTAGCAACCTCCCATAGATAAGTAAATTTGTGATTCAAAGAAGTGAAAAGAATAATGTAGATAAACTTCATTGCTAAGTAGTAAGAAGTTTCAAATGAGTGTTGAACTTATATGCAATTTCCTTTATAGCAATACCAAGAAGAAGATCAATGAATGCTTTGATTATCTATGGTAGATACAAAGATTAGTTAAGTAGATTAAGTATCTACTTTGCCAACTTGCAAGAGATGAAAACTTGCTAGAGAAGAAATCTTATAGGGGAAGAAAGCATCTTACAAATTCTCATATGCAAGACTTAGTAGGCAATGAGTAGAGGTTGCAAGCCACCATAGCTACAACTTAGAAAAGTTTGGAACAACTACCAATCATACTTGCTAAAGGTTGATAGAAGACTTATGCTAAGCTTAATTCTTAAACATTAGTTACTAGAGCACTCTTCTCCTATAAAAGAGAGAACTTCAAACATCATAAAGGTTTCCTTTCTACATCAAACAAGCATCTTCTTCTCTACAATCAATAGAACCTAATGGAAGCTTTGTTATCTGATCTATGACATGATGTCCAAAGCAATAATCTATTTTGCCTTTTTATCCAACAATCATTGATTAGACTATCAACATCATTAGAGCTACCAAAAACAAAGATTGTAGTAAGTCAATTGCATAGATGATGCCTTGCCCATGAATCCTCCATCAATATGCAACTCATCACAAAGCTATTAAGCCAAATAACTCCATCTTCCATTTTTTGTGCCCTTTGTAAAGATCAATTTCTAGATGTAGTGGTTTCGCATACAAACAAAGTGTCTCTTTTGTTAAAGTATTATAGAGCCTTCACTCATCTAATCATTTTGCTATAATTTATAATGGTCTTTGCAGGAGTTTAACAAAAAGAATATTCCTCTACTCCCAAAAGTTTTTTGTGGGGCATGCATTGTGACACCTTCTCTTTACCTATTTAGTGAGTGACATGAATCAATAGGATCCTTCTTAAGATAAAAGAGTGAATCTTCTAGTGAATGTTCTTTTGGATGTTGCCAAAAATGCACTTGTGATACGTGGCATATATCGTAAGGGAGGACAAGACATAATTGATGAAAACAACATGTCTAACTAATGTGAGAGCTTCAACACACCAAGAATAAATTATATCCTTAACCATCGTAATGGTTTTGTTGACATCTATAAGAAGATATTGACTAAACCAAAGTAGAATGCCCAAGTGTTTACTTGAAACCTTTTTTGGAACCTCAACTATCAATAGTCTTTCGTTGGAGAAACATAAAAATTATTCTACTAAACAAGAATGCGAACTTACCCCCACTGATCAAGTGCTCATAATTAAGGAAATAAGCAATAAGAATACAAGAATTCTCTTCAACTCTATTGATAATAATAATGGCTTATAGCTGAACATCATACATATAGTTGATGAGAATATAGATGATTTGTAGATGAGGGTTTTATTTTTAGGAACTTTCCCTCCAATATCTTGTCTCATATGGATACAAAGAGACAAAAACATCAAGTAGAGGATATATTAATATGGTGATAGGTGATCGCCTTAGTAAAAGTTGTACTATGCTTGGATCTAATGGAATTACCTCTTTATTACAAGTGCAAATTATAGCTATTAGGTCAAAACCATTAAGGCAAATTTGCTCACAACACCATGTGGATGAGCATCACTAGTGCGATTATCCATCACTAGCATTTAATATCAGAAGTCCTTCCAACTTTTAAAGATGTATCATGTATCCTCATACATTCTTGAAGTATGTTTCCCTTAGAGAAAAGAAAACATGCATCTGGCCATGTGTAAAGCAGGACCATCAACTGCCTACTTAAAAATGAAATTATGGCTTACACATAGCGTGTGTGTGCTTGTATGTGAGGGCTAAGGGAGCTAAAGTTTTGGAGTTATTTAATTGATGACACAAGTTCATGGTGAAGTGGTTTAGGAGGCTTACCAAAAGTCTCTTAAGTAATATCAATATATATAATATGCCCTTCATTTTAGATACCAATCCTATTTGCCATCCCCTTCATAGTACAAGTTTGGCAAAAGTTAGCCATGTTTCTATTCCTTTTGAGATTACAACTCAATCTTGGTGTGTAGCCAACTCCAAAACTCAAAACATACAAGGCAAGTGTTATAATTTGTTACTAACACTATAGCCTTTGATGGTCCTCCTCTATTAAATACGTCTCTTATCCTTTAACAACTACAAATTAATAACTCCCTTCAGCTTATTTATTGTCATAAAAATGTTACGCATTTGCTTTAAACTCCAAGGACTAAGTGCTCCAATGTAACAAGCATGCTTTTAGTTGAACATAGAACCAAGGCTCAAAATTTGTCTTCTATAAGGGTACATAAGAACAAATGTGAATTTTTCGAAATTTAACTAAATATCTCTCAAATTTTAAGTTTTTGAACATCCTAAACTCTATTCACTAAACTAAAGAACTAGTATATAATGATTTGGATTGACGCAAACTAAATTAACTAGGGCATTGCTAAAAAATGCCATGAGTCATTCAAAGTTCATTAAGATTACACTAAGTCTTACTCAGATTATAGGTTTCACCTCAATGTCCCTACACCGAGTCCATGACAATACCATAAATTCCAAATCCTACCAATCTATCTTTATTAAAAGGACTAAATAGCCCTCAGTTGATGTCCTAGAATTGAATGCCTTATCCTTCTCTATTATTCCTCATATAAAATGTCATTGAAGACAAATATTACTAGAACATATTAATCTAATAAAAGTAAACAAATTCAATTATTTTACCTAGTATGGTGACCCTTAGTTTATTATGCTTATTTTTATGTTTTTTGCTCTATCCATTGGTAACTTATTATACCTTGTGCTTTTTAACTATGACTTCTACTTATATTAATAGTAGACCTTCAACTACATTGATTATCAAAGAAAGTATATAACTAGCTTATCTATAATTTTAAAAGGATAACACTTCAAATATTTAATAACACAAAAAAAAACTTTGTTTTCATTCTTCAATTAAGGAAATGTATTGTTATTTGTCATATTGCTATTATTTTTTTTGCAGAACAATTAGCGATCAAGAGTTTTTAGTGTATCTCCAATCAATAAAATCAAGGAGGTGTTTTTTTCTAGAAGTTATGTACTATATGTTATTAACTCTTCATTCAATTCATTGATATATCTTCAATTTTTTTTTCTTTATCTTGATATTTTAAGAGATATTTACTTTAAAAAGTAAATATGTTTACATCTTCGTATAACAATGAATATTACACAAATGGTTTCTCAATGTAAAATCTTGGTTTAACACCAAATTACGTAATATAACCATAGATAACATTATCGAAAAATTAAAAAATGGCCCCACTAATAACAAATGTCCATCCAAAGCCATAAGAGGGTTAGCGATTTTTTATAAAACCTTCTTGCAAGGAATGTTTCTAATTGAGCACATAAATGAGGTATGCACTCTTATTCCAACTCAAGCTTCCATTCAATGATTTTGGATTTTACTAGTTGAGAATTATTGGAGTTATTAACTAAAGCATAACCTTATCAATGCTATGATGACTATAAATGTTGCAGCAAAGCTAAGATAACTAGGTTGTTCGAAAATGTGGCATGCAATATAAAAGAAAGAAACACTAGATTTTGATGTACTAAAGAGATTGAGTGTGACTTCCTCAAATATAAAATTAAGTGGCAATCAAAATTGCATCATAAAACATAACAATGATGTTTATTTTGTCAACATTAAACACAACATTAAATTACAAAGAATTACTAATGAAATTAAGCATAAATAATAATAAATTACAGTTTCAATATTATGTAAAAAATAATTATACATAAAATAAGATAAATAAAAGTGATACAATATAAACAATTCAAAAAATAATATAAAAAAAAGGAAAGAATTTGAAAACAATGAGATAAATGTTCTAGTAGTGTCATAATTCTGGATACTAAATAGATTGAATGTAGCATACCCGATCATCAAATCAATAATGAAAAATAGAACTTCATAAAATATGCAAAAAGATAAAAGAACTGTAAGACATAAAAATAAATATATAATTTGATATAGCTCATTGAGACAAGTCCTAGAGATTAGCTTTGTCTAGTTTGGCCCCTCATTTATAATTATTATTAATAAATAATAAATAAGTTAAAAAAATAAGAAATTACGATTATAAAATGAAGAAAATATGAATTAAAGTGAAAATGTTAAAACATGAAGTTAGCTAATATAGCCAAATCAAAGTGATGCAAAGGTAACATGAGAGGCAATGTATAGTTACATAAGTATATAACAAAATTAAAAAAAATGAAAAAAATTTAAATTATTGAGAAATTTTATATTCAATGATACTAAGTAAATCGAGCTCAACATCCTTGATTATAAATAATGTACACACTAAAATTACTTGTAAAGCATGCCTAAACCATGAAAATAATATTTTTAAAAATTCGACAATGAATACTTTAATAGATAGAGCTTGTCCAGAAATATCTAATTATTAGAATATCAATGAATTACCAAGCTTAATAAGCATAAATAATAAATAATATTATTTTAATACTAAGTAAATATGTGACAAAGTTAAAATGATATAAATTAAAATAATGTAATATTATTATCTCAAAGTAATGCAAATGTCACATGAAAAGAGAATTAGAGTTTTATAATAATATGACCAAATGAAAGAAAAATGTTTTGATGAAATGTTACAAATTTAAGCAAAAATTGCATTCCAAGATAATAAGGAAATTGGGCATAATCGTTAAACTATGTACAAATAAAAATGTTTCGTAAAATATGCCAAAATCATGGAAATAAAATATTTAAAAACGTAAAATGGTTATTTAATTGATGGAGGTCATCGAGAATAGTTAAAGAATATTTTTTTCTTCTCCTTTAGAACTTTTTTTGAATTACTTGGAATTACAAAATTTAATAAAAATCTTTTTTATGGTTTTCACATAATCTTCGAAATACTTTGATTCACACTTAATTTAATTATAGTGGATGTTACACTTGATATCCAAAAAATTTTGGAATGGAACTACTCTATAGAATTTATCTTATTTAAAATGTTTTTCTTTCATTTGGTTATGTTACTAATTAACTCCAAAGGTCTTCTCGTGTGACCTTTACAACACTTTAGATTTTTTATAATATATAGTTTCAATTTATGACATTTCAACTTTAATAGATATTTACTTGATATTTAAATAAAAATTTATTATTTATTTTTTTTCTTTACTTTAGTAATTTGTACTAATTTCAAACAAAGTACATTTGAATCAAAAAACATCATTCGACTCATCTCATTTCTTTTTTATGATTTTGGCATTCTTTCTGAAACATTTTCATTTATACCTAATTTGTAGATCAAGAAGGTCTGCTTGATCTTTAGTAACTTTGAATGCAACTCCCTTATAAAATTTATATAATTTCATCAAACTTTAATCTTTCCTTTTCTTATATTACATCACTCCAATAAGCCTTATTTTAGCTTTTATTTTATATTTAATTAATATTAAAATAATATTTTATTGATAATTATGCTTATTGCCTTTTATAATTCATATTTATTTTAAATGAGGTCCAATCGAGATAAAATAAGCATCATTAAATTACTCTAATGTAGATCTTTCAAATTAAATATTTAATTTTTTATTTAAAATTTTTTTATTATTTTTTCAATTTTAATTAGACATTTTGATTCATACTTAATTGACTATAATGCATCATATAATTTTTACATTATTTTGTTTTATCTCATTTGAGCTTTACTATACATTTGCTTAATACAAAAGTAATAATTTATTAATATTTATTTCTATATGATTTTATAATTCACAATAATTTCCAAATGAGACGTTATAGAGAGAAAATGGAGCTAATTTGACTCTTCTAAATTAACGCTATCCAATTATATATTCATTTATTTATTTTTAAACATTCTATTTTACTAAGGTTTTTATAGGCTTCACTAGAAATTTCAATTCGCACATGAATTGTTGGTTAGGGATATTAAACTTGATCTTCTTAATAAATTAGAATGCACCTTTTCTGATAAAATTATTATTTTTCTTAAAAATAATTTTCTTTGATTTAGTTATATTACTATGACGACAAAAGATAAGAAGAAGATGAATGAGAAGAAGAGGAGGATGACAAGGATAATACTTTAATTATCAGATTTATTCTTTAGTAATATTTTAAATTTATTTTAATATTTTTAAAAAATTTTATGTTATTTATAGACTTTAAGAGATATTTTGATTCTTAATAGATTTGATGATTGAGAATGTTTCCCTTGTTTACTGTGAATTTTTTTTAAGTAAATTTGTTGTACCATTTTTCTCATTGATCCAAATTTTTTCACTTTGGTGTGGTTATATCACAATGAAACTCTTATTCTACTCATATGTTACATCTCTATTAAGTTGATTTGTTTTTATTACAATGCTTTTATTTATCATATTTTACCTTTAAAATATATAGTTACCGAATATTAAAAAATAATTTTTTATCATTAAAGCTAATTCAAAATGATAATTTAAAGTAACTCTAATTGAATTACAACCACGGTGAAATAAATGATTTTAGATAGGCGTTGATGAGCTCTCCAGTTAAATATTAATTTCTATAGCTTTAAATATTTTATTACATAGTTTTTACCATGATTTACACGTTATTTCAGTTTATACCTAAGTTGGTCATCAAGGATGTCATACTAGATTTCTTTAGTGTCTCATAGTGAAGTTTCCTTCTCCAATTTATCTTATTTTTTCAAACTTTTTACTTTACTTTTGCTATATTACTATGTAACATCAAATTTCTCTTTTGTGTCATTTACATTTCTTTGATTTATTTATATTACATTACTTCAATAATTCTTTGTAATTTTAAATGAGGTGTAATTGTGTGTTAAAACAAATGTATATGGACTAGTCTCAATGAGCTCGATCTAATTAAATATTTCTTATTATTTTTTAAATTTATTTTTTTTTACTTGGCTTGTTTTTCAAGAGATTATGTTTCACACTATTTTGGTGATCAAAGATCTTACATTTTCCTCACATGTAACTTTTACATTGCATTGATTTTAGTATATTACAATATTTTAACTTATCCTATTTTGGCTTTATTACTTTTTTTCTTATTGTTAAAATAGTAATTTTTTATTATTTATAATTATTTACTAATGTAATCCACAATAACTCCAAATGAAGTTTGACTAACATAAAACAAATGTTGTCATCTCATCTCAATAAGTTCTAAGTAATTAAATATCTATATTTTATATTTTTAAATATTTAATTTCTAAGTTTTAAGATGTTTTCATAGAAATTTCAATTTTTACTTAATTTTGTGATTGAGGATGTTGCACTCAATCTACTTTAAATCTTTAAATGTGATTTTTCCTAACAATTATTATTATTTCTTCAAATATTTCACTTATTTTGGCTACATTACCATAGAAACTTAAATCTCCTCCCCTGTAACATTTTCGTGTATTTTATTTCATTGCAATATGATGCTTCAATTTATATCATTTTAGAATTATATTTATTTAGCTAATATAAAAAATAATTTATTATTATTTATTATTATTTAACTTGGAAATTTGCATAATTTGAAATGAGGTCCAATCTAAATTAAACAAACATCGTTTGACTTCACTCAATATGCTCCATCAAACTAAAGATTCATTTTCATATTTTTAAATATTTTATTTTCTAGGTTTTTTCTTTATTGAAGAATCATTTTACATTATCATTTGGTTATAGTATTAAGAATTCTAAGTTTTTTGTCATGTGAGCATTACATCACTTTAGCTTTATTACATTATATTTCATAGCAATTCCAAAAAAGGTTGGACTAACACAAATGAACCGACATTAGACTCATCTCAAGGAGCTCTGACAAATTAAATATTCGTTTTTATATTTTTTGAAAATTTTATTTAAAGGGATTTTTTGCCCAAAATGCAAGCCATTTCAATTCCTACCTAATTTATCAATGGAGGATATAATGCTCGATCTCCTAAGTATATTAGTAGGTAAATGTCTCATCTAGTTTATCTCAATTATTTAAATGTTTTTTTATTTGATCATATTTAGTAAATCAAAACATGGTTTATCCATGATGAAACAAACATCATTGGAGTACATTTGATGTGCTTGATCCAACTAAATATATATTTTTATATTTTTTAAGAAAACTTTCTTCATTTTTGGGGCATTTTTTTATTTTTATTTACACCTATTTTTATCATCAAGAGTGATACATTTAATTTTCCTGGAATCTATGATTGCAACTTTTCCTAAACATTTATCTGATTTTTTGAAATTTTTTATTTTGATATAGTTAAATTTTGAAGAAACTCTAACCCTCCTCTCATGTGAAATCTATAGTTTTTCAATTCATTGCATTACATTGGATTAATTTATTTCATTTTAGTATTATTATATATTTACATAACTTTAAAAAAATATTTTATTATTATTTACTCCTCTTATCTTTTGTAACTCATTCTTTAAAAAAGTTAGGCTAAATCAACATGAACAATATGTCAATGATTCATCTACACTAGCATTATCTAATTAAATATTAATTTTAATATTTTTAAGTATTATATTTTTAATGATTTTGACATATTTTAGGAGTCATTTCTACTCATATATGTTTTGATGATCAAAGATATTACACTCAATCTTCTAAGTACCTTAGAAAACAATTTTCCAATACAATTTGTTATTTCTACAAACTTTTCACTTTTATTTATTTATATTACTAGATAACTCTAAATCACCTCCTATGACACTTTACAAGTCATTTATTTGGTTATGTTACATAGTGTCAATTCACCTCATTTACTGTTTAATTGAAATTTTCTTATTATCAAAAATATTATTATTATTCATCTTTTTTTAAATTTTTTTTAAAAATTTGTTGTAATTGCAAACCTAGTTAGATTAACATGAAAGAAATGTCATTAGACTCTCATTTTAATGTGTTTTATCTAATTAAATATTTATTTTTATTTTTTTAAAATATTTGATTTTGCAAGGTTTTAATACACTTTGTGACGTTTCAATTAGTTCATCATTTTGACAATCAAGGTGTCATAATCGATCTCATTAGTATCTTGTAATGTAGATTGCTTATAAAATTTATCACATTTTTTTCAAATGTTTTGGTATAATTTAGTTATATTACTATGAAACAATAATTTGTCTCCTGTAGCCCTTACATCATTTTTATTTACTTGTATTATGTTGCTTTAATTTATTTAATTTCAACATTGTTTTATGTTTCCTTAATATCAAAAGTAATAATTCATTATCCTTTTTGCTTTTTACATTTGTAATTGATACTCTAATTTCACATGAGGTCAGATTAACATGGAAATTTTTTTATCCATATCAAAATATTTATTCTTGTTTATGTTTATTTATGTTAGACTCGTCTTAATGAGCTCTATCTTATTAACTATTTATTTTTTAAAATTTTTAAAGGTTTTTTGGTTTTTTCGAGAGTAATTTCAACTCATACCACATTTAACGAAAGATGTATCACTTGATCACCTTAGTATCTTGTTGAAATTTTTTGCTTTGAATTTCAATAAACATGAAAGTCTAATTCTCATATTATATAACCATTACTTCAACTTTATTTGATTAAATTGTGTTTTTTAGCTTATCTCAGTTTAGCTTTAACATTTATTTACTTAACAATAAAAAAGTAAATTGTTGTTATTATTTGTTCATATTTACATTAGTGGTTTTTAGTAACTCTAAATTAGGCTTGACAAAAATGAAACAAACGTCTTTGGATTGGTCCTAAAAAGTTTTATCCAATCTATTATTAATTTTTTTTTATTTTTAAATGTTTTATTTTCTCATGTACCTTACTAGTAATTTAATTTTTTTCTTGAGTTGTGTGATTAAGTATCTCATACCTATTCTAATTAGTAGTAATTCAAAATTAAATCCATTTGGAACAAAATAAATTTACTCATATTTGAATAGATGAGTTCCAAATAAAAATTTATTTTAATATTTTTAATATTTTTAATCATTTTTTGTTGTTTTGTTGTGATTTATGAGATTTTTGCGTTTGTAGCTGATGTACCAATCGAGAATATTGTGTTCAATCTCCTTGGAATATAGGAATATAATTTTTTTGCACATTTTTTTTAAATTCCTCAAAATTTTTCTTCCATTTGGTTATATCATTGTGTAATTTGAAATGTCATGCTATGATATTTTTACATCACTTTGATTTGGTTCTTTTACAAAACTTCAATTTATCTTATTTAAACTTTAATATGTATTTACTTATAATTTACTATATTTATTCATTTTTATTATAATAATTCAGAGTAATTCTAAATAAGGTCTTATTGAGAAAACAAATGCTGTTGGATTCATCTCGATGAGTTTTATAGAACTAAAAATTTCATTTTTTATTTTTAAAAATGTTTTATTTCTTAAAGCTTTTATAAGCTTTAAGAGTCATTGTAGTTCATAAATGATTTGAAAATTGATGTTGTTACACACAATATTTTTAGTATCTTTGAATGCAACTTTTGCATACACTTAGTTTCACTTATTCAAAATTTTATTTCAATTTTGTTATATTTCTAAATATCTCTTGCACTTCTCTCATGTGACCTTTACATTGCTTTTATTGGGTAAGAGTATGTTACTTCAATTTTTCTTATGTTGTAAGAGTGCATTAGTTCGAGCAAGATGTAGCATGCTACTTGGATTTTCCATGGCAAGCTCTATTTAATCAAATAATTAATTTTATATTTTGAAAGATTTCATTATGTAAGGATTTTTTACATTTTTCTTGACATTTTCATTCGTACTAGAGTTGTAATGAAAGAAGTAATACTTGATCTCCCTTGGATCATGGAGTGTAAGATCCTCTTGAAATTGATTTCATTTTTTGAAATTTTTTGTTTCGATTTGGTTATACAACTATGCAACTCTAAATCTCTTTTTACTGGAACTTTACATTGCTTTAAGTAAGAAACATTATATTGCTTCAATTTCTATCATTTGAGATTGAGCATATATTTACTTAATATCAAAAAAATTCATAATTATTTATTTCCTTTTTATTTATTTAGCTATAGTAATAGATGTGGTCAAATCATGACAAATAAAATGTTGTTAGACTCATCCCAAAGAGCTTCATCCAATAAAGTACCATTGTTATATTTCAAAATTTCTTATTTTTCATTTTTATCACATTTTATTAGAAATTTTAATTTTTTAATTTTAATTAACACTTGAGATGTTTTGCAACACCTCCATAGTATATCGAAATGCAACTTTCTTATACATTTTCTATGGATTATTCAAATTTGTTTTCTTATATTTGGTTACATAACATTACTTCTATTTCTTTTATTTTACCTTCAATCTATAAATATTTACTTAATATTAAAAATTATTTGTTATTATTTATAATTATTTTCTTTTTTTCTAACTAGTGGTAACTCCAAACTAGCTTTATTTAGTATGATACAAGCACTACTAGGCTCATCATGATGGGTTGTATATAATTAAATATATATTTTTTAATTTCTAAATAAATATTTTGGGGTTGTTCATGGTTTACAAGATATTTTGAGTAATGCCTAATTTAACATTCATGGATGTCACACTTCATCTCATTAGTATCATGGAAAAAATCATTTTGTAAAATTTATCCCTTTCTTCAAATATTTCATTTTTATTTGGTTATATTTCTATAAAACTCTAATTCTAAACTTGTGAGACTTTCAATATGCTTTCATTTAGTTATATTGAATTTCTTCAATTTATCTCATTTCACCTTTACCATAAATTTACTAAACCTTCAAATAATAATTTATTTTATTTATCCTTTAGAAATTTGAAACATTTCCAAGTAGTCTCTAACAAACATGAAACAAATGTTATTGGAATTATTTCCATGCTTTGCCAAATTAAATATTCATTTTGGTATTTTTAAATATGCTTTTGAGGATTTTCTCATGTTTTATGACACATTTTGATTAGTACCAAAATTGATGATAAAAAATGCCATACTAAATCTCACAAGAGTCTTCGAATGAAATATTCCCAAGTAATTTGCTGCATTTGTTTGATTTTTTTTTGTTTATTTCAGTTTTATTAATTTACAACAAGAAATCTCCTCTAATATTACCTTAACATTCCTTTGATTTTGTTATATTTTATTATCTCAATTTATCTCAAAGTAATTACAGGAAAGGCCTAATTTAGAATAAACAAATTCCGTTAAGCTTACCTTGGTTATATTTTTCAAATTAAAAAATTCTTTTTTATAAATTTCTATAATTTATTTCTTTGTATTTTACATGATCTACAAGGAAGTTTGATTTGTAATTAATTTGATGATAGGGTTTTCTTCACTAGATCTCTTTAATAACTTTTAATACCACTTTCTTATGTACTTTATCTTATTTAAAATATTTTTTGGTTTGATTTGGTTATATTAATATTAAATTCTAATTCTCATCTCCTATGACTTTTACACGCTTTTATTTCATTATTTTGCAAATCTTTCATTCATCTTATTTTGCCTTTATATATAAAAAATTAATTTTAAAATAATAATTTATTATTATTTATTTTTATACACTTTAGCGACTTGTAGTTTTTCCAAAAATGATCCAATGGAGATAAAACAAACATCTTCGGTCTTTCATTTATGAACTCTATCTAATTAAACTTTAACTTTTATATCTTTAATAATTTTATGTTTTTGGATGTTTTATGAGACATTTTTATTCAAATGTTTTAGGAGGACTGAGGATGTTACATTTGATCTCATTAGTATCTTAGAATGCAAATTTTTGTATAATTTTTGTCATTTTTTAAAAGATTATACACTTATAATGTTATACTCCAATATAACTCTCAATTTCCACTTGTATTATTTTGACATTACATATATTTAGTTACATTAAATTTCTTCGAATTATATTTGTTCAAGATTAAAATATATTTACAAAACATTAACATAATAATTTATATATATTTTTTGTTATTTTTGGGTAATTCATAATAATTCAAACTAGGTGCGATCAAGTCAAGATAATCATTAAAGGACTAGTCTCAATTAGCACTATCTAAATATTTATTTATATTATATATATATATATATATATATATATTATAAATATTTTAACTGTTCAAGTTTTCTCACACTTATAAGATATTTTATTTTTTACAGATCTAACAAATTGGGATGTTACACTCGATATTCGTAATATCTATAAACTTTCTCTTTGATTTCCTTATATCATAATTAAGCAATAATACGTCTCACATTTGTCCATAGTATTACTCATATTAATTTATGTTACCTTCCTTCAATTTATTACCTTTCAATTTTAATATACATTTACTAAATATTATTTTTTATTTTTATTTGATTTGGTCATTTTTGTTAGACACAACCAAGGTCTTACAAAGATGAAACAATTTTCATTAGACTCATGTTGGTGACATATATGTCATAAAAGATACATTTTCATAATCCATAGTATTCAATTTTCTATGCTTTTGGCAAGCATTACGAGTCATTTCTGTTTGTTCTTAATTTAACGACTGATAACAGCACACTCGATCCCCTTAGTATCATAGAAGACACCTTTCTTATTGTATTTATCTCATTTTTCTTCAAACTTTTCGCTATAATTTGGTATCATTACTGTGTATAAAAAAGTCTAATCTCACGTGACCATTATATTATTGTGATTTGGTTGAACTATTTTACTTCATTTCATGTCATTTTTATTTATTATATATTCTTTTATTATTAAAATAATATTTTATAATTATTTAAGATTATTTATTTTATTAGTTCATAGTAATTCCAAACAATGTCTAATGGAGATGAAACAAACGGCATTGGCTACATCTCGATAAGTTCCTTCTAATTTAATGTCAATTTTTTAGTTTAAAGACTCTAATTTCTAGGATTTTCTCATATTTTGTTAGACATTTTGATTTGTACATGATTTCACTATAGTGAATGTTATACTCGATCTTCTTAATATCTTAAAATACAACTTTCTCAAACTACTTATTAAGAGTTTTCAAATTTTTTTATTTGTAAATGTTATTATGAATCATTAATCCTACTCTGCTCTCAACTTCATATCTCTTTCATTTCAATAGATCACATTGTTTCACTTTATCTTATTTTAGCTTTATTATATATTTGTTAAATATAAAAATGATAATTGTTTCTCATTTATAATTTTTTAATTCAAAGTAACGTTAAATGATTTTTAACCAAGATCAAATAAAGGTCATTTGAATCATCTCGATGAGCTCTATCTAATTAAGTCTTCATTTTGATAATTTTTTTTAATATTTTAATTTCTTGTATTTGTTCATACTTCATAAGATATTTTGAATTGTACTAAATTTAATGATCAAGGTTGTTATGCTGGATCACCTTAGTATCTTAGAATGTAGCCCTTTCATACAATTTATCTTAATCCTTATAATTTTTTCTTTCATTCTACAACATTACTTTGTAGCTCTAATTCTGATCTCATATGACCCTCACATGTCTTTGATTTTGTTATATTACTGTATTCAAATTTTACTCATCTTCTTCTTCAATAAAAATTTACTTAATATTAAAAGAATATTTCATTTCTATTTATACTTATTTGATGTCGTAAATCATTGTAATTGAAAACAAGGTTCAATCAATATGAAACTATCAATGTTAGACATGTTTCTATGAGCTGTACCAAATTGTAAATTATTTTTTCATATTTGTATATATCATATTTATTATAAATTTCTATCCAACAAAAAAAATTTCATAATCAATCTATCTTATTTCCTCCAAGTTTTTACTTTGATTCAGTTATGTAACACTAAATGTCCCTTAACACAGCTTCTACATTACGTTGATATTATTACATTACATTACTTTGAGTAATCTCTTTCAACATTAATATGTATTTCATTAATATTATAAAATTTATTAACATGTAAGCTTATTTGCTTTGATAATTCGTAAAAACTACATATGAGACCTTATTGAGATGAAACAAATGTTATTGGACTTATAAAAATATCATTTAACCAATTACATATTAAATTTTATATTTTTTTAATAATTTATTTTCTATTATTCCATAACATATAATGATTTATTTTAATTTATGCCTGATTAATGAAAAAAATGATGCACACAATCTTCTCAATATCTTGTTATGTAACTTTCTAGTAGAAATTATATCATTCCCTTCAATTTTTTCTTTGACCAAGATATATTATTATGTAACTCTAATTTCACTCTTATTATGCCTACATAATTTTTATTTATTTATATTCAATTACTTCAATTTTCTTTATTATTATTATTATTTTGGCTTAGATTAAGATGAAATAAGTACCATTAGACTCACTACAATGATCTCTCTCCAATTAAATATTTATTTTTATTATTTTTATAACTTTCTTTTTGGTTTTCTTGCATTATTTATAAGAAATTTTTATTTATAACTAATCTAAAAATCTAGGACATTATACTCTATCATATTTTTTGTACATAAGTCTCTCTAAAATTTGTCTCATTATTTTATTTTTTTTCTTTGCTTTTCTTAGATTACTATGTAATCCTAAATCTTCTATTATGAAACCATTACATCACATTTTTTTATATTATATTATTTTAATTTATCTCATTTGTGCTTTAGTATATATTTACTAAATATGAAAATAATTATCTTATGTTATTTACACTTATTTTGTTTCATAATTTGTTCTAACTCCAAAGGAGTTCTAAAGAGATAAAATAATTGTCATTAGATTCATTTTAGATAGTTTTATCTGATTTAATTTGCTTTTTACATTTTTGAAATTTTTTGGGTAGAATATTATGCTCAAAATTCATGTTATTTTTTAGTTCATATTTCAAATGCTATTTGTCTCATTTATTCGAATATTTTACTTTGATCTCCTTAACTTTCCATGAAACTCTAATGCTCTTATTATGTTACCCACACATCATTTTATTTAAAATTGTTAAATTGTTTAAATTTTTCTCATTTTAGCTTTAATATATATTTACTTCATATAAAAATAATAATCTATTAATATTTATTTTTAACAAATTTGATAATTCATAACAATTCTAGACAAAGTTTGTTCGAGATAAATAAAATGCCATTTCACTAATCTCAAGTAGCTCTATCTAATTAAATATTAATTTTTATATTTTGAAAAACTTTTTTAGGGTATTTATTTATGTTTAATTAATTTGATAATTGGTTATAATTCCAAAGGAGGACTAATAAAGGAAAAAAATATCATTTGATTCACCATGACTTGTTCTATCTAATTAAATATACATTTCTTATATTTCTTATTTTTTCAACAAAATTTCTATGATTTATTTGATAATTCAATTCGTACATAATTTAACATTCTAAAAAATTGTATTTGAACTCTTTAATAATAGGAGGATAATTTTTCAAAACATTTTACCTTATTTCTTCAAATCTTTTATCTATTTTGGTTATATTACTACGTAACTCTATATCTACTATGGTGTGAGAAATACATCTCCATGATTTTGTTTTGTTATATTATTTCAATTTATCTCATTTTACTTCAATCAATAACTTTTTAATATTACAATATTAATTTTTTTACATTTATTTATTTTGGTAATTTTCTATAAATCAAAACATGGACCATTCGATATGAAACAGGCATCATTAGGCTTGACTCCTAATGCTCATTGTTATTGAATATTTATTTTTATATTTTTAAATATTTCAATTTCTATATATTATGTACATTTTATGAGTAATTTCTATTTGTATCTAGTTTGATGTTTAGTAGTTCAATTTGATCTTTCAATTATTTGAAAAAGCAACTTTCCAATAAAAATTATCTTATTTCAATAAATGTTTCTCACTGCTTTACAGATATATAGTAAAACGCCAAATAATGATTAAAGATGTTATACACATTCTCCTCAATCTCTTAGAATGCAACTTTCCTAAATAATTTTCATATTTCTTAAAAGTTTTGTGCTGATTTTGCTTTATTACAAGGTAACGCTAAATTTCATTTCTTGTGACATTTAAAACACTTGCATTTGATTGCATTATGACTCTTTAATTTAGTTTATTTAAAATTTTCTAAATATTTGTTTAATACTAAAAAATCTTATTATTATTTATTCTTATTTAAAATGGTTTTTCATAGTAATTCCAAACTATGTTCAATTTAAATGATAAAAATGTCATTATTCTCTTCTCAACAAGCTATATCAAATTAAATATTTATTTGTATATATTTATTATTGAAATTTATTAGGTCTTGTAATTTTTTGTCATATTTTTATTCTTATCTTATTTGATGAGTGTGGATGATCCCCTTGATGTCCTCTTGTAAAAAATGTAACTTTCTCACACAATTTAAATGTAGAGGGCTTTAGTTTTGTTATATTACATTGCTTTGAATTTTGTGATTATGTCTTTAATAAATATTTAATTTAAAATTAAATTAAATATTTATTATTATTTGTGTTTTTTAGATATTTTAATTTCTAATCATTCAATAACTAGTCTAATCAATAAAAAACAAATGTCTTGGACTTGTGTTGTGGTCTATCTAATTAAATATTGATTTACATAATCTTTAATATTTTATTTATTAGGAATTTTGCATATTTTATAGGATAATTTGATTTATAGAATGCAATATTCCCAAACTAAAAACTGCAATTTTTTAATTTGTTAATTTGATTTGGTTATATTGTTATTTAACACTAAATCTTCCAAAGTGTGACAATTATATCATAACATTGATTATGTTTTGTTGCTACAATCAATCTCAATTCAGGTTTAATATATATTTCATATACTAAAATAATATTTATTATTATTTGTACTTATTTATCTTGACAATTAAAATTAATTCTTAAATAAGTTTGATCAAGAAGAAACATATGCAATTAGACTTTACTCATTTACCACTATCCATTTAATTTTTTATTTTATAATTTTGAATATTTTATTTTGAAGGGTTTTTACGTACTTTGTTACAAATTTTGATTTTTAACTTAATGTGGTGATCGAGGGTGTTGCACATGGCCTCTTTAGTAACTTTGAATGCAACTTTCCTACGTCTTTTATCTTATTTCTTAAAATGTTTAGCTTTGATTTGGTTATTTTATACTTTAACTCAAAATCTCCTCATTTGTGACCTTTCAATCACAATGATTTTGTTGTACTACATTGCTTTAATTTATCGTATTTTAGCTTTATGATATATTTGCTTAAATAATTTAGTGTAATTCAAAATATGGTTTGATTAAGTTGAATCAAATATCATTGGAAATATTTTATGTTCTAGGGTTTTGAAATTCTTTAAGGGAAAACACGATTCATACAAGTTTTAATGATCACGTTTCCAGCACTAGATCTCTTAATAATCTTGGAATTAATCTCTCCTATGTAATTTACATCATTTCCACAAATGTTTTACTTTCATTTTGTTATATTACTATTTTAATCAAATTCTCTGCTCTTCTCACCTTTACATTTCCTTCATTTTGTTATATTACATTGCTTTATTTATCTCACTTTTATTTTAAAAAACATTTACTTCATATTATAAAAATTTGTCATTATTTATTTTTATTTATATTTTTTGCTTCGTAATAGTTTTAAATGAAATCAAATTGAGACGAACAAACATCACTGTATTTTGCTCGATTGGCTTTATCCAAATAAATATTTATTTTTCATTTTTTAATATCTCTATTCTTAGTGCTTCGGCTTGCTTTACAGGTCATTTTTTCTCCTACATGATTTAATGTCAACTTTCTCACACTCAAGACCTTCAATGTCATGCAATTTAATTTTCCCAAAAATTTTTCTTATAGCTTCAAATTTTTCATTTTGATATTATTAAAATAATTTTTAACTCAATCTTATTTCATGTGATTATTATTTTTGCTCTAATTTTGTTGTATTTTATTGATTCGATTTATCTCATTTTAAGTTTAACATATATTTTATTCATATTTAAAAAATACTTTTTTATTATTTATGCTTATTTAATCTTGGTAACTATTAAAATTTCTAAATGACATTTGATTATATCAAAAAAGTGTCATTGCACTTACCTCAAGGAAGTCTATCATGTAAATATTAATTTTTACATTGAAATATATTTTATTTTATTTTGTTTGCTAATTTTCCATGAGTTTTTTGTAGTACTTCATTTGACAATCAATGATGTTACACACAACCCCTTTAATACCTTTGGATACAACTTTTCCACAACATTTATCTTATTTCTTCAAATATTCACTTCGATTTGGGTATATTACTATTCAACTGTGAATCTTCAATCATGTGACCTTTACATCATTTTTATTTGGATATCTATATTGGATAAATTTACCAAATTTTAGGGTTAATATATATACTTAATATGCTTTCTTATGCTTGTAGGTGTTAGTAATTTCAAAGCTCTTTTTATAGACACAAAACAATGGATTTTCAAATCGTCTCAATGAACTATATTTAATTTAATATTCTTTTAAAATTTTTAAAATAATTTTCAAGCTCTTTGTCAAGGTTTTCCATATATTTTGACCCATACGCTATTTAACGAAAGATCAATATTACAATTAATCTCATTAATGTCTTGTAATGCAACTTTTTTACAAACATTATCTAATTTTCTAAAATATTTACGATTAGTTTGTTTATATTACTATGAAAATCTAGTTCTCCTCATATGTGACATTTACACCACCTTTATTTTGTTAGGTTATATTATTTCAATTTCTCTCATATTAGCATAAAAATATATCTAGACAATATTAATATATTTATTTATAATTATTTTTAGTTAGTTAATTTTGTAATTCGTAGAATAAAATGTCGTTGGTATCAACTTGGTGACTTTATAAAATTAAATATCCAATTTTATATTCTACAATATTTTATTTGCTAGGGCATTTTCCTTAATGAGACATTTAGATACTTAATTATATAATGATCAATCATTTTACACTCAATGTTCTTTGTATCATGGAGTGCAACTTTCTCAAATAAATTATCTTTTATCTTCAAATTTTTCTCATTGATTTCATAAAGTTTTTGTGAATCTCCTCTTTTGTAACCCTCAGATAGCCTTGACAATAATAGATTGAAACACTTTAATTTAACTCATTTTAACTTTAATTTTTTTAAATTAAAGTTAAAATAAAATTTTGTTACCATTTATTCTTATTTATATTTTTAAATAAGTAGTAGTTTCCATCAAGACTTGATCATTACAAAAATTGTCATTAGACTCATCACACAAAGCTTTATAGAGCAAATGTTTTTTTAAAAAAAATTTTAAATATTTTACTTTCTAATGTTTTGAATTTTTAGGATAAAGTTTTATTCCTACATGACTTCACAAGATGCTACACTCTATCCCTAGTACTTTGGAAAGCAACTTTCTCATATAATGTATGCAAATTATTTAAATATTTAGCTTTTATTTGGTTAAATTGGAATGTAACTTTACATCTTCTCACTTGAGATGTTTCCATCATATTTATTTTGTTATATTACGCTGCCTCAATTTCCCTCCATTTAAAATTAATATATATTTTATAAATATTAAAATAAATTTTTATTATTTTTGTTTAATTACTTATCTAATTGACTGTAATGTTGCACGATGTCATAAGGAGACAATATGAATGTTGTCAACTTTGGTAAACTCTACTTCATTATTTTTTTATTTTTTAAAATTTTTTATTTCCTATGTTTTTAGTGTATCTTACACGATATTTTGATTCATTTCTTATTTTATAAGTGAGGATAATGCACTTTATTTAATTCTTAATGTGTTTCACTGAAATATTCTTCTATAATTTATTTAATTTAATTGTTTAATTTTCTTAAATTAATATCTAACCTTAAATAGCTTATAATGTAACCTTTACACCACATTCATTTAGTCATAATGCATTCCTTCAATTTCTCTCATTTAGGCCTTAATATATGTTTACTTGATATTATAAAAATAATTTAAGATTATTTAAGCTTATTAACCTTAGTACTTCATAGTAATTCCAAACTAGGTTTGATCGACTTTAAATAAATGTCGTTGGACTCATGTTGACTTTTGTAATATGACTTTCCTAAAAACTTTTTGTTATTTTACCAAATAGTTTTCTTTTTTTTTGTTATAATACAATGCAACTATAATTCTCCTCTCATGATTCCTTTACAATTATACGATTTGGTATATTGCATTAGTTAAATTTATCTAATTTTTTCTTTTTCATATAAATGCTAAATGTTAAAAAAAATATTTTTATTTATGTTTTTTTCCAATTAATAGTAATTCTAAACTTAGTTTGATCAATATGAAATAAACATTACCGCACTTATCTTCATAGGAACTAATCAATTAAATTTTCATTTCCATATTTTGAAATAGTTTATTTTTTATGAATTTTGTTGTAACACTCAATCTTCTTAGTCTCCTGAACAAATTTTTTCACTATATTTATCTAATTTCTACAAATATTTTACTTTACTTTTTTTATAATTTAATAAATCCCTAAATCTCCAATGTTGCAACCTTTACAACACTTTAATGATATTATAGTACATCACTTCAATTTACATCATTTAACCTTTAACATATATTTTCTTAATATCAAAATAATAATTTTATTTTATTTATGTTTAAATATTTTGTAAATAAATGAGGTCTGATTGAGGTGAGACGAACAACATTGCACTTTGATGATCTCTATCCTTTCAAATTGTCATTTTTTAATTTTTTTTAAATTTTTAACTTTTTGACTATTAACTCATTATATGAGTAATTTAAATTTTGCATTATTTGGAGATCAATAATGTTACACTCAACTTTCTTAGGGTTTTGTAATGAAACTTTTCTATATAACTTATCTCGTTTCTTTGAATTCTTTACTTTAATTTAATTATATTACTATAAAACTCAAACTATCCTGTCATTTAATGTTTTTGATAGTATGATTTTCTTATATTACATTGCTTATATTTATCTAATTTTAATATTATTATATGTCACTAAAGTATGTTTGATTAATATAAAACAATCATCAACAAACTCATCAAGACAAGCTCTAATCAATTAAATATTTAGTTTTATAACCTTAAATGTTTTCTTTGAGTGTTGGCAAACTTTCTTAGTAATTTGGATTTATATACGATTTGATGATCATAGATGTTACATTAGATCTCTTTACTACCTTAGAATGCAACTTTCTCACACACTTTTTCTAATTTCTTCAAATCTTTTACTTTGAATTCATTTTAGTTTTATAAAATTATTATTCTCCTCTCGTATCACTAACACATCATTTTGATTTTGTTATATTGTATTACTTTAATTAATATTATTTTAAATTTGTTATATATTCATTAGGTATCAGAATAAAAAATTATTATTTTTTATACTTATTTTTTTAGTAATATGCAAAAATTCAAAGTGATATCTTGTTGATACCAAAGAAACATCGCTATACTAGTTTAATTGAGCACTAATTAATTAATTATAAAATTTTAATATTTTTAAACATTTTATTTTCATGATTCTTATTTACTTTATGAGGCATTTTGATTCATGCTTGATTTAAAATAAAAAAATGTTACACTCAATCTTCTTAGTATTTTTATTGCTATTTTACTGCACAATTTATCAAATTTCTCCGAACATTTCTCTTTCATTTTGTTATATTATTAGGAGTCTCTAATTATCTACACGTGTTTCTAATGCATTTCTTTTGGTAATTCATAATATTTTTAAATGAGCTTTAATGTGCACCATACAAACATCATTGGACTTGCCTCAATAAGCTCTACAAAATTAAATATTTTTTCATATTTTTAAATATTTGATTTTCTTATCTTTTTGCATATTTTGCAAAACATTTTTATTTGTACCTATTTCATTATTATGAATGTTCTACTTGCTCTCCTTAATATATTAGAGGACTACTTTCCCCTATTTTTAGCTCATCTCTTTACAAGTTTTAATTTGATTTGCTAATATTACTATGTAACACAAAAAATCCATTATCATGAGACTTTACATCCCATAGTGCTGATTATATTTATTTTCTTCTACTTCTTCAAATTTTAACTTAAATATAAATTTTTTTGGTATTAATATAATAACTTATTTTTAGTTTTCCCCCACATAATTTTGTAATTAGCTACAATTCATCATGAGCTTTGATGGAGGCGAAACAAATGTCATTGTAAATATTTCATTTTCTATGACATTTTGAGGTTTATGGGATATTTAGTTTTGTACTAGATTTCAATATCCAGCATGTTACACTTAGTATCCTTAGTCTCCTAGAATCGAAATTTCTATTATAGTAACTCTAATTTCTTCAAATGTTTCACTTTAACTTAGTTAAATTTTTTTATTAAATTTTTAATTCTTCCTTTGTGTGACATTTACATTTCTTTGATTTAGGTGTATTACAATACTCCAATTTATCTCATTTAATCCCTATTATGTATTTACTTAATTTTGAAATAATTCTATTTAGTATTTATGTTTATTTAATTTTGTATTTAACAAAAATTCATAATGTGATCTTATGGAAGAAAACAAACAACATCGGACTGATCTAGAAAAGTTCTTTCCATTTAAATTTCAATTTTAATATTTCTAAATATTTTCACTTTTAGGGTTTTTTTATTACTTTATGAGGAATTTTCATTTTAGCTTCATTTAATGATCAAGGATACTGCATTCGATCTCCATAGTGTCTTAGAATGCAGCTTTCTCAAACACTTTTTTGATTTCCTCAAATCTTTCATTTTGATTTAGATATATTATCATAAAACTCTAATTCTCCTCTTATATGACATTTACATTACTTTGATTTAGTTTTTTAATTCAAAATTTTTCCAAAATAGCTTAATAAATTAGAAATAAGCACTATTATACTCACTTTGATCAACTTTATCTAATCAAATATAATTTTAATATTTTTTTAAATATTTTTTTAATATTTTTTAAATATTTTATTTTAAATGCATTTGCCACATTTTACAATATTATTTTATTTTAAAATGATTTAATGACCAAGAATATGAACTCATTCTTAAAAAAATATAACACAATTTTTCTTTATATATTGTCTTAATTTTAAAATTTTTCATATTTATTTCATTATATTACTACATAACCGAAAGCCTTTTATGATGTGGCCTTTACATCACATTAAGTTGGTTACATTACTTTGCTTCAACTTATCATATTTAGCCTAAAATATAAATTTTCTTAAAATTAAAATAATATTTTGTTTAGTATCCATGATTAGTTACACATGTAATTTGTTATTATTCCAGATGGGATCAAAATGAGTGAAATTAATACGATTGGACTAGTCTTAATATGGTCTATTTGATTACATAATTATTTTTGCATTTTGAAATATTTTAATTTCTTGTATCATAACATGTTTATTAGGCAAATTGATTCATACCAAACTCAATGACCAAGTATGTTACACTTGATCTACTTTGTATCATTCAATGGAATTTTCTCATAAAGTTTATCTTATTTATTAAATTTGTTTTGCTTCTATTTGCTTATATTATTATATTACTATAAATCCTTTCTCATGTGACTATTTCATCAATATGAGTTGATCATACTATACTATTTCAATTTATCCCTTTCTTCTAAAATAACTAATTATTAAATAAAACAAATTATTTATTATTTATGTTTATTTATTGTAGGTAATAGTAATTCTAATTGTGGTAAGATTAAGATGAGACTATTCTGGTTGGACACATGTTGATGAACTCTATCCAATAAAATATTTGTTACTATCTTTTTAAATATTTTATTTTCTTATGGTTCTTACATGTTTTATGAAAAATTTTAATTTGTGCTAGAGTCAACATTGAAGAATTTTATAAAAGCTCTCGTTAGTGTCCTGATTTGTAGTAGAGTTTAAAAATTGGAGAAGTACCAATTCTAATTGACTATTATTCTTGTAATTTTTCATACAAGGAAAGGATAATCTATGTTATTGCATATTTTTATGCCTTTGATGCATATCAAAAGAAACTAAGTGACACTTAAAGGTTTTTAGTAAAACTAGAAGAGTATTATTATAGAAAGAGGAGGCTTGGAGGTTTTTCTACAAAATGGTATAAGGCCATAGTGTGATTGCTCAATCTGATAAAAAAGTTAGCATAAAGAGGTTACATTAAGATCATAGATTTATTAATCTTTCTAGAATTAATATTGAGTAGGAAGTAACTCTTTTTAAATTGTTGTTTAATTATTCATTTATAAGAAGTTAAATGAAAAGAAATCTAATTGTAAGAATTTTTCCAAGGTGAGTAGGTAGTTAAATTTTAAATAATTATAATATAAATATGTTATTTTGTTGTGATTATTCAATATTAAATTTTAAGGCATACTATCCCTTTTTTTGCTATATGTTCTACATCTTTATTGCGTATTGTGTTATGAAAAATTAAGATGAAAAATAATTAGGTGAAATTGTTGATTAATTTTGTGATAATAGTGATCTAAAAAGTTAAAAAAGAACAAGAAAGGGAGTAGAGAAGGAAGATGAGAAATAAAAATACTATAAAATATAAGTGCTTATGACATAAGAACACATGAGTACCAAATATGATTCTGGCTATGTCAGACTTATAATGTTGATTTTATGGGTGATGGTAACAGTAAGACATGGATTTATTATGGCTACAATAGATAAAGTGAAAAATATTGATGTTTAGTCAATCATATTAACTCTAATTTTCATAATCGAGAACTAATATGACTCGAGATGAGATAATGTACTATGATATGGTGCCACTTGTAATAGACCCCAGATGATATATTATGTGCTACGTGCTTTTGATCTAGTAGACAGAGATGATATCTATTGCAATATTAATATAATAAATGATTAGCAACTTGTTGGGTGATATAACAACTAGAGATATATTCTAACTCATTCCTGTATGATTTAGAAGCTTTTGATTAGATCTATTAGGACAAGTATATGTTATATGATGAGTCACTTGTAATGTGATTAAGTAGCTTGAATGAGATCTACTATGATATAGATATGATATATGATAAGTCACTTGTTATGTGATCAAGCAACTTAAAGCTAAGATCTACTATGAGATAGACATGATGTGATTTTTCGTTAAGTTTTCTAAATGCTACAATGTAATATTAGATGATATGATATGGGATCTATATATTGTTTTCTTCAAGTAGAAATGACATGGGACTATATGTTGTTTTCTTCAAGTAGAAATGACATAGGTGAATTGAGACCTTACAGCAGTGGAATAATAATAAATTGGTAAGTTCCTATGCCATAATTATGAGTGCCATAAAATCAATAAGCATCAAAGTCATTTAGAAAAACATATATAGAGATTGGATTTCATACGAATCAAATCAATTATAGTGGATAAAGAGATGTGAATGCATGAACATATTACAAGCTGAATTATGCATCTCCTTATGTGTTGACTATTTTACAAATTTCTACTAGTAGATCATATGCTCTTATGTGGTTATACTTCTTTTTAAATCTTGATATCTGGATTTTATTAATTCACTTTATATAAATTTCTAGATAATCATAAAAACTTATTTAACATTACTTTTTTCCTTTTAATAGTTTATCATGTTATCTTATTTTTTTCTTATTATACTATTTACATGCAAATTTACGCACTAGGCCTTAAACTTATTATGTACTTATAATATAAGTCAAATTTCGAAAGCACCAAGAAATTAGAAACATTAGGTCCACTTAAGTTTGGTAGCTTGTTTTTTAGAAGATTATGATTTTTTATTTATATATTTTAAAGGACATGTGAATGGTCTTATTTAAGGTGATGTATGGATGGACGTCTTTGTACATGTGTCCTTAAATAAGCTCAACTAGTTCTTTATATTCTAGTTAGCAATTCATGAACTATTGTTAAATTTCTTTATTGTGTTATATGATAAAGAATAAATAATTGCGTTAACTTTTGGAGAAGAAATATTTTATTTTGTAGGTGTTATATTGATTTGATTATTTCAAAATTGTATTTGTACATTTGACATTATCATAAATGTTATATATCTTTTGCGATTATTAGTGTCAGCTTTTGATATGCATAAAAAAGCATGGATACCTTTAGACAAAACACTTTTTGCTCAATTTTGTGGTACAACAATTCCTAATACAGGACTTCAATAATTAGATGAATTGACAAAATAATAATTAGAGTATGCGTTATCAACATTTCTCATCTAGTTAAGTTGTTAGTCTTCTAATAATGTTGAAAATCAGATTATTCTAATCCAAAACTTATAAAGACTAATGCTAAAATGATATGTAAGGTAAGTTGTCATTATCGTGTGTCTTTTAAATCATATTAATTTTGTTATATTAATTTTCTTAATTTTATCTTTATTTTTATTTAATATTTATCTTATTAATATTAAATAATAATTTATTATTATTTTTAATTTATTTTTATAATTTGAAATAATTTCAAATGATGCCTAATGGGGATCTAACAAATATCGTTGGACCCACCTCGACAAACTCTGTCTCACTAAATATTCTTTTTATATTTTTTAACATGTTTTTTAAGCTTTCTCCAAGCTTTATTAGACATTTTGATCCTTACATAACTTGACAAATGAGCATGTTACACTCAATTTGTAAAACAACATTCCATTTTAATTTATCTCATTTATTAGAGTTTTTCCCTTAATATGATTATATTGTTCTATTACACTAATTCTCTTCTCATTTGACCTTCACATGTTTCTTATTTAGTTATACTCCATTGATTCAAATTGGCTTATACCTACTTTTAATATACATTTACTTAATATGAAGATAAAAATTTATTATGATTTAAGCTAATTTACTTCGTTTCTTCATAATAATTCCAAATGAGATATAGTTGATATGAAACAAACTTCAATTAAGTCATCATAATGAGCTTTATCCAATTAAATGTTAATTTTTACTTTTTAAGATGTTTTATTTCGAATGATTTTGGCATACTTTACAAGATATTTTGATTCACACCTAGTTTGGTTATTAAGTTTCATCTCATTGGTTTAGTATCTTAGAAAGAATATTTCTTAAATAATTTACCAAATTCATTCATGTTGTTTATTTCGATTTGCTGATATTACATTACAACTCTAAATCTCTTACTATTCACCATTACATAGCTTTAATTTTATGATATGACATTACTTTAATTTATATTTTATATACATACATACATATATATATATATATATATAATTAAAATAATAATTCACTATAATTTAAGTTCTTTTATTTTGGTAAATCATTGCAATTCCAAATGAAGTTCAATAGGGATGGAAGAAAGATTGGTTGACTTGTTGTGATTAGCATTGTTAGAATTAATGATTTGTTGTTATGTTATAAAAAAATTTTATTTTCTATAATGTCGGAAAACTTTATGAGCAATTTTAATTTATACATTATTTCATAATGGAGAATGTTATAGTTGATCTCCCTTTCATGTTTGAAGGTAACTCACTCGCATAAATTATTTCATTTCATCAAATGTTCCATTTTGATTTTATTATATTACAATGAAACTCTAATTTCCCAACATCTAACTATTACATTCTTTGATTTGTTTATGTTACCCTAATTAATTAAATTGATTTTATGTTTAACATATATCTACTCATTATTATCATTATTATTATTTACACTTATTCCCATTATGGTCAAGAAAAGGTTTGATCAAGACAAAATTAGTGTCTTTCGACACATCCTGATGACCTCTCTCCAATTAAACAATCACAATTTATGTTTTTAATAGTTTATTTTCTATGATTATCATAAGATTTAAAATACTTTTTGATTCCCACCTTATTTGATGATCGAGGTTGCCCTACTCAATCTCCTTTGTATCTTCGAATGTAACTTGCCCTTAATATGTGTCTTATTTCTTAAATTCTTTTCTTTGATTATGTTATATTGTAATGTAACACAAAATTTCATCACTTATGAGCATTAAATCTCTTTTATTTGATTGCATTAAATTATTTCAATCTAACTCGTTCCATTATTAGTATATATTACTTCAGCTTATTTTACTATTTTTTTCTAAATCTTTTACCATGTGACCTCATGTTGGTTTTCTTATATTACTTTGTTTCAAATAATCTCATTTTGACTATAATACTTATTACCTTAATATTGAAATAATAATTGATTATAATTTATTATTATTTGTTTTCCTAACTCAATGTAATTCTAAACAAGGGCTAATCAAGGTGAAAAACTATTATTAGACTCATGTCAATGGGCTAGTTATTATTAAATATTGATTTTTATAGTCTTAATTATTTGTTTCTAGGGGTTTGGAATGCTTTACAAGATGGTCCAAGTGGTACCTAATTTGACAACTAAGGATATTATTACATTCAATTTTTATAGTATATTGGAATGTAATTTTCTAGTGCAATCTATCTCATTCCTTTAAAGTGTTTTCTTTGATTTGGTTAAATTATAATATAACTCTAAATCTTCTATCATGTTACCTCCATATGTTTCATTTGACTATAATACATTACTTTAATTTATCTCGTTAGCTTCAATAAATCTTTACTTAATATTAATATATGTATTCTTCTTTCATGTAATGATTAAAAAAAAATCTATAAGTTTTCCAATCAAGATGAAAAAAACATCACTAGATGTTGCTAGACTACCTTTATCTAATAAAATGTTAATTTTCTTGTTTTAAAATATTTTATTGTCAATTATTTTAGCACACTTCACCAAATATTTTAAATAGTACCTAATTTGGTGATACAGAATATTACACTTTATCTTGTTATTATCTTAATATTCAACTTTTTTCAAACAACTTGCTTTATTTGTTAAAATTTTTTTTTCTTTTTGATATATTATGTAGCTCTAATTCTTCTCTCATATTACATTCAAATTGCTTTGATTTTATTATATTATATTACTTTAATTTATCTTCTATAACTTTATTATATTTTTATTTAATATAAAAATAAATTTAATTAACATTTATTTCTATTTAATTTGGTATTTTAATTTAATTCAAAACAATGTTTGATCGAGAAAAATCAAATTTATATGACTTCTCCTGATGAGCACTCCTGAATTAAATACTTAGCTCTGATATTTTTAAAAATTTTATTTTCTAGGGAGTTAGCACTTTTTGAAACACATTTTGATTTATACCTAATTTTTTTATTGAGGATGTCATTCTTAATCTCATTAAAACCTTACAATGCAATATTCCCAAAAGCTTTGTCTAGTATTTCTCAAACTTTTTTCATTGGTTAGGTCATAGTGTTTTTGATTCTTCTCTTTTGTAACCCTTCCATATATTTGATTTGGTTATATTACATTATTTTTATTTAACTCAAATTAGCCATAATATACATTTTCTTAATATTAAAGTACTAATTTATTTTTATTATTTATGTTTTAATTTTTGTAATTTGTAATAGCTTTAATCAACCTCTAGTCGAGATAAAATGAAAATCATTGGAGTCATTTAGAGAAGCTCTATCGAATTAAATACTTTTTACACAATTTTAATATTATTATTTTTATTGTTTTAGTACGCTTTGTGAAACAATTTGATTCATACCTTGTTTAGCGATTGGAGATGTTGCATTCGACGTCCTAATATCTTATAAAGCAATTATCCTAAACAATCTCTCTCATTATTTCAATAGTTGCAATAAAATGTGAAAAAGAAAAGCATGTGTAATCATCTCGATCCTCAAATTAAGAAGAAATAAAAGAGTGTCAAATATCATGCACATAAAGAAGAGTAGAGCTCATCAAGATCAGTCCAATGATGGTAATTTGGTCCCGATCCGCCATAAGTTAGACTAATTCAAATTAAAAAAGTAATTTGGATTAAATAATGAATAATAGTAATTTAACATTAAAAAATATATTTATTAAACCTAAAATAAGATAAATTGAAGTAATACTATTATATTACAAAACCAAAGTGATATAAAAGTCACATAAGAGAAGAATTTGACTTTTGTACTTGCATATTTAAATCAAAGAAATAATTTAAAGAAATGAGATAAATTATAACATAATTCATATTGAAAGACACTGAAAAAATTGAGTATGAAATCCTTGTTTATGAAATTTGGTTCAAATCAAAAAGCATAAAAAATTACATAAAAATCATTAAAAATAAGATATTTATGTAAATAAGCATAAATAATAGTAAATTGCTATTTTAATAAAAAGAAAAAATATATTAAATCTTAAATGAGATAAAAAGAAGAAATGTACTATAACAAAATAAAAGTGTTACAAAGTTCAAACGAGAGGTGAATTTTTGTTTAATAGTAATGTAGTTAATTCAAAACAAATCTTTTGAAAAGTGACATAAATTGTAATGGACAGATAGATTCTATGATATGAAGGATATCAAGTGTAACATCTTTGATCATTAAATTAAGTACGAACAAAATTATGTCACAAAGAATGCCAAAAAACTAAAAAAAAAAGTATCTAAAAATGTAAAATGAATATATAATTCGATAAAGGTTATATATGGAAGTCCAAGTAATTTTTTTCTTTTCCATTAGAGCTCATTGAGAATTATTAAAAATTACAAAAATAAAATAAATCATTATTTTAATAATAAGTGAATATATATCAAGGAAGAAATAAGATTTATGGAAACAATGTAATATAACAAAATTCAAGTATGTAATGGCAACACAATATAACAATTATAGTTTCATATATAATATCAAAAGCTAAAAAAATTTCAAGTGAGATTAATTTAACATGAAGGTTAAATTGTAAGAACCTAAAGAGATCAAGTGTAATACCCTTGACCATTAAATCTAGTTCGAATAAAAATATTTTGTAAAGTGCATGAAAATCAAGGAAAATAAAATATTTAAAAGTATCAAATTTCATTATTTAATTGAAGAAAGCAAGTCAAGTCTAGTCCAACAAAGTTTTTTCCTCTCGATCGAACCTCATCAAGAATTACAGAAAAGCATCAATATTAATAAACATAAGTAAACAATAATTATTATTTTAATAAGTTATATTGAAGTAATGAAATACAATAGAATTAAAGACTTATAATGGTAGTGTGAGAGAAGATTTCAAGTTACATCGTAATATAACAAAATCAAAGGAAAAATTTGTAGAAACGAGAAAATTTGTGTAGGAAATTTTTCTCCAATATACAATGGTGATTGAGAGTAATGATTTTCAAATCAGATTCATCAAAATTCCTTAGAAAGCAAAAGAAACTCAACAAAATAAATATATAAAACATAAAAATTGATATATGATTCGGTAGAACCCATCAAGATGAGTATAAGAACAATTGTTTTTCCCTTATCATACCTCATATAGAATTTTACAATTATCTAATTAATTTTAAAACATATTCTTTTAAAATTATGTTAATATATGTTAAAGATCAAATGAGATGAATTGCACCAATGTTATACGACACAATCAAAGTGATATAAATATTATATGAGAAAGAAACTAGGTTCTCATAGTAATATATTCAAATCATAGAAAAAAATTATAAAATTTAGATGAATTGTTTAGGAAAGTTTTACTCTACTATACATAAGGTATCATGTGTAGTATTCTCGATCGTCAAAAAGGTGGAAATAAAATATGCCACGAAGCATCTGAAAAACCCTAAAAGGTAAATTTTTTAAGAAACATAGAAATATGGAAATAATATATATATATAATTATATATATATATATATATATAATTGGATAGAGCTCATCCAGATAAACAACAATGTTTGCTTCGTTTACAATAAACCTCATTTGAAATTTTTTCATAACACCAATGTAAATAAGAATAAGAAAAATAAAATTATTACTATAATATTAAAAACATATATATTGAATCTAATATTAGATAAATTGAAACATAAAATATAACCAATCAAGGTGATGTAAATGTGACATAAGAGAAGATTTAGAGCTACATGGTAATTTAATTAAATCAAAGAAAAACATTTAAAATGAATGAGATAAATTTCATAAGAAATTTTATTCCAAGATTTTAGGATCAAGTTCATCATTATTGATGATAAAAAAAGGTAAAAGTTAAAATGTTTCACAAAACATGTCCAAATTATAGAAAAAATATTTGAAAAGATCAAATTGGATGTTTTATTTCCTAATGTGTGATTAGACAAGTCCAATGACATTTATTTCTTAACCATTAGAGATAATAAGGAAATACTATAACTTAAAAAAATAAATATTTATTTAAAATGACAAATTACTATTGTAATATCAAGCAAATATATATTAAAGATCAAACGAGCAAAAGTAAACTAATTTCATAGGGCAAAACGAAAGATAAGTGAAGGTCACATGAGAGAGAAATTGGAGTTAGAATATAACAAAATCAAATAAAAACATTTCTGCAAATAAGAACAAATTGTACTAGAAATTTGTATTCCAAGATGCATGGATGATTGAGCACAACATCATTGATGGTGAAATTTGGTACATTTGAAAATGTCATGTAAAGTGTGATAAAACCCAATGTGATTTGAGTGCAAATACCCTTGATCATTATATTATATGCTAATCAAACAATTCCATAAAGAATTCCAAAGCAAAAAAAAAAATTTCAAAAAATATAAAATTAATATTCAATTTGTTAGAGCTTGTCAAGTGAAGTTCAATGACTCATATTTTAACTTGACCTAGCCTCTTTAAGAATACTACGAATCACCAAAGTAAATAACATTAATAATAACAAATATTATTTAATATTTAGTTAGTATATATTAAGTGTTAAAATAGCAAAATTGAAACAATGTAATTTAATAAAATTAAGTCAAAGAAAAAATACTAAAAAATGAAATTTCTAGTTTTATGGTAATAAAACTAAATTAAAATGGGAAAATTGCTGAAATAAGATAAATTATTAGGAAATGTTACCCTCCAAGACACTAAATAGTGAAACATCTTTAATCAATAAGCATGGTAAGAATTAAAGTTTCTCTTAAAACATACCAAAACTATAAAAAATAAGCTATTGAAATCCTAAAAAATGAATAATTAATTAGATAGAACTCAATGAGATGAGATCGTCAACATTCCTTTCATCTTTATTAGAACTTTTTTGGAATGCCAAGGAATTGTAAAAGAAAAAAAGAAAAAATAATAACTAATTATTGTTCTAAGAGAAAGTATTTATGTATTAATATTTAAATAAGATAACTTAAGGCAATGTAATCTTACAAAATCAAAGCAATGAAAAAGTTATAAGAGTGGAGAAATACAGTTTCATAATTTTATAACGAAATATAAACAAAAATTTCAAAGAAATGGGAAAATTTATATGAGAAAGTTATATTCCAAGATACTAAAGTGATTTAGTGTGACTTCTCGATATGACTCCTAAAGGGGCAAATTGTCTAAAAATAAAATATTTAAAAAATTGAAATCAACATTTTAATATTTTGCAAATATATTTTATAGAAAAAAGAGATAAATAGAAGTGATGTAATATAAAAAAATCAAAGTGATAAAAGTGTCACGCCTTAAGACATTTAGAATGTAACTAAATAAAATAAAAAAATTTAATAAATGAGATAAATTTTATATGGAGTTACATTCTAAGATACTAACGAGGATCAACTAGAGCCACCTCAATAATCAAATTAAGTATGAATTAAAATATCTCATAAAACATGCCAAAATGCTTAGAATGTAATTTTTAAAATATAAAAATAAAATATTTATTTATACAGAGTTTGCCAAAGTATGCATAATAACATTTGCTTATCTTAATCAAACAACAATTAGAATTACTATGAATTACCAATGTAAATTAGCATAATTATTATTATAGTTTATATTAATGTGCAGTAAATAAAAATAATGCTTAAGGAGATCAATTTAAGCAATGTAAAATAATAAAAACAAAAAAATTGAGAACCTCACATGTGAGGAGATTTAGTGTTAAATAGTAATATAAGAAATCAAATGAAAATACTTGAAGAAAAGGATAAATTATACGAGAAAGTTTCTTTCAATGATACAAAAAAGTTAGACAATAACATTCTTAATCATCAATTAGCTAAAAATGGAAATGTCTCATAAAGAATTCTCGAATACTAGAAATTAAAAAAATTTAGAATTGAATATTTAATTTAATACATAAATCAAGATGAGTTTTACAATATTTGGTTTGCCTCAAAATAACTTAATTTTGAATCAATATAAATCACAAAAAAAAATAAACATAAATAATAATAAATTATTATTTTAATAGTAAATGAATATATATTATTGCTATAATAACTTAAATATTGCTAATATAATTAAACAAATCAAGGCAATGCAAAGCTCATATAAGAGGAGAGTTATAGTTTTATAACAATATAACCAAATAAAAATTTGAAAAATAAAAGATAAATGTAATTAAAAAAATTAAGACTATGTAAAGCTCATATGAGAGGAGAGTTATAGTTTCATAATAACACAACCAAATTAATGGAAAAAATTAAAAAATAAAAGATAATCAGCCAAAACATATTACATTCTGAGCTAAGGACATAGCTATAAAATCCTTAATAATCAAATAAGAAGCAATTCAAAACATCCAATAAATCATATCAAAAATGATAAAAAATAACGTAATAACAAATAATAAAAAATAAATTTTTAATTAGATAAATCTTGTCAAGAGGAGTTAAATAATTTTTGTTCCAACTTAATCAGTCCACCTTTGTAATTACCTTGCATTACTATATTATTTTTCATAAATAATAACAAATTTTTATTTTCATATTACAAAAATATATGTTAAAGCTGAAATATGATAAATTGAGGTAATCTAATAAACTCGAATCAAAGAGATGGAAAAATCATCGACATGTCGATTTAGGGTAAAATAAAAATAAATAAATTAAAATGAAAAAAAGTAAAAAAAAAAATTTTTTTGTAAAAGTTACATACCAAAATACAAAGCAGATCAAGCACTAAACTCTTTGTTGTTAAACTACGCATGAATTAAAATATCTTATAAAATAAGAAAAACACTATGAAATAAAGTTTCTAAAAGTTTAAATGTCAATAGTTAATTGGATAAACAACATCATCGAGAGTCCCACAACGTTTGTTTCACCATCATCATTTCTCGATTGTAATTTTTGTGAATTACATAAGTAAACATTTCCAAATGAAGTAATATATAACAATAGTGAAATGCGATAAATAGTAGTAAGGTAACATAAAAAAATTAAAGTAATGTAATAATCATAACAGATGAAAACTGGTGACTCATAGTAATATGCTTAAATCAAGTTAAAATTTATGAAAAGATGAGATAAACTATGTGAGGATGTTGCATTCAAAGATACTACAAAGATTCATCATAACATTCATGGCCATAAAATTATGTCTAAGTCAATATATCTCATTAAATATAAAAAAATCATGCAAAATTTAGATATTTAAAAGAACAAATATAAATGATAGATAGAGATTGTCAAGATGGGTCTAAAAATATTTTTTCATCCGAGTTAGCCCTTGTTTGTTATTATTGCAAAATTAGATAAATTATTGAAGCATAATATACCAGACTAAAAGATATATGAATGACATATGATAAGATTCTAAGAGTTACAATGTAATATAACCAAATAAAAAAGAAAAATTTGAAGAAATGGGATAAATAGTAATAGAAAGTTAAATTCCAAGATACGAAGGAGATTGAGTGAAATATTCTCAATCAACAAATCAAGGATCTATATAATGACTCATAAAATATGAAAATCCATAAAAAATGTAATACCATAAAATTTAAAAATCAATATATATTTTGATATAGTCAATGAAGATCTGTAAATGAAGATTTGATTTTTCTCAATCAAACAAAAGAGAAAATAAAACACAAAAATAAAAAAAATATATTTAAATGTATAAAAAATATTAATACTAGTCTATCATTTTTTTGTTTAAACATTATTTTAATTACCATAAATTTTCAAACAAAATAAGTATAAATATTAATAAAATATTATTTCAATATCAGTCAAATAATTTGTAAACCTGAAATGAGATAAGTTTAACAACATTTAGGTTAACAACATTTTTTCATCCAAGATAAGATCTCGTTTAGAATTATTACAAGTTTTCAAAAGAAATAAAAATATTTATTATTAACAATTTTTTGAATATGAAGTAAATATACATTAAACCTAGGACGAAATAAAATAAAACAATTTAGTCTAGCCAATTCAAAGTGGTATAAATGTTACATGAGAGTAGAATTGGAATTTCAAAAGAAAATTATAAAGGTCATAAAGGTCATGCAATAATACAATTAAGGTTTTATAGTAAATTTGAAGAAATGAGATAAATTATATATGAATGAAGCATCATAGGATAGTAAGATAAAAATCAGACACAAATAAAAATTCCATGTAAGGCATGCTAATTCCCTAAAAAATAAAACATTTTATAAAATTATGAAAATGAATTTTTTGCTGATTAACGCTCATTTAGATGAGACCAATTATTTTTCTACCGTATCAATCTAAATTCATTTAAAATTACATTAAATTATTAAAAACATTAACATAAATAAGAATAAATTATTATTTAAATATTTAGTAAATATATAATGAAACTTAATAACATTAGCTGATGTAATATAATATAACAAAAAACAAAGTGATGTTATGGTGACATGAGACTAGTGTCATAATTTTATAGTAATATAACGTTATCAAAGTTATAGTTTTAAAGAAACAAAATAAATTTTGTAAGAAAGCAACATTCAAAATACTAAGGACATTGAGTACAATTTCCTTGTTATTCAAATAAGCTACAAATTGAAATTTGTCATAAAATTTTCAAAAACCTTAAAAAAGAAAAATATTTAAATATATATAAAATTTTGATTTTGTTAATTTGTTCTCATTGATATGACTCCAATCATGTTTTTAAATATCGATAGGACCTCATTGACATTATAGTAAATTTCTAAAGAAAATAGACATGAAAAATAATAAATTATCATTTTCTTTTTATCAAATTTATAACAAAGTGAAAATGAGATAAATTGATGTAATGTAATATAACCAAATCACAACATTATAATGATGGCATAAGAGTTTAATTAGTGTTCCATGGTAACAATAGCAAATCAAAATGCAAAGTTTAGATAAATGATAGAAATTGTAGGCTATGTTTCCTTTGATCATACCAAGAAAATTGAGTGTGACATTCCTGATCATAAAAATATATGAATTTAGTTGTCTCATAAAATATGCAAAAATAAATAATAACAAAATATTTAAAAATATTAAAAATATATTATTTAGACAAAGCCCATTACGACGAGTCCAATGACATTAGTTTCATATCGATCAATCCTACTTATAAATTTTTATGATATACTAAAATAAATAATTGTAAGTAATAAAAAATTTTCATTATAATACAAACAAAATTATCTTATAGTTGAAAAGTGATAACTAAAATGATGTACTATAACAAATTGATGTGACATTCAGATCACATCAGAGGAGATTTAAGGTTAGATAGAAATATAACAAAATCAATGTAAGTTTGAAAAAATTGATAAATTTTATAAGAAAGTTGCATTTCAAAATACTAAGAAGATCAAGTGTAATTCTTTTGAACATCAAATTTGTTTAAAATCAAAATGCCTTATAACATATTCCAAAACTATAGAAAATAAAATATTTATAACTATTAAAAAAGAATATTAAATTGGTGATAAAAAATCAAAGAGAGTCTAATGATGTTTATTTTTTCTCCATTGGGCCTCCTTCAGATTTCTTGTGAATTACCAAAATAATTAAGAAATAATTGATAATCAATAATATTTTTTAATATTTAAAAAATATTTATTATTACTAAAATAAGATAAATTCAAGAAATATAATATAATCAATAAACAATTATGTAAAAGAAAAATTAGAGTTGAATTAGAGTTTTAAAGAAATATAAAAAAAATATCAAGAAATGAGAGAAATTATTCTCAAAAACTATATTCTAAAATACTAAAGACATTGAATGCAATGTCTTTAATCATCATATTAGGTATGAATGAAAATGTGTTGTAAAGCTTAACAAAATCCTAAATAAAAAATATTTTAAAATATTTACAATGAATGTTTACATCGATGGAGCTTATTGAGAAAAGTCCAATGATGCATATTTTTTCTCGATTGGACCATGTTTCAAATTTTTATGAAATACAAAAAGTAATATTTATAGATGACAATGAATTATTATTTTTCAATTAGTAAATATATGTAAAATCTAAAATAAAAAATTAGGGAAATGTAATATAACAAAATAAATGCATTATAAGGCTCATAAAATATGAGATTTAGGGCTAAATTATTATATAAATAAATCAAAGTTAAATAGTTAACTAAATAAAATAAATTGTATGAGAAAGTTGAAAGATAATATGTAGATCAAGTGCAGCTTCATTAATCATAATATTTATATGAATTAAAGTGATCAGTAAAATATGTAAGAACCCTAAAAAATAAATTATTTCAAAAATAACAAAATGAATATTTAATTGGGTAGAGCATGTGAGGGCAAGTCCAGTGATGATTGCTTCATCTCAATTAGACCTTTCTTATTTACTACAAATTACTAAATGAAATAAGCATAAACTACAATTACATGTAATTTTAAATTTTTGCTAACATATGATAAAGTTGAAATGTAACAAGTTTAGGAAATGTAATCTAATGAAACCAAACCAAATTATAGGTAACAATAGAGGAAAAATAGAACTTCAAAATAATAGAAGTAAATTGAAGGAAAAACTTTGAAAAAAAGCAAAAATGGTGCAAGAAAGTTACATTCCAAGATATTAAGTAGAATGAGTGTAAAATCGTCGATCGTCAAAATCAGGTATGAATCAATATGTCTTGTAAAGTCTACCAAAAACAAAGCAAAAAATATGTATAAAAATTTAAAAATGAATATTTAAATGGATACATCTTGCCAAGATAAGTTCAACAACATTTATTTGTTTTGGATCACATCTCATTTAGAGTTTCTTTAAATTTCAAATTAAAAATAGGAATAAATAATAATAACTTATTATTTTATTACTCAACAAATATATTTTAAAGTTGAATAAAGAAAAAATAAAGTAATGTATTGTAACTAAATAAAAGTGATGTAAATGAAACCTGAGAGGTCATTTAAAATTAAAATGTAGCATTACAATTCAAAGTGAATGATTTTAAAAAATTTGACAAATTTTTTAAAAAGTTGCACTCTAAGATTCTAAAGTAAAGTAAAACATCCTTGCTAATCAAAATGACTTTTAAAACATTCTTGAAACTTAAGAAAAAAATTATTTTAAATAAATTCAAATTAATATTTATCTGGGTGAAGGACACCAAGATGAGTCTAATGAAATATGTTTCATCATATTCATAAAAGTTTTTAAATTATGGAAAATTGCCAAAGAAAATAATAATAAATATTAAAAAATAATTTTTTAATATTAAGTAAATATAAACAATAAAAAAATTAACAAAATTTTAGCAATGTTAAATGTGATATTCAATGCATTGTAAAGGCCTCACAAGTGGGTATTTAGCGCTAAAGAGAAATATAAAAAAGTCGAAGGAAAATATTTTAAGAAATGTGTTTAATATTATGAGAATTTTGGACTCAAAGATAGTAAGATGGTCAAGTTCAATATTCCTCATAATAAAATTTACCATCAAACAAAATGACTTGTAAAGCATAAAAAATCTAGAAAATTCTTACACTTTGGCAAACTATACATGTATAAATAATAGAAAATTATTTTTTTAATACTTAATATAAATTAACATAATATAATGTAACTAAATAAAGTGGATATAAAGTTCACATTAGGCAAGAATTTTATTTTTATAGTAATATAAAAAGATGAACGCAAAAACGTTTGGTAAATGTCATAAATTGTATTGGAAACTTACATTCTAAAATGCTAAGGATTTAGAGAGTAATACCCTTAATTCCCAAAAAAATTTAAAATAGTTTGAAGCTTATAGTAGATGAAAATTAGAGTTTCATAAAATATTTTAAAAAAAGTGGTAAATTAAATGAGAATGCCAAATGAAGACAAAAAATAAGGTCAATAGTAGCATCCTGAATTGTCAAAAAAAATCAAAATTAGTTGTAAAATAAGGTAAAGCATTTAAAAAAATAAAAATATTTTAAAAGATATAAAAGGGAATTTTTAATTTTATAGACCTCATTTTTTACTTGTCTAATGATATTTGTTAATCGCGCATCAATCTTCATTTTGAGATACTATTAATTATCGAAGTAAATAAAAGTAAAAAAATTGTTTATTTAATAATAAGAAAATAAGTTTTAAAAAATGATCAGTTAAACTAAAGTAATGTAATACAACCAAATCAAGGTGATGCAAATACCACACAAGAGGTAATTTTGAGTTATATAATAACATAACCAATCAAAAATGAACAATTTGATCAAATGAGATAAGTTACAAAAATAATTTACATTCTAGAATATGAATGAGATCTAGTGTAACATCTTTTCTTGTTAATTGAAGCACAAATCTAAATGACTCATAAAACATGTTAAAATCTTAAAAAAATTTAGTACAGACAAATATTAACATGAATATTTAATTGGATAATGCTTGTAGATATTAGTCTAAGACCATTTGTTTAGTCTCAATGTGACCTCAATTGTAATTACAATGAATATAAATTATTATTTTATTATTAGGTAGTATTTATTACCACTAAAAAGTGCAAAACTAATACACAATAACACAAATAAATCAAATAGATCAAAAGGTCATATAAGAGGAAAATGTGAGTTTCATAGCATTAGAACAAAATTTAATAAAAAATATTGAAAAAATGAGATACATTATATGTGCAGGTTGCAAGGCATGATACTTACGAGCGTAATTGTAATATCAAAATAAGCACAAATCAAAATACCTTGTAAAATATGCCACCACCATAGAAGATAAAATATTTATAAATGAATATTTAATTTAATTAAGGTCACTGTGATGAGTCCAACAATAATTGTTCGATTTGGAGTGGGACATTATTTCAAATTATAGTGAATTATCAAGTTCAATAAGCATAAAGGTGATAAATTATTATTTTCATATTATGAAAATATATACTAAAGATAAAATAACATAAATTGTGTCGATGTAATATAATAAAATTAGGGCAATGTAAAGAACACTTGTGTAGACAATTAGTGTTTCATTGGGATATAGATAAATAAAAGAAAAAATTGAAAAAATACTATAGTTAACGCAGTAGGGTTCCATTGCAACAAATAATGGCAATTGAGTGCAATACTCTCAATTTTAAATTAGCTTAATGCCACAATTTCTTTTAAAGCATGTGAAAATCCTAGAAAATAATAATTTTTTAAAGAAACAAAAATTAATATTTAAGTAAATAGAGCTCATTGAGGTCACTCTAATAACTTTTGTTTATTCTCAATTGGATCAAATTTAGAATTATTATGAATTACCTATTTAAGTAAACATAAATAATAATAATTAATTTTTTTAATATTCAATAAGATATAATACAACTAAAGTTAAATTAATTGAAAAAATATAACCTAACAAAAGTGATGTAATGGGCACATGACTAGAGAATTAGAGATCCTTTTTAATACTACAAAACAAAACAAAGGAATTTGAAAAAATAAGATGTGAAAAAGTGGCATTCTAAGAAACTAAGAAGATCAAATGTAACACCCTCGATTATCAAATAAGGAATAAACTAAAATACCTAATAAAGCATGCCAAAATCCTTGGTAGAAAATATTTCAAAATATATAAATGTATATTGTATAGGATAAAGCTCATCAAGTTATGTCTAATGGCCTTTGTTTCTCCTTGATTAGGCTTCATTTGTAATTACTTTAATTTACCAAGCTAAATAAGCATAAATAACAATAAAATATTATTTTAATATTAAGTAAATATATATCCAATTTAAAAATAATATAAAAATTAAAACATTATAATTTGGCCAAGATAGAGCAATGTAAGCATCATTGATAAGATGTTTAGATTTACAAAGAAAAATAACAAAACGAAAGAAAAAAGTTTAAAAAATTCCATAAAATATTTGAGAAACTTAAATTATAATGACATTTTTTCTTTCTCAATCAAACCTTGTTTAGACTTTTATAAATTAAAAAAATAAGAATAAACAATGCAAATTATTGCTTTCTAGTAATTAAGTGCATATTAAAGTTAAGATATAATAAATTCAACTAATGTAATAACACTAGAGGTAAGTCATAATTATGTAGAAAAGAAATGAGATTTAAAAATACATTTAAATATAACTTAATCATAGCAAATTCTATAAAATAAATGAGATAAATTGTGTTGAAAAGTTATTTTCAATTAAGGAGATCTTATGTCACATTCTTATTTTTCATACTATATAGGAATTAATAAATTATTATTTTAGTATTAAGTTAAAATATATTAAGCTAAAATAAGATATATTAAAGCAATGTTGTCTAACCAAATCATAGAAATGTAAAGGTTATATGTGAAAAAAATTTATCTTCATAGCAATATAACAAAAAAGATGAAAACATTGAAGAAATGAGAAAAACTATGTGAGAAAGTTTCTTTCAAAGAGACTAAGTTAATTAGTGTGAAATCATTTATCGTCACTTTTGGTGTCAATTGATATATCTTATAGAAGATATGAAATCCCTACAAATAAAAATATTAAAAAAAAGAAAATTTAATAATGTAGTAGACTGTGCTTGTCAACGTAAGTTTGACAATTTTTGCTTCTTCTAGAACAATCTTATTTCCTTTTTTGTGAACTACATATTTCAAAAATCATAAATAATAATAATTTACTATTTTAATATTCAACAAAATATATTTTAATTCTTAATTGTGGTAGAATAAAGCAATATATGATAACTAAGACAAAGTGATGTAAAAGTCATATGTAAAGATATTAGAGTTATAAAGTAACATTATAAAAAAGTTAATTATTACAAGAGATAAGATATACTAAATTGTATTATTGCATTACAAGAAACTAAGAAGTTTTTGTGTAACACATTCAAACATTAAATTTGTTATGAATGGAAATAACTAGTAAAGCATGCTAAAATATTAGGAAATAAAAGTTTTAAAAATATACGAAGGAATATTTATTTTGAAATAGCTTAATAAGATGAGTCTAAAGGTGTTTATTTCATCTCAATTGCACCATGTTTCGAGCTATGGCAAGCTACCAAATTAAGGAAAATTTGAAATAATAGTAAGTTATTATTTTAATAATAAGTAAACATATACTAAAATTAGATGAATGTAAGTAATGTAAAATAACCAAAAAATAATATAAATTTCACACTTTAAGAGAGTTAGAATTAAGTAGTAATATAACAAAATGAAACAAAAGTTTTTTCCAGACATAAGATAAATTTTATTATAAAGTGTTATTCAAAGATACTAAGTAGGTCGAGCATAAAGTCCTTGATATTCCAATTAAGTACGAATTGACATGTCTAGTAAGGCACACCTAAACTCCAAAAATAAAACATCAATAAAACAAAAAAGAATATTTAATTTTATAGTGCTAGTAAGACAAATCTAACAAGATCTGTTTCATCTTAATTAGACCACATTTCAATTTACTAAAAATTACCAAAGGAAATAAGTAGAAATAATAACAAGTTATTTTTTAATATGAAGCAAACAAATATTAGAGCTAAAATATGAGAAAATGAAGCAGTGCAACATAATGAAATAAAGGCAAAGTAAAGGTCACATAAGATGAGAATTACATTAATTTAATTGTGAAAGAACTTCAAAATAAAAGGCTTATAAGAAGGAGATCAATTGTATAAGTTGCTACACAAACATACTTATGGGGCAAATGGTAAATTCATTAATTATAAAAACAACTTCAAATCAGAATCCCACATAAATTATATAAAAACAATAAAAACATATAAAATTATAAATTTAAATATTTAATTGGAGTTCCTTGAAATAGCTTCAACAATCTTTGTTTCACTTGATCGATCCTCGATTGAAATTACTACAAATTACTAAACCAAATAAGCATAAATAAAAAAATTATTATTGATTACAAAAATATATATAAATATATTAACGTGGAAATAAGAGAAAGTGTTACTACATAATATAAACAAGTCAAAGTGATGTAGAGGTCACAAGACATCAAAATTATAATTCCAAAAAAATATAACCAAGTAAAATAAAAAAAATTGAACAAACAAGTTCAACTTTATAAGAATGTTACATTCCACTAGGAAGATCAAGTGTAGCATCCTTAAATGTCAAATTAGTAAAGAGATAAATGTCTCATGCAAAATGCCAAAATTATAAAAATTAAAAATATTTACAAAATTTCAAAAAATAATTAATTTTTTTTAAACTTATTATGATTAGTCTAATGACATTTGTTTCCTCTCTTTGGTCAACTTTTCAAAATAATATAAGATTCTCAAACAAATAAGCACAAATAACAATATATTATCATCTTAATAACAAGTAAACAAATATTAATGATGAAATAAGATAAATGGATGAAATATAAGATAACTAAACCAAAGCAATGTAAACAACATAAAAGATGAGATTTGTATTTATATTGTTATATATCCTAATCAAAATGAAATGTTTTAAGAAATAAGATAAATTTTGAGGGATAGTTATTTTCTAAGATATTAATATGATCATGTGTAACTTCTTTGATCAAAAAATCATGTAGAAATTAAAAAACTTTATAAAATGTGCAAATATTATACCAAATGTAATGCCAAAAAATATAAATATAAGTTTTTAAAACAATTAAGATGGTTGAGATAATGGTAACAACCTTTCCTTTCTCTCGTTGAATGAGATTACTATGAATTACCATTGTAAATAATCATAAAAATAGTAAACTATTTTTTTAATATCAAGTAATATATATATTACCACTAAAATGAGACAAAGTGAAACATTGTATAAACTAATTAAAGAAATAAAAAGATCACATGGGAGGAGATAAGATACTAAGTAAATAAATTATGGAAAATTGTATTCTATCATACTAAAGAGATCGAGTGTAACATGATAAATTGTTAAATTAGGTAAAAATTACAATGACTTGTAATGTAAGGAAAATTGTAAAATTAAAAATAATTAAAAATAATTAAAAATATAAAAAGGAATACTTAATTAAATATAATACAATAAGATGAGTGAAATGATAAGTATTTTGTGTTCATCAATCAAAATTTTGAATTATAGTGAATTATCAAAGAAAATAAGCATAAATAGTACAAAGTTTTTTTTAATAGTAAGCAATTATATATAAAAGTAAAAAACATTAAAAAGATGACATAATTTTCATGAGAAAGTTGACCTCCAAGATATTATGATGATCAAGTGCAAACATTCTCAAATATCAAATTATTTATGCCAATAATTATGTTATAAAGCATTCCAAAACCTTAGAAAATAAATTATCACAAAATATGAAAATTGATCTTTGATTGTATAAAATTTATCGATGTGATTCTGAGTCCTTTTGTTTAGTCTCAATTGGACAACATTTCTAATTTTTGTGAACTTCTTGATTAAATAAGAAAAAATAATAATCTACAAAAATTTTAAAAGTTAATAAATATGTATTAAAGCTAAATTGAGATTAAATGAAGCAATATAATATAACCAAGTTAAAAGTATGTAATGGTCACGTGATAGGGGAATTAGGTTTTCAATGTTGGATGACTTAGTAAAAGAAAAAATTTGAACAAATGGGATAAATTTTTAGCAGAAGTTACATTCAAACATACTAAAGAGATTGAGAATAATATTGTTTATCATCAAGTCAAGTATAAATTGAAAAGACTCATAAAGCTTGTTGAAACCCATTAAAATAAAATATCTTAAAATGCATAAATAAAGTTTTAGTTTTATGGAGCTCAACAAGGTGAGTGAAACAACTTCTCTTCAACTCGATTATATCTTATTTGGAGTTACTATGGATTCTAAAAGAGAATATATAAAAATAAATTATTATTATTATAATATTAAGTAAATATATATATTAAAGTTGAAATACAAATCATTCATATAATGTGTTACACAAAAAGCACAACTTTGTTAAGTTGACACGAGCAGATATTATGACTTAGTAATAACCAACTCAAGGATAAAATTTTGAATAAATTAGATTAATCAAACGACAATGTTGCATTCTAATATCAAAGGAGAATGTGTATAACATCCATGAACCTCAAATTAGCTAAAAATTGAAATATCTTATGAATTGATTCCAGAACACTAGAGAATAAAATATTTAAAATCATAGAGAGAAATATTAAATTATTATTTTATTATCAAGAAATTTATATTACCAATTAGATAAGACAAACTAAAGAAATTTAATATAAACAAAACAAAGTGATGAAAAGGTCAAAAAATGATAGAGTCAAAGTATTATAGAAAAATAACAAAATCTAATAAAAAAATGTGGAAAGATGAGATAAACTATACATGAAAGTTTCATTCCAAGATACTAAAGACATTAGTTTAGCATCATCGATTATTAAATTATTTGTGAATTGGAATTCATCATAAAGCATGGAAAAAACAAAGAGACTAAAATATTTAAAAATAAAAGTTAAAATTTGACTAGAGAGGGCTAATAGGGTAAGTCTAATCAAATATTTGATTATTACTCATTGAAGAGACCTCCTTTGGATATGTTGTGAATTAATTAGTTAAAAAAGAATTAAATAATAAAAAAGTTATTATTTTATTATTAATCAAATATATATTAAAGTAATGTTATTAACAAAATTAAACTGAGATAAAGTTCACATGAGATTAGAATTAGAGTTTCATCATAATACAACAAAATGAAAAATAAACATTTCCAAAAGTTAGATAATTTGTATGGGAAAGTTGCCTTACAAGATATTATAGTCATTAAGTGTAACATCATCAATTTATAAATGAAATTTGAAGTAAATATCTTATAAAGTATGCCAAAATTCTAAAAAATAAATTAACTAAAAAAATAGAAAAACCAATATATTATTGCCTAGAGCTAATGGAGGCAAGTTAGATGACTTTTGTTATTCTTATTAATACTACACCTAAAATTGCTACTAATTACCCAATTAAGAATAAATAATAATATTTTTTTAACTATTCAAAAAACATAAAATAAGCCTTTAACAAAATCAATTGACTCACTATAATATTACAAAATCAAAAAGATGAAATGATCATGTGACATGAGAACTCTTGTTTCATAGTAACACATTCAAATAAAAGAAAAATATTTAAAAAAATTATATAAATTGTATGGACATGTTCCATTATAAAAAAAGGATCAAGTGTAACATCCTTAATTATCAAATCAAGATGTATCATAAAACATACAAAGACCATTGAAAGTAAACTATTTCAAAATAAAATACTAAGGAGATTGAGCATAACATCCTTGATCATCAAATTTTTAAGAATCAAAATGTCTCTAAAAATATGCAAACCCCAAGAAAATGAAAAAATTCAAAATATATAAATGTATAAGAAATTTGATATACCTTACAGAGACAAGTCCAGCGATGCTTGTTTTGTTTGAATTGGACCTCTTTTGGGATTACTATAAATTCCATAATTAGATAAGAAAAAATAGTAATGAATTATTAATTAAATATTAACTAAATATATATTAAAAAAAATATGATAACTTAGAAAATTAATATAACCAAATCAAAATATTGTAAATGTCACACAATAGTTAATTTGGAGTTTCATAGATATAGCTCCATCGTTGTGAAACTTTAAGGAAATAAAATAAATTGTATACGAAATCTAAATTTGAAGATATTACAAGTATTGAGCACAACATTCCTTGTCATCAAATAAGGTATGAAGAAAAATATCTTATACAACATACCAAAACCAAAAAAATTAAATGTTTTAAAATATTAAAAAGAATATTTAATTAGATTGATCTAATGCATACGAGCATAACTATGGCTTTTTCTTCTAGATTGGACCTCATTTGAAATTTCAACTAATATCAAAATAAGTAAGCATAAATAATAATAGATTATTATTTATATATAATACATATTATTAGTACAATTTAATCTATTGAGGCCAAGTAATATTAACCAAATTTTAGTAATGTCAAGGTCACATTAGAATAGATTTAAACATAATTTTTTAAAAATCCCAATTCAAGGTGAAAATTTTGAATAAATTAAATATTACAAGTTAGTTGCTTTCAATGGTACAATGGATATAGTGTAAGGTAGTCAATCTTTGCAATATTCTTGAATTAAAATGTCATATAAAGCAAGCCAAAACCAGAGACTATGTTGAATCTCACAAAATATAATATCTATAAAATTTAGAAATAAATATGTAATTGGATAATTCTCTACAAGATGCCTCCAACGGCATTAGTTTCGAATCTCCTAAACTTTATTTAAAGTTTCTATCGACTACAAAAGAATATAAGCATAAAAAATATAAATTATTTTTTTATATTAAGAAAAAAATTTTGTTCTTTGGGCAAGTGTAACATGCTCGATTGTAAAATTAAATATGAACCAAAATGCCTTATAAAATGTGCAAAAGCCATAGATATTAATATATTTTAAAAAAATATTCAATTAAATAGAGCTTATAGAGATAACTTTGTTGATGTTCATTTGATCATAAATAATACTACTTTGGAATTATTATAAATTACAAAATTAAATAATAAAAAATTATTATTTTAGTAATTAAAAAAATATTAAATTTATAAATTAGTTGAATGTAATATAACTAAATCAAAGTGATGTAAATATAATAATAGAGAATGTTTTGAGTTACATCGTAAATAAACAAAATAAAAACAAGAAATTTAAGGAAATAAGAAAAATTATAAGAGAAACTTGTATTGAAAGATGTTAAGGAGATTTACTATAACATCATACATCATCAAATGAAGTACAACATAAAATGACTCATAAAACATTCTAAAATCATCAAAACTGTAATATGTGAAATTAAAATTTTTAATATTCAATTGGATAAATCTCATTGAGATGTGTTAAGCAATGTTTTTTCACCTAATTCAAAACTCATGGGAATTACTTGAACCACCAAAACAATTATCAAAAATAATGATAAAATTGTCATTACTATGGTGAAGAAATAAATGTTAATGATTATTTAAGATAAATTAAATGACAATAATATAATGAAGTCAATGTGATGTAAAGGTAAAACTAGAGAAGTTTTAGATTTACATGGTAATATATCCAAATCAAAGTGAAAAATTTGAAAAAGGTTGATCAATTGAATAGGAAATTTACAATCAGTGAGACTAAAGAGATTGAGTAGAACAACATTGATCATCAAATTAGGTATAAATCAAATAAACTAAAAAATTTGAGAAAATAAAAAATATTTAAAAATTTGGAAATTGTTTTAAATTTGGATAAAGCGTATTAAGAAGAGTCCAATGACATTTATTTTATCTCCATTAGATCTCGTTTAGAGTCACTATAAATTACCAAAATAAACAAAATAAAATAAGAATAAATTAACATTTCAATATTACTTATATATATATAATAACTTCAATCAGATAAGTTGGAGCAATATAATATTAGTAAGTCAAATAGATACAAAGGTCTCATAAGAAGAGAATTAAAGAAACATATTAATTTGAATAAATCTATGAAAAATCATCAATGAATAAGATAAAAATTGCATTAAAGTTGCATTCTAAATATTAAAGAGATCAAGTGTAATGTCGTTGATCTTCAAATCAGATGCTAATCTAGATTTCTCATAATGCTTGCAAAAATCCTAGGAAATAAAGTATTGAAAAGCTATAAAATTTAAAATTTAGTTAGGTACAACCCATCAAAAAGAGTTTAAGGATATTTATTGTCTAATTCAAACCTCATTTATAATTGCTACAATTTACCAAAATAAATATGTTCAAATAAGAATTATTATTTTAATGTTAAATAATTCTATGATAAACTTGCAATGACATAAATTGAAGCATTATAATATGACTAAATCAAAGTCATGTAGAGGTCACGTAAGAAGATAATTAAAGTAACATAGTAATACAACCTAATCAAAGTAAATATTTAAGAAATTAAGTGTATTATGTAGGAAAGTGGAATTCTAAGACACTAAAGAGATTGAGTGGCACATCATCTATTATCAAATTAGGTATGAAATAAAATACCTAGTGAGGTAAGTAGTGGATATGTGATAAACATGGAGTGAGATAAATTAAAGCAATATAGAAACATCAAATAAAATGATTTTAACGTCACATGAGAGGAGATTTCAAGATACATAGAAATACAACTAAATCAAAGCAAAACATCTAAAGAAGTGAGAAGAATTGTATACAAAATTTATGCTCCAAGACATTATGGAGAATAGGGGTAAAACCCTTCAACATTAAATAAGACACTAATCAAAACTCCTTGTAAATCATAGAAAAATCATTGAAACTAAAATAATAAAAATTATAATAATGATCATTTTATAGGATACAACTCAACAAGGAGACCTAACAACTTTTGTTTTGCCTTTATGAGACCTCATTGAAAATTTCTTCAAATTACAAAAGAAAGTTTGCATAAATAATTATTAATAGTTAATTTATTATTTAATAAATATATATTAAATCTTAAAAGATGTAAATTGGACTAATGTACACAATAAAACCAAAATGATGTTATACTCACATGAACGATTTGACATTGTTTATAACAAACTCAAAGTGAAATATTATGAGAAAATGAGAAAAATTACATGAGATACTTTGATTCTAAGATACTAAGTAGATTTGTTTCCACATCCTTGATCGTCAAATCAAGTATAAACTGATCAACCTTATAAGGCATGACCAAATCCTAAAATTAAATATTAAAAAATAGAATAACAAAGACATAATTAGATAGGCCTTATCGAGTCAAATCAAATGGCAATTATTCCATGACCACCAGACTTAGTTTCAAAGTATTATGAATTTCCAATGTGAATAATAAAAAATTACAATAGGTGATTTTTTTAATGCTAAGTAAATATATAGAAAAGTTTGGGTTACGTAATATGTAGTAGTATAATATAACCAAACCAACGCTATATAAAGGGCAATAATGAAAACATTTGAATTCACATAGTAATAGGAAGGAATCAAAGTGAAATATTTGAACAAATGATATAAATTACATAGGAATGTTGTATTCTAAAATACTAAAAAGGGTGAGACTATCATCATCAATCATTAAAATAGTACAAATTTAATTCACATAAACCATGCCCAAACATTAAAAAAATAAATATAAAAAATATTGAATAAACATTTATTTGTATAGATCTAGATGAGATGACTCCAACAACATTAATATTATATTGTTCAGACCATGTTTGAAAATATTGTGAATTACCTAATAAAATAGGAATAATAATAATTAATTATTATTTTACCTTTAAATAAAAATATGTTAAAGTTAAAATGAGGTAAATTTTAAGCAATGTAAAAAACTAAATCAAATTGATGTAAAGGTCACCTAAGAAGATATTTTCTATTAAATATAAATATAAAAAAATCAAAGAAAAAGTTGAACATATTTTCATCGATAGTTAAGTCAAGTATAACAAAAAATGTGTCATATAAAAAGCTAAAATGTCATAAAATCAAATATTCAAATACATTACAAATTTATTTAATTTAATATGGCTTGTCAAGACAAATAGAGTGACATATCTTTTATTTATGTTGGACCACATTAGAATTTCTACGAATTATTAATGAAAAAAGAATAATTAATAATAAATTTTGTTAATGCTAAGAAAATATTTATTGAAGTTGAAATAAAATAAATTTAATAAAATAAAATAAAAATGAAGCAAAAGTCATATAACTATAGAGTTAGAGTTTTATAATAACATAACAAAATCAAACAAAAAACTTTAATAATGGAGATGAATTATAAATGAAATTTGTATTCTAAGATACTAATTAGGTATAAATCAAAATATCTAGTAAATCATTTAAAAATTATTAGAAATAAGTAATTTAAAATAATAATAATTAATTTTTAGATGGATAGAGTTTGTCAAGATGAGTTCAATGACTTCTTTATCATGATGATCATACCTTACCAAGAATTATTATGAATTTGAAAAGTAAATAAACATAAATATTATAATTTTATTATTTTAATAATAAGTACATATAAATTGAATCTAAAATAAGTTAAATTTAATGAATAAGATATAAGTGAAAGTGTTGTAGTGTTGCATTGGAAGAGATTTAGAGTTAAATTAAAAATATAATGAAATCAAAGTGAAACTTTTAAAGAAAATGAAAAGAATGTTTATGAGAACTTTTAATTGGATAGAACTGATTGAGTTGAGTCTAGAGAGGTTTACTACATCTCTATCTGAGATCATTTGGGGTTAATACAAATTTAATAAAAAAATACTAAATTATTATTTTTATATTAAATAGACATAAAGTGAAGCTAAAATAAGGCATATTAAAATTATTTAACAATACTAAATAAAAGTGATATAAATGTGATAAGACAAAAAAATAAGAGTTACATAGTAACACAACAAAATTAATTAAAAAAATTTGAAATTATGGAAAATTGCACAAAAAGGTTATATTCTAATGTACAATGGAGTTCGACGTAACATCTTTGATTATCAAATCAAACATGAATCAAAATGTTTATCAAAGTGTACCAAAACACGAAATAATTATAAAATATTAAAAAATAATTTTAATAATTAAAACTCACTATGATAAGTCAAACACTATTTATTTCACATTGATTTTACCATATTATGAATTACTATAAATTACACATGAAAAACAGAACCTATTATAATTAATTATTATTTATATATTTACAAAATACATAATAAAGCTAAAATAACATAAATGAAGTAATGTAATATCCCATAATAATAGACTTACAAATGTGATATGTAAGAAGAAATAGAGTTACAAAGTAATACAATCAAATCAAAACAAATAATTTGAAGAAACAAGATAAATTATAAGTGGAAATTGCATTCCAAGATACTAAGAAGATCAAGTATAATAAACTCGATAGTCAAATTAAGTATGAATCGCAAGGACTCATAAAATATGAAAACTTTTTAAAATAAAATATTTCATAATATAGGAATGAAGATTTAATTACATAATGCATGATAAGACAACTCCAATGACATTTATTTATTTTTTATCGAGCCTAGTTTGAAATTTTTGAGAGTCGCTAAAGTAAACAAGTGCAAAAGAAATTGTTGTTTTAATGTTTAGAAAATATATATCAAAGCTAAAATGAGATAACTTAAACAATACAATAAATCCAAATCAATATGATATCAAGGTAAAATAAGATGATATTTAAAGTTACATAGTATTATAAAAAATTCAAAACAAAAAATTCAGGGTAAATTTGAAAAGTTGCATAGGAAAATTGCACTCCATTATACTAAGGAAATCAATGAAACATCCTTGATTGAAATATGATGTACAAGTCAAAATGCCTCTAAAAGTATGCCTAAACCCTAGAAACTAACATTTCTAAAATATACATATATAATTAAATATTTAATTGCATAAAGCTTATTTCATTGAGTCCAATAATATTTATTTTGTCATAATCGAACCTAGTTTGCAAATACTGTGATTTATCAAAGTAACTAATCATAAATAATAATATAATATTTTTAAAATTTTAAGCAGATATATAGACCATGAGAAATTAAGTAGATCATAGAAAAATAATCCAACTCAATGAAAGTTACGTAAAGGTCACATGAGAATAGACTTAGAGTTACATAATAAAGTAACCCAATTAAAGAAAACATTTGAATAAATATGAAAAATTGTAAAAAAATGTCATACTGTAAGATGCAAAGGAGATCAAGTGAAATTCCCTTAAATGTCAAATTATGTTTCAATTCAAACTTTCTTATAAAATGTTCTAAATGTTATTAATAATAAATATTTAATAATATATTTATAAATATTTAACTTTATAGGGCTCATCGAGAGGAGTCTAACTACATTTCTTTCATCTTAAGTAGACCTCATTCAAAATTATAGTGAATTATCAAAGCAAATATACATAAATAATATTAAATTATCATTTTTATATAAGGTAAATATATACAAAAAAATTAAATGACAAAATTTTAATAATTTTAATATAACAAAATGATAATGATGTAGCGGCATGTGTGGAAAATTATAGTTTCATAGCAGTATTACCAAAATAAAGAGAAGTGTCTATAGAAGTGAGACAAATTGTGTGGAAAAATTGCATACCAAGATATTAATGATAGCAAGTCTAACATCCTTGATCATTAAATTTGGTATCAATCGAGATGACTCATAAAGAATATGAAAATGTTATAAAAAAAATTTACAATGTATATTAAAGATTATTTAATTAAAAAAGAGCTCAATCAAATCTTGTTTTGATCTTTTATAATTTCAAAAGTAAATAAATAAAATAAGAAAATGGTTATTTTAATACTAAGCAGATACATATATAGAGCTCAAAAGAGATAAATTGAAGAAAATATAAAATGTAACAAAAAAACATTGATATAGAAGTCACATGACAAGGGATTTATAGTTTGGTAAACAAAAAAATAAAACATTTAATGAAATGAGATAAATTCTATGCAAAAGTCACATTCTATGTCTCTAAGTATATCAAGTGCAGCACTATTAATTATAAAATTATCTGTGAATCAAAATGTCACATAAGGTGTGTTAAAGCCTTAGAAAATAAAATATTTAAAATAACAAAAAAACTATTTTGTTTGATAGAGCATATCAAGATGAGTTGAACAACCTTTTTATGTTTAAATTGAACCTTCTTGAAAATTACTAAGAATTACAAAATTAAATATACATGAATAATAATAATGTATAATTTCACTATAAGTAAATATACAATACTACTAAAACTAGTCAAATTTAAGTTATGTATTTAACAAGATCAAAGTGTTGTAAGGGTCATATCAGCATAGAATTATAGTTTCATAATAATATGAACAAATCTAAGAAAAAAACTGAGGAAAATTTTAAAAGAAAATTATACTCCATGATACTTTGGAGATCTAACATAACATCCTCAATTATTAAATGATGTATAAATCAAAATATCTTATAAATCATGTACAAATAATAAAAATAATTTTTAAAAAATATGAATAGAAATATTTATTAAGATTAAGCTCATTGAGATCAACCTAAGGTCATCTTTTTCATCTTAATTGCACCTAGTTTAGAATTACTATAAGTTATAAAATTAAAGAAATATTAATAATAATATAATATTATCTAAATATCAAAGAAATATATTAAATTTTAAATTAGAAAAATTGAAAAAATATAATACAACTTAATCGAAGCAATGTAGACACATATACAAGGAGATTTTGAACTACATATTAATATAATCAAATCAAAGCAAATTAATTTGAAGAAAAGAGGTAAATTGTATAAGAAAGATCTAGTCTAAGATATTAAGGAGATCAAATATAACTTCCTCAATCATCAAATTGGTTATAAATCTTAATGTCTAGTAAAATGAGAAAAATCCCTTGAAAAAAATTAATTAAAAATTATTAAAATGAATATTTCATTAGATAAACCTTTTTGGGACAAATTCTTTTAATATTAATAATAAAAATGACTCATGAAGATGCAAAAAACACAAAGGATAACAAACTCAAAAAAATATTAAAATGAGTATTTTGAAATGATAACATTCATCAAGATGAGTCCAATGACATTTATTTCAACTTGAGCATGCCTCATTATGAATTACTAAAAAATCTTAAGAGAATAAGCATAAATAATAATAAACCATTATTTAAACATTAAAAAATACATATTAAATTAGGAATAAAAATGTTGAAGCAATGTAATAAGACTAAAACAATGAGATGTAAAGGTGATAGAAGAGTTGATTAAGAGTTACAACATAAAAAGATCATGTCAAGGTCAAAAGCTTTAAGAGAAGACATAAATCATAAGAGAAAGTTATATTCTATGATATTAATGAGATCAATTGCAAACATCAAATTTGGAAAAAAGAAAAATGTCTAGGAAATTGTCTTTAGACCATAAAAAATGAACTGATGGAGAATACAAAAAATTTAAATTTTTAAAGCTCATTCAGATGAGCCTGATGATGTTTGTTTCCTCTCTATGAGACCTCTTTTTAAGATTATTAGAAATTACAAAACAAATCAATGATCAATAAAAAAAATTATTTTAATATAAAGTAGATATGTATTAAAGATAAAAATAATATATATTGAAGCAATCTAATATAAAAAATCAAAATGATATAAAAAGTCACAAGAGAAGAGATTTTGAGTTTCATAGTAATACAGCAAAATGATTATTAAAACTTTAAGAAATGTGATAAATTGTATGGGAGAATTTCATTACAAGAGCTTAAGAAGATCAGGAGTAACATCATCGATCATCAAATTTTATATGAACCAAAATAACAAAATAACTTATTTTAAAACCATTGAAAATTAAATATATAATAATGATAAATGAAAATTTAATTAGATGGAGTTCGTCAAGATTAGTCTAGCAACCATTTTTGTTTGGATCAAACCTTGTTTGGAATTGCTACAAATTATCAAAATAAATAATCGTAAATAAGAATATATTATTATTTAATATTAAATAATTTTAAAATATAGTTAAATTGAGATACTTAGAAGCTATTTAATATAACAAAATCAAAGTAATGTAAAGCCTACATGAAATGAGAAATAGTGTAACATAGTAATATAAGAAAATTGAGGGCAAAACTTTAAGGAAATGAGGTAAAATTCATAGGGAACTTGCATTAAAATATACTAGTGTGACTTGCGTGATCATCAAATAAACTATGATGAAAAATGACCCACAAAACATGTGGAAATCATACCAAGTACAATATTTCAAATATAAAATTTAATTTTTAATTTGATAAAACACACCAACATGAGTCCGACGATCCTTATTTATTATGATTTACAAAACTAATTAAACAAATCTTAAAATAATGTATTATTTCAAAAAAAATAGTAAAACTATATTTTAGTTAAAATAAAAAAATTGAAACAATGTAATATAAGAAAATTACAGGTTTAAAATTCACATGTGATTACAATTTGTGATTCATAGAAATAAAATCAAATCAAAGTAAAAATTTGTAAAAAAGAGATAAATTGTAGACCTACATTCCAGTATACTAAAGAGATCGATTGTAACTTCCTCGACTGTCACATATTTTATGAATTGAAATCCTTAAAAAGCATGACAAACACTTAAAAAATACACTAAAACATAAAAAATAATATTTAATTGTATAGAAATTGTTGGGATAACTCCAATGATGTTAATTTAGTCTCAAATGAACCTCACTCTAAATTTCTTTGAATTATAAAAGTAATTAAAAATAAATAATAATAAATTGGTATTTGAATACTAAGTAGATGTATAATGAAGTTGAAATGAGACAAATTGAAGTAGTGTAATATAACCAAATAAAAGCAATGTAAAAATTACACAATAAGAGATTTAGAGTGACATAAAACAAAACGAAGTGGAAATTTTGATTAAATGAGTAGAATTGTATGGCAAAATTACATTTCAAGATTCCATGAGGATCTAATGCAAAATCCTTCATCACAAAATTTGGTACAAATAAAAATATCACATATAGAATGAAAAAATCCAAGGAATAAAATATTTAAAAAGTATTAAAATTAATATTTTCTTGCATAGAACTCATCAAGATGAGTATGATGACTACTGTATTTTTTTAATAGACCCCAATTGAAATTTCAAAGATTTACCACTGTAAATATGTATAAATAAAAAAAATGTTATTTCAATATTGTGAAAACGTACAATGAAGCTAAAATTATGTAAATGAAATTAATATAATATTGAAAAATTTTAAAAACAAGGATAAATTGCATGTGAAGGTTACAATCAAAAATGCAAAGAAGATCAAGCTTAAAACTCTAGATCATAAAATGAGGTACAAATTAAAATGCCTTATTAAACATGCTAGAACCCTACAAAAACATTAAATGCATAAAATCGATTATTAAATATGGTAGAGCTTATTGAGATGAGTCCATTCACATTTAATTCTACTTAATCATAGTTTAGAATTATTATAAAACATAAAATTAAATAATTATAAATATTAACAAATAATCTCTTTAATCTTAAGCTAATATGCTTTAAAGTTTAAATGATATAAATTGTAGAAAAGTAATAAAACCTAATCAATGTGACATAAAGGACACATGATAGTAGATTTAGAGTTACATAAGAATATACCAAATCAAAGTAAAAGGCCAAGTGAGGTAAATTATGCTGAAAAGTTGAATGCCAAAATACTATGGAGCTTGGGTAACAAAATCAGCTACGAATTGAATATCTTATACAGCAAGCAAAAATCATAGAAAATAAAAAATTTAAAAATATAGAAAGGAAGATTTATTTTGTTATAGAACCTGATGATGATGATAATGACATTTCTTTTATCATCATTCGAGCTTGTTAAAAATTACTAAGAAAAATAAAAGTAAATAACAATACATTATTATTTTAATTTTAGGTGTATATATAATAAACCTAAAACAAGATAAATTAAAGTTATGTAAAATCACCAAAGAAATTCTATGTAAATGTCATATGAGAAGAGATTTAGGGTTACATAGTATTAAAAGCAAATCAAAGTGAAAGCTTTCAACACATTAGATAAACTAAATGAGAATATTGCATTCCAAGGTACTAAAAATAGTAAGATTAACATCCTCAATGGCAAAATTATGTCCAAACTAAAATGTAACCAAAAGCAAATCTTTAAGAAATGAGATAAATTAAATAGGAAAGATGCATTAAAAAATAATAAGGAGATTGGGTATAATATCTTCCACGGTCAAATCAAATGCTAATAAAAATATCTCGTAAAGAATGTAAAAATTCTAAAAAATAAAATTTTAAAAACATAGCAAAATGAATATTAAATTGGATGCAGCTCATCAAGTCTAGTCAAATAGCATATGTTTTGTCTCAAAAATAACTCATCTCGATCTGTTATGACTAATTTATTATGTAATTAAACATAAATATCAACAAATAAATATTTTAATATAAATTAGATATCTATTCAACTTGAAATGTGATGGCAATGCAATATAACCAAATAGAAACAATTTAAATGTCACACAATAAGTGATCTAGATTTACATGGAAATGAAAAATATGACAAAATGATAAAAATCAATTAGGAAAGTTTTATTCTAAGATTGTAAGATGATTGGGTGTGAAAATCTCAATTACTAGATTAAATTAAATCAAAATGCTTCCTAAAGAAATTCCAAATCAAAGAAAATAAAATGTTTTAAAAACCATATAAAGTTAAAGTTTACTTATATAGAACTCTTTGAAACAATCACAATCTCTTTTGTTTCATTTTGACAAATCATTATTTCTAATTAGAAACATTTAACAAATTAAATAAATATAACAATAATAAAGTTATATTTATATGTTAAAAAAATATACAAAAAATATATATTAGATAAATTGAAGCAGTACGATATAATCAAATTGAAGTGATGCTAAAGACAAATGATACGAGAATTAGAACTACATAGCGATATAACCAAATCAAAGGAAAAAAATTTGAAAAAATAAGGTAAATTATATTAAAAAAGTTGTTCTCCAAATATTTTAATATTAATTAGGAAACAAATAAAGTTGAAATAAGGTAAATTATGGTAATGTAATATATCTAAACAAAGTGATGTGATTTGTCACATGAGAAGAAAATTCAACTTTCATAAAAAATATAACTAAAATAAAACAAAAGATTTGAAGAAACCTAATAAATGTTATGGAAAACATCATTCAAGCATACTAAGGAGAAGAAGTATAAGATCATTAATCATCAATGTAGGTATGAATGAAAACCATTATAAAGCATGTAAAAAACCTTAAAAATAAACATCTAAAAATATAAAAAAATAAATGTTTAATTTTTCAGAGTTCACCAAAATAAGTCCAATGATTTTTTTTTGTATTGATTGGATCTCCTATGGAATTACTAAGAATAAAAAAATAAAAAAAGAAAAATTATAATAAATTATATTTTTAATATTTAATAAACATATAACAAAGTTAAAATGACATAAATGGAAGAAATATAACGTAAAAATTGATAGCATTGTAAAGACCATAGGAGAGAAGAAATATAGTTTCACATTAATATAACAAAATACAAGAAAACACATTTGAAGAAATAAGATACATTTTATGAAAGTTACATTCCATGATATTAAAATGATAAGGGTTATAATTAAAATAATTACAAATTGAAATTGTCTTAAATTAAGCAAAAAGTCTTAAAAATAAATATTTAAAACTATAAAAAAAATATTTAATTTCAAAAAGCTCTTTTAGATGTGCCCATCAACATTTGTTTCTTGTGGATCAAATAAATTTTTCAATTAATATAAATTATTAATGTAAATAGAATTAAATAATTATTTATTATTATTATTATATAAATATATATATATATATATTTCTTGCAATAATACAATTTGAAGTAATTTGTTATAACCTAAAAAATGTGATGTAAAGGTCACACATCATTAAATTGCACTTAGATAGTGATATAACCAAATAAATGCAAAACATTTAAAGAAATCTTATAAATTATATGAGAAATTTGCATTAGAAAATAAAACATAAGTTACGATTGAAATCTCTAATTAAGCATACCAACACAATGGAAAAAAATTTTAATAAATATAAAAATGAATATTTAAATAGATAGAGCACGTCAAGACAAGTGCAAACGACACGACATTTCTTTTTTTAATCTCAAATTATGAAATTAAATAAAAAAAATAAGAATAAATTACTATTTTAATGTTAAATAGATATATAATAAAGCCAAAATGACATAAGTTGAGCCAATGTAATAAAATAAAATCATATTAATATATATGCCGCATGAGATAAGAATTTGAGTAAAATTGAAAGATAGCTAAACATACCTATTGGAAGAAATGAGGTCAAATGTATGAGAATTTTGCATTCTGACATGCTAAAGAGAGATAAGGTGTGATATCCTTTATCATTAAATAAGATATGAAGTGAAATGTCTCATAAAACATGTAGAATCTATAGAAAAAAATTTATTTAAAAATATAAAATAATATTTAGATTTATAAAGAGCTCATCAAAATAACTCCAACAACATTTGATTCATCTCCATCCACTTGATTTGGAATTATTATGAATTACCAAAATAATTGAACATAAATAATGACAAATTATTATTTTAGAAGTATATATATATATATATATATATACATATCAAAGTTGAAATGAGATAAATAGTAGAAATACAATATAAGTAAATCAAAAGATGTTAAACTCATACTACAATAAAGTTAAAGTTTTAGGGAAATATAACCAAATAAAAGAAATAAATTTGAAAAATGAAAAATTGTCATGAAACTTCATTTGAAGATACTAAAGATGTCGTGATAAATGCCTCATAAAACATGCTAAAGCCCCAAAAATTCATAAGAATATGAAATTAATTATTTAATTAGATAAAGCTCATCATTTGACTCAGTGACTTTACTTTCCCTCTCAAATGGAACTCAATTGTACTTTAAGTCAATAAAGTAATTTTCCAATAACAATAAATTATTAATTTAAATGTAAGTAGATATATATTAAAATAAAAGTGAGTTGTTTTGTTGTAATGTAATAAAATAAAAAATTTAAAGGTCACTTGAGAAGAATTGATAAAAATTATGAAGGAAAGTTGCATTCCAAAATGCTAATAAAGTCAAAAGTAAAGTCCACGAATGTCAAATAGGCACAAGTTGAAATCTCTTATAAAATATTCCAAAATCTTATCAAATAAAGTATTTTAAAATATAATATTTAATATTTAAGAAGATAGAAGTCCTTTAGATGTGTTCAATGACTTCTGTTTTGTTCCCATTAGTCCTCATTTAGTATTACAAAGATTTATCATATTAAATAATCATAAAATTTAGTAATGTTTTATTAATAAGAAAATTCTTAATAATGCATAATTTGATAAATTGATGTTATGCATTATAGCAAAATTAAAGTGATGTTACAGATGACATGACAGAAAATTTTGAGTTACGAAGTAATATGAGCAAATAAAAGTAAAGCATTTTAAATAAGGAGTTAAATTGTATAACAAAATTACATTTCAATATACTAACATGAATGCATATAACATCCTTGATTGCCAAATCTAGTACGAATCAAAATGCTTTTTATAATGTGTCAAAGCCAACAAAAATTAAATATTTAAAAATAAAAAAATGGTTATTTAATTTGATATAACCTTTGGGATTACTTGAGCTTCATTCGATGAGTACTCATTTGGTATTTATAAAAATTACAAAACTAAATAAGCATAAATGATAAACTATAATTTTAATGTTAAGCAAACATATATTTAAGTGGAATACTGGTGAACTATTGTAACGTGATATAGGAAAATCATTACGACATAATGATAAAAAATTGTAGATTTTGAGATACATAACAATATAAAAACTTTAAAGAAAGTAAATTTTTAAAATATTACATAAATTGTAAATAAAAATTGGATTATAAGATTTTAAAAAGATAAAATGCAATATCCTCGTACAAAAAATTAGATACGAATTGATATGCCTAATAAAGCATGTCAAAATCACACAAATGGGAGTTTTTAAGTATCAAAATGATTATTTAATTGGATAATGCTCATCGTGGTAAGTCCAATAATGTTTGTTTCATCTCCATTAAACCTTGTTTTCATAAACTATGGACTAAAAAAATAAATAAAAATGATAAAAATTGCTATTTAATTTAACTAAAAATTTATTAAAACTAAAAATAAGATAAATTGAGGAAATCTAATATATACAAACAATGGTGATATAATTGTCACCCAAGAGGAAAATACGAGCTTCAAAGAAATCTAATGAAATCAATGTGAAGGATTTGAGGAAAAAAGATAAATTATGTGTGCAAGCTACATTCAAAGATACTAAGAAAATTGATTGCAAAATCCTTGATAGTCAACATAGGTAAAAACAATAAAAGGCATGAAAATCAAGCAAAAATCTAAAAATTAAATTTTTAAAAATATAAAGTTAATAATTTAATTGATTAGAGCAAGTGGTGATGAGCTCAAATCTACTTATTTAATATCGAACTGACCACATTTGGAATTACTGACAATTACTAATTACAATAAGCATAAATAATACATAATTTTTTATATAATGTAAATAATTCAAAAAGCAAAAACAAGATAAATTAGACAAACATAATATAACAAAATGATAATATTATAAAGGTCATAGAAGTGGAGAATTAGAGTTTCATAAATATTTTACCAAAATCAAAGTAAAATATTTTAAGAAATGTGACAAGTTGTATAGGAAAGTTGCATTCCAAGGATTGAGAAAATCAAGTGTAAATTTTTTATAGTCAAATCTAGTACAAATGAAAAACACTCCTAGATTAAGGCAAATATCAAGAAAATATAATATTAAAAATATAAAAACATAAATTTAATTTCATAAAGCTCTTTGAGATGATCCCAATGACGTTCATTTTGTGTTGATCAAGCATATTTTTTAATTACTATAAAAAAAAATAATCTTAAATTATAAAATATTATTACTATAATACTAAGAAAATATGTGTGATAATTAAAAGGAGATAAACTAAAGAAATTTAAGATAAAAAAACTAATGTGATGCAAAGGTCACATTAAATGAGACTTAGAATTAGAGAGTTATATAACTAAATTAAAAAAAAAGTTTGTAGATATTTTTAAATTATGTAAGAATTTTCCATTCCAAGATCTTAAGAACATCAAGTGTGAAATCCTTGATGGTGAAAAAAGGTATGAATCAAAATGCCTTGTAAGGCATGCAAAAACATAAGAAAATAATAAAATTAAAATTATATAATTAATATTTAATTTGATTAAACTGGTTTAGAGGAGTCCAATTATATTCCTTTTGTCCCGAATAGACCTTATTTGGAATTTCTATTAATGAATAAATTAATTAAACTTAAATAATAATAAGTAATTATCATTTAAATAATAATTAATACATATTAAAGTTTAATGAATAAAAATTCATGTGATGTCATATATCAAATTCAAAAAACTATAGAAGTCACATGGGACTAGATTTTGGTTCATACCTAATTTGATGATCTAGAAATCTACACCCAATAGCTTCACTATCATGGTAAGCAAGTTTCTTAAAGCAATTTTTTATTTTCTTAAAATTCTTACATCTCTTTAGTTAAATTACTTTGTAACTCAAAATCTTTTCTCTTGTGACATTTACAATGTCTAGATTTGGTTACATTATATTACTTCAATTTATCTTTTTTTAGCTTCAGTATATCTTTCGTGTCTCATACTAATTCAATATATTGTCTAAAAAAATAAAATAAGCATTGGGGACTCATCTTAAAAGACTCTTATCTAACTAAATATTCGTTTATATACTTTTATGTATTTTTCTCCAAGTGGTTTTTCATGTTTATTAGACATTTTAATTCATACCAAATTTGACAATCAAACATATTAGAGGAAATCTTTTAATTTTCATGAAAAACAAATCTCTCCAATTCAGCTCATTTTTTAATATTTTTACTTACATTTAATTATTTTAATTTGTAATCTCATTTTCCATTGTTAAACCTTTATGTCAGTTTGATTTTAATATATCACATTATTTCAATAGATCTTATTTCAACATTAATATCAATTTACTTGCAATTAATTTAATAATTTTATTTTATTTATGTATATTTAGTTTTGTAATTCATGATAATTCAAAGTGAGTTCAAACCATCACAAAAAAAACATTGGATTCACCTTCATGGCCATTTTCTAAATAAATATTGATTTCTATATTTTAAATGTTTTTAATTTTTTTAAATTTTTTCAATATATTTTTATTTATATCTCATTTAATAATCAAGAATATTATAATAAATCTCCTTATAATCACAAAATACAACTTCCTATAATAATTTATCTAATTTCTATAGTTTCACTTTGATTTGGTTTCATTACTACTTAATTCCAAATATCCCTCAGGTCACCTTCGTCTAGAAAAGTGATATCTTATATCTTTGCAATTTTTCTCTATATTGATGACGTTGATTATATATGCATAACAGCAAGCCTAATACTATTTGTAGTAGTTTGTTCTTTTCTATTTTTTTGTTCTTGAATTCCCATTTAGGTCTAATCAATTGTTGATCACTAAGAATAACAACTAATTCCCATATGGAAATTTTCTTAGGTCTATTTAAATATGAATTCGTGGCATGAACTTATACCCTCAAAAAAATATTTGTTCTATGAAAGATAAAAATATACTTGATCAATTTCATTTCTCTGATAGAAGCTCTAGTACTAAACTTTTGAATAGCATATAAATTATTTTATTCCTATGGATTTTGGTACTACAAAATTTAAGGTAGTTACATGCTACTTTCTTTTAATTTTCTTTCATGTATAATTTAATTTCTTCTTTTCTTAGTACTAAGTTTATCAACGGGTCCATCTAATCGTTAAATTTTTCATTAATTATTTTTGTACTTTACTCAACATACTCAATTGTATATTTTTGTCTTTCTAATTCTAAAATACAATTTCCAAAATGTTTAATTGTCAATTTTATACTTAAAAGAAAATAACTAATATAAAACTAAACAATCATGAAAAATCTCAACTTTATCTTAGTTCATAAAAATAAAAAATATTTAGATTATCATGTCAGTTTTGCTCAATATCTTACATGAATGTTTGATATTTTCTCTTTAACTCTTCTACATGTTTTCCTAACTAAGAAATGTAAATTTATATTTTTTTTCTTATTTTGTGCAATAACAATATAGATATTGTTTAAATTTTATTACCATTAAATAATGATTATTTTATATATCTAATCAATTTAAAAAAATTAATATGTAATTTTTTGATGAAACATAACTTAAGCAAATTACGAAATAGTTAATTCGAATCATAAATTAATATTTCTATCAACTTTGACTTAAGTTGTTCGTTTGAAAAAATTGAGATAAGTTATCTCTAAATATCTATAAATTCTTAAGTCATTTGTTGGTGAATGACTTACATGACCTAGTTTCTTTATAGAATTCTAAGTCAAATTTTATTTAACTATAATGTCTCAAATTATGCAATGTTTTGATTCTCAATTATAAAGTAGGAGCATCTAATTAGTTTCCTTGAAAATTTCTCATGAAAGTACCATGGAATTGACTTGTTCATATTATTTGAAGTCAACATGCAATAATTTTATACATTGGCTAAAAAATTCTAGGTCATTAATATTGATGAATACTAAGTATAGAATGATTTGATCTTCTAACCTAAGCTCAATAAGCTAAGGACTAAAAAAGTTTTTAGATTGAGTCACACAAACCTACGAAGCAAGGATTGTCTTTATAGGTCCTAAAATATGGAGGCACACTTGTAAAACTACATATGCTTTAAATTTTGGAACCTAAAGTATCTTAGGTATTATAGCGCTAGGGTATGGTTGTTATTATTTTTCAAAATAAATTTTTAAAGTTTCTTCCTTTAGGAATCCACTCATATCTTTTATGCATTCAATTATTGTATTTTTTAATTGGGTAATCATGTGTAAGTTATCCAAAGTTAGAACAATAATAGCATAAAACATGAGATTTAACCTAACAATTAGATGTATGTTGAGAAGGAATATGTAATTCCTTCAACACATCGATATATGCCTTTTATATTCTCAATTATCATGCAAAAATACTTTGTTTGTTGCCACATAGATGCAAGATGAAGCATGCTTCAATAAATCTAAATCGTTAAAGTAACCATTTCTCTTTTTTGCATGAGTGAATGAAGTACCATGTGACGATATATGTGAAAACATACAAGTATATACATGAGAAACAAAACTAGTTTACATTAACTTTAAATCACGTATTGTTTTTTCAAGTGAATCATTCTTGTTTTTCTTTAAGCAAGGATTTTTTTCTTGCTTAAATTATCATTCTCTAACTTTAAAGCATAATTTCACGTAATATATTTGGGTAATTCATATTCAAATTCTTTATTTAAAGATTTCATACAAGAAGCATTAGAAATATATGCATGAACTTGATTGGTTAAAGGAATATTTTTCCCTTTAAGAACATCACATTGTTCATACAGTTCAACTATTATAGATTCATGTTTTGCACAAAAAGTCTAAAGTTCACCATGCATGTTAATTAATTTTTTATTCTCAAAAACTAATTTACTAAAAGAATTTCATTTTTCTTCACAAGATTCAAATGTAGACTCATGTCTAGAATTAGAAGTAATTGACACACGTTTTCCTACATGATTCATCTCTAAATTAAGTTTCCTCAACTTCCTCTACTTCTTCTCTTCTTTCTTTCTATGGTTCATCCCCTTCTTATCATCATCAATATCTTGACTTTCATTCTCATCATGCAACATACCTAATCCCTATAAAGTCCCAAAAAAAGTTCTAGCCAAATATACACTTAAATTTCTTAAGACAATGCACAAAATAAGTAATTCATTTTTTTAGTTTTTAATTGAATTATCATTCCTTATTTATTACTTCTCCCTTTAGGAATACAAAAATGAATAAAGAGCTCCCTCAAAGCTTTGTCAATTATTTGAATAAAACTTTAAAAAGTATTTTTCCAAATAAGAAAGTTTTCACCCTTAGATAATGATGGAGAACACGATAAAAATCCTTCACATGATGTTTTAAAAATATTAATCATTGTTCAAGTAATCTTTAAACACTCAAATCAAATAAATACAAAATCAAAATCAAGTGATTTGATAATAAAGTGAAATTAAAAGTTTTTAATTGATATTCATAAGGAGAAAAGATAAATAATTATGATTCATAACACATTTAACTTACACACTCAAATAAATAACCACCTGCTTGACTTTACTCAATCTATGAACGGAACTACATTGATACCAATTGAAGTTAAAATGAGCGTGCGAATCCCACAAGAGGGGGATGAATTATTGGTTTTGAAATGCATTTTCTTATTTTAGTAAAATATTCCTTTTTCTAAAATTCTTTATAAACATAATTTAAAGTTTTTGGAAACTTTGATTTATAAATATATTAATATGTAATATAGATGATAATAAAATAAAATAAAAGTTGAAATGATACCACAAAATTTTTGGGTGGTTTTACTTGAAATAGAACCTACATCCACCCCCAATTGTGGATCAAAAAAACACCAATGCAAAAAGAGTTAAATCTATCGATCTTTTCTTATGCTTAACTCCAAACTACTTGAGAGTTTTTCTTGTATTTCACCTCCAACATTAGTTTTAATGGGTTCAACTATAAATAAAACTTTTATCAGCTTAACACAACCATGGTTTTTTATGAGATCAAACTAAATTCGAGCTTTTGCAAATGCAAACTGCCCAACTCAAAGGAAAAAATGCAACAAGAAATAAATTTCTTATAAAATATACAAACTTTCTTATGCTTGTTAATGAATATAGAAAGTCATGAGAAGTTCAAAATTTTGAAGAGAATTGAGAAAATTAATGCTTAGAGGAATTATGCATAGATAGAAGAATTTTTAATTTTTAGTAGTCATAAGCTATAGGTGCTCTATGGAGAAACTTATGCTAATAGAATATGATTCAACCAAACTTTAAGGTGCTAATCTCTTGATCCTATTCATTGTTATCACATTCATAGTGATTTAGTATTTATTTAAAGCATTTAGTTAAAGAAATTAGAAGGTCAAGCAAAAGCTGTTTTTGAAAAGGTGTTACAAACCTACTTGAAAAACTTTTCCAAATTGCTTAAAATTTATTCTAAAATGGTTGTCTACAATGACACATGTAATGACTAGTTAATTAGCTATTAGAAAAGATCTAGTAGAGCCTTTGGGTCATATCAAAGAAGATCTAAACCATCATGTCAAAGCTATAAAAGTTGAAGAGTGATAAAAATTTTTGTTAAGGTTAATTAAATTTGGACAATGCAATCATATTAGATGTGATTTAGATCATTCAATTCATCAATAATATTGGTAGATTAGATCTCAATTGTTGGAATAGAATCAAAGAAATTTTGACAATTAGATAAAGAATAAAAAAAGGTAAAATCAATCACAGCCTTTAGAACAAGCTCATTGAATGGATGATAAGATGGGCAAGACTACTATTTAAATAATTAGATGTAGTTTCTAGTGAATTAATTATTCATTTTTAAATTTTTATGAATTTTATTCTCTAGTATTTCAACACTTTTTATGAGACATTTGAATTTGTACTTTAAGTAATGATCTTGGATGTTTGCTCATGCCCTTTTGCTCCTTCAAATACAACTTTTTTTTTATAATTCATCTCATTTCCTAAAAAATTTCCCTCTTTGATGTTTATATTATTATTAAACTCTAATTCTTCTCTCATGACCTTTTCAATCCTTTGATTTTTATATTTTTAATTTTTATATTACTTTACTAATTTGTATATATATATAAATAAACAATATTAAATTTTATTTTAATTTTAAGTATACATATATTTACTTAAAATAAAAATACAATTTAATATTGTTAATTTTTATATTACTCTACAAATTTGTAATAGTTCATATCATTATTTGTTCAAGTTGAACAAAGTGTCATTAGACTTATCCCTATAAGCTTTATCTAATTAATTTTTTTTTATTTTTGAAAATTTAATTCTTAAGGTTTTCATATTTTTTACGGGCTATTGTGTCTCATATCTTTTTTTATGGTTAAGGATGCTACACTTCATCTATGGAATATAGCTTTCTTACATAGTTAATTTTATTTTTCCAAGTTTTTTATTTAAGTTGTTATTGCTATTTGTTTATTTTAGTAATTTGAAGTAATTCAAAACAAGGTTTTAATAAGACAAAATAACGATGTTGGGATCATCTCGATGAGCTCTGTATATTTTAATAATAATTTCTAAATATTTAAGTATTTTATTTTTTAAGGTTTTGGTGTGCTTTACAAGACATGTGGATTCCTGTTTGTTTTAATGATCATGAATATTACACTGGATCAAAATCACATCTAGGAATGCAATTAACATTGTATAATATTTCTTATTTCATAAAATTTTTTGCTTTGATTTAGATAAATTACTACATAACTCTATATTTTTAAATATTTTTATTAAGGTTCTGGACATACTTTGCAAGGCACTTTCATTTATACCTAATTTGATGGTCAACCTTTTCACCCTTTATCTCTTTAGTATATTGGAATATAACTTTCCTAAATGAATTTATCTCATTTGTTCAATTTTTTTTCATTTGTCTATATTGCGATGTAACTCTAAATCTCTCATTGTGTGATCTATACATCACATTAGTTTTTCTATATTACATTGATTTATTTCATCTTGTTTAACATTTAGCATATATCTACTTAACATTGAAGTAGTACTTAATTTTTATTCATGCTTATTTAATGTGGTCATTTGTAGTATTTTGCAACAAAGTCTAATTGAGGCAAAATTTACTTCATTGGACTTGTGTTAATGAGCTAAATACAAATAAATATTTATTTTTATTTTTTTAGTATAATATTAAGTTTTTGATCATTTTACTAGATATTTCAATTTCTACTTTATTTGATGGTTATAGTTGTTAATGTCGAACTCCTAAGAATCTTGAAAATGAACGTTTCCAAATAATTTATATCAATTTTTCAAAACGTTATGCATTGGATTCATTATTTTACTTCGAAGCTCTATATTTTATATCATGTTACATTTATATCAACTTGATATTATTCTATTAAATTATTTCAATTCATCTCATTTTGACTTCAATAAATTTTTTAAAATAATAATTTTTTATTAATACCATTTTTTATTAGGGCAACTCATTATTATTAGAAACTAGGTCCAATTGAGTTGAAATAAACATCATTGGATGCGTAAGAACCAACACGGTTTCACAATTAAGATTGTTACACTCAATCTTTTTAGAATCATGGAAAGGAACTTTTGCATAAAATTTATCTCAATTCTTCAAGTTATTTATATTGATTAGTTATATTACATTGATTCAAATTAACTTATTTCAATAATGACATATGTTCATTTAATATTAAAAGAATTATTTATTATTACTTATGAATATTTATATGATTTTTTTACATTATTTACATTATTTAAGATATGACTATAAATCTAATCTCATGGGACTATTACAATGTTTTAAAATGATTATATTATAAATATTAAATTTTTTTATTCAAGTTGGAATGAAAATTTAATTAATATTTAAAAAAATAATTTACTATAATATGTGCTTATTTAATAAAGTATTTGTAGTAATTACAAAGAAGGTTGAATAAAGAAGAAATAATTAATTTTAGGCTCATATTGACAACCTCTGTCCTATGAAATATTTACTTCTACATTTTTTAATATTTTATTTTCGAAAGATTTTACAAAATTTAGAAGACATTTTCATCCATATTTGATTTGATGATCAAGTTGTTACACCTAACGATGTTCTAATTTTAAACACTTGATTTGTGTGCATATAGGAGTGAAACTAAGATCTACCAACTAATTAAACCTTGTTTGGAGTTACCTAAATTTATCCAATGACTTTAGTGACCAATGTTCCTTACCTATTAATAATCGCCAAAAGGTTTTAGGTGCTGCCAAAACTTTTTACTAGCATTCTTATTAAGTTAATTCTTATTTAATCAATATTTTAATATAATTATTTTTACTAATTAATTATTACAATTATAATGTTGTATTTGCTAAAGTTATTAAGTAAACATAAGATATGATAAAAAATAAAATGTTTCTTAAGGTAATCAAGGACAATCGATTATTTTTTGTTAACATGATATTTGACTAAGGGGCTTAATTTAAATTAAATTCAATTTTTAATCTAATAATAATATTGATATCAGGGATTACTTTTAAGCAACAAAAAATTTTGAAATACCTAAAATTAATTTCATAATGTCTCTTTTGGTGGTTTTCTACTCAATTGAATATGAACTTAATAAGAATTGATCTTTGCACAACTTCTTTCTTAAGTTCCCCCATGAACATGAGAATCGACAATCTCAAATTTAAAATTCATTTAAATAAAATAACAAAAAGTACCTAGAAATTGTTATCTCCAAATAAGGCACCATAGCTTTTGGTTAACAAGACAACATGATTGAGACAAAACAAAGTTTTTGGGGCTCATCTTGATGAATTCCATCCATTTAGAAATATTTTTTTTATATTCTTAAATATTTTATTTTGTAAAGTTTCCAACTATTTTATCAAATATTTTTATTAGTACCAAATTTCATGATGGAGGATGTTCAAATTGATCTCATTTTTATCTTGGAATTCAAGAATCCCTTCAAATATATCTCATTTCTTCAAAGTTTTTCTTTGATTTCATCATATCACTAAGTAACCTTAAATCTCCTCTCTTGTTAACATTACATAGCTCTAAATTATTTTTATTATATTAATTTAATTTATAAAATTTCAACTTTATTATATTTTTACTTAATATTAAAAGAGTAATTTATTATTTGTTTTTTATATATTTTAAATTTGTAAATCACAATAATTCCAAACATGCTCTAATCAAGATGAAGCAAACATCATTTTATTTGTCTCAACAAGCTCCATCTAAATAATTTTTTTATATTTTTGTTATTTTGTTTTGTTGCTTTGACATGCTTTATGAATTATTTTTATTCGTTCATCATTAAGCAATAAAAAAATGTTACACTTGATCTCCTTAGTATCTTGTGATGCAAATTTGATATAGAATTTATCTCTTTTCTTTAAATGTTTTGCTTTCATTTTGTTATATGATTATGAAACACTAATTTCCCCCAAAATTTACGGGTCAAAGAGTTCAGAAAAAGTGTATGACCCTTATATAATTTTCATATAATTATACCATATTACTTTAATTTATCTATTTTGGCTTTAATATTTTTTTATTTAGAGGTAAAAAAATTAATATAATTTATGAATGTTTACTTTTGTTATTGGTGGTAATTCTAAAAATGTTTCAATCAACATGAAAAATTTTCATTAAACTAGACTTAATGAGGGCTCCTTAACAAAATATTCCTTTCTACATTTTTAAATGTTACCCTTTCTAAAGTGTGTTCACACTTTACAAGAAATTTCAATCAATTTGTTATTTGATGATCAAAGATATTACACTCAATCTCCTAGGTGGCTTGAATTTTACTCTCATTAAATATTTTTCATTTTCTAAACTACTTGTTTTGAATTAGTTTTATTACTATTTAATTCAAAATTACCTTTTTGTGACCTTTTAATGGGTTTGATTTTTGTTTTATTACATTACTTCAATTTATCTACTTTTAGCTTTTAATATATAATTAATATAAAAATTCTTGTACGATTTCTACTTATTTACTTCGATAAGTCGTAGTGATTCTAAATCATGTCCATGTAAGGGGAAGCAAGTGTCATTGGACTCATCTTAATGTGATTTATCATGTTATATATTGAATTTTATGTTTTTAAATATTTTATTTTCAATGGTTTTTGTAAGGCATATAAGGCATTTTAATTAGTACCTCATTTCATGGTCATGGATGTTACACTCATTCACATCAGTGTTTCTAAATGTGGATTTTACCACAAATTTTTATCATTTCATAGAATGTTTTTCATTGATTTAGTCTTATTATTTTATTTCAAGTTTACTTATTTTATCTTGATGAATACTTCCTTAATATTAAAATAATAATCTATTATAGCTTTTTTGGTAATTTATAATAAATCTTAACAAGGTCTAATTAAGATGAATTAGATGTTGTTGGACATTTTTCAAAGTGTTCTAATCTGATCAAATATTAATTTTTTATTTTTCTTACAATTTTTTATAAGATATTATCATGCTTTACCAATTTAACGAGCTCTATCAATTTAAGTATTCATTTTTTTTATTTAAATTATTTATTTTATAAACTTCTCATAGGTTTTTATGACATTTTAATTCGTACAAGTTTTGATGACCATAAATGTTACTCTTGATCTCCTCACAATCATGGAATGCAACATTCCCTTATAATTTTTCACATTTGTTTTTCAATTTTTTTGCTTTGATTGACTATGTTGTGTGTAAATGTAAATTTCCTCATGTGTGCCCTTCACATCGTTTTGATTGATATCTATTAGATCTATTCAATATATTTCATTTTAGCTTTAACATATATTCACTTAATGTTTTATTAATAGTTCTTCATTACTTTTTATTTTTTACTTTGGTAATTAACAGTAATTCCAAATATGGTTTGATTGAAAAAAACAAGTGTCATTGAACACTTACCTTATTAGATAAAACTAACATAGTTTGATTTAAATGAAAGAAGTAGGGCCTTATTTTTATCCTTTACATGAATTTTGAGACATTTATATTTGTACCTTGTTTGATTATTGAGGATGCTACACTTAATATCTTTAGTTTCATGCAACACAACTTTCTCATATAATTTATCTCATCTATTAAAAAATGCTACTTTGATTTTTTTATATTAATTTATACCTTTAAGTCTCTATTGTGTGACTTTTGTATCAATTTGACTTACCTATATTAAATTACGTTAATTTATCCTATTTCAACTTTAATAGACATATTTAGTAAATGTTAAAACTTTACTTTATTATTTCTTATGCTTATTAACTATTGAAATGTTTAATAATTCCAAATAAGATCTAACCAAAATAAAACAAATTAAAATGGACACATATTCATAAGCTCTATCTAATTAAATACCAATCTTTATATTTTTAAGTATACTATTTTCAACAATTTTTTCTTATTTATGAGACATTTTAGATCATAACTTATTTGATGATTACATTTGTTACACTTGATATCTTTAGTATTTTGGAATGCAACCATCTCATAAAATTGATCACATTTGTGAACATTTTTTTGTTGGTTTTAATATATTATAAAGTTTAAATTTATCTCACTTTATACTTAATATATATTTGACTAATTTAAAAATAAAAATTTATTGTCATTCTTACTTAACTACTTTGTAATTTATAGTAATCCATTAAAATATTTGTTTAATATTTTAAATATCTTTTAATAGTTTTTAACATACTTTACAAGATATTTTGATTCATGTCTAATTTGATGATTGAGTATGTTAACCACAATCTCCTTTGTATCTTTGAATCCAACTTTGCTATACTACGTTTCTTATTTCTTCAAATGTTTTACATTGATTTGATCGTATTATTATTTAACACTATGTCCCTCTGAAGTGGGCTTCATAATACATTTATTAGAAAATACTACATTATTTCAATTTATCACTTTGTAACTCTAATATATTATTACTTAATACTAAATAATAATTTCATATTATTGTTGTTTATTTCTATCGATAATTTGTAGTAATTCTAGACAAGATCTGATAAAGATCAAACAAAATTTGTTAGACCTATCTTGATAGGATTTATTTGCTAAATTATTAATTTTATATTTTAAAATATTTTTTCATATATGTTTTCTTTCATTATGAATAATTTTAATTTGTAGTTAATTTTAACAGGTGGGGATTTTTCGCTTGACCTTATTAGTACCATCGAAAATAGCTTTCATATAAAATTTATCACATTTTTTAAAAATTTTTGTTTCCTTGATTAAAATATATGATTATAACTCTAAATCTCTTATCATGTACACTTTACATAATTTTTTTTTATTTTATATTATATTTGTTCAATTTATCTCATTAAATTTGAAACATATATTTTCTAAATATTCAAATAAAACTTTGCTATTATCTATGCTATTTTAGTTTCATAATTTCATAGTAATTCCTATTGTGTTTTAGACTATTTAAGGCAAGTGTCATTAGGGTAATCTTAACAAACTCCATCCAATTAAATGTTAAGTTTTCATATTTTGAAGTATTTTTTCATTTGCTTCTTTCTATCTTTATAAGATAATTTCATTCTTACAATTTGATGAACAAGGATGATACACTTGATCTCCTTACAATTTTGGAAAGTAACATTCCTATGCAATTTATTATTTTATAATGTAACTATATATCTTATTCATTGTGATATTTACGTCACCTTTATTTGGATATATTACATTTCTTGAAATATACATATTTTATGTAGAACATACATTTACTAATATTTAAAAATAACTATTTTTGTCTTATTTAATTTTTAAATTAAGAGAAATTTCAAACAAGTTCTGATTGAGACGATGCAAATATCATTATTTTCTCTCTATGAGTGCTATCAAATTAAATATTAATTTCCTTATTTTTAAATATTTTTTTTTATTATTTCTACCAATACATATAAGATATTTCAATTCATAATTAATTTGATGATCATGGTTGTTACACTTATTCTTATTTCTATCCACAACAACTACTTTCATGTAAACTTCATCTCATACTATAAAATATTTGGACTTCAATTGGCTATATTACTATGTAAAACTAAATCTTCTGTCATGTGACTTTTATATTGATTTTGTAAATAATATTTTTTTTTAATTTATCATCTTTTTGCTTCAACATATATTTTCTTTTTATTATAATAGCAATTTATTTTTACTTATGCGTATTTAGTTCAATAACACACTATAATTTTGAATGATGTCTAGTCAAATAGAAACAAAAGTTGTTAGACTAGTCTCGACATGCTTTATCAAATTAAACATTCATTTTTTAATTTTAAATATATTCTTTTCCAAGGTTATAGCAAGCTTTACAAGACATGGACTAATTTATTTTTAATTATGGACTAATTTATATTTTATTTTCTTAGTAACTTGGAATTGAATTTTCCCATGCAATTTACAAATTTTTTTCAAATGTTTTCCTTTAAAATTTTTATAATACTTTCTAACTCTATATCTCTTTTCATGTACATTTAAATAGATTTGATTTGATTGCATTATTTTATAGTTTATTTATTATCAACTTTAATATAGATTTATTAATTATAAAATCATAATTTATTATTCTTTTTTCCTATTAACTTTGGTAACTCACAAAACTTCTAAACAATATCAATTGGAGGCAAAGTCAATGGATCCATGTCGATGTGCCTTTCCCAATTAAATTTTTATTTTTTATATTTTTTAATATTTTATTTTATAAAATTTTTACATGTATGACAAGGTATTTTGATTTGTATAAGATTATATGATCGATCAACGATGTCACGGTCAATCTTAATGGTAGCTTAGTAAGCAATTTTCTTGTACATTTTATCTCCATTAATGTTTTCCTTTGATTTTGTTGTATTACTATGTAACTCTAAGCATCATTTCATGTTTTCTTAACATCACTTTAACTTGGTCAAAATATATCACTTCAAATTATCTCGTTTTAGCTTTAATATTTATTTTCTTGATATTGAAATAATAATTTATTTTTTATATTAACTTTGGATATTCGTTTCCAAATGAGTTTAAATCATGGAACAACAAATATCATAGACTCACATCAATGGCCTCTATCAAAATAACTATTCTTTTTTACATTTTTAAATATTTTATTTTCAAAGACTTTTAACACATTAACAGATATTTTAATTCATATCATATTTGATGATCAAGGATATTACACTTGATCTCATTATTATGTCGAAATACAACTTTCTAATACAACGTATCTCATTTTTTTCTTTCTTTTCCTTATATTAATTTTGTTAAATTTAATTAATTTAATTTTTAATATATATCTACTTGCGATATTAAAAATAATTTATGGTTATGCATACTTATTAAATTTAGTAGTTTGTAATTATTTCAAATGAGATCTAATTAAGATGGAACTTTTGCAATTTGACTCATCTTGGCATGCTTCATCCAATTAAATATTCATTTATATATTTTTAATATTTTATGTTCTTAGGTTTTTTTTACAAGATACATGTATTTGTACTAGATTTAATAATTAAGTATATCAACTCTATATCAGTAAATTGAAATATAACTATGTTGTATAATATATCTCATTTGTTTAATTTTTTTTTGTTTTTCTAATAAATAACTCAAAATCTCTCGTAGTGTGAAATTTACACTGCTTTATTTTTTATAATGTAGTTTTTTAATTTAAATTATTTTAGCTTTAACGTATGTTTGCTTTATAATAAAATAATATTTTATTGTTATTTATGCTTATTTATTTTTTTAATATGTAGAAATTTCAAATAAGTTCTGATCAAGATGAAACTAATATTATTTCACTCATCTTGATAAGAACTATCAAATTAAACATATATTTTTGTATTTTTTAGATCTTTATTTTAAAGTGTTTTTGTTCATTTTATGAGATATTTCAAACCATTTCAAATTTAACAAATGTGAATTTTATCGTCAATCTCCTTTGCATATTGCATGGCAATTTTATCCAATAATTTACCTTATTTTATTAAAGTTTTTTCTATGATTTGGGATTATTACAATTCTACTCTAAATCTTTACTCGTTTGACTTTTACATCACTTTAACTTGGCTATGTTATATTTATATAATTTATCTCATTTCAACTTTACAATATATTTAAGAATTTTTTTTAAAATAATTTATTATTCTTTTCTTATTTACTTGGTTAAATCATAGTAATTCCAAGCAAGGTCAAGTTGAGAAGAAACAAACACCATTGGGCTCATCTTGAGTGGTCCATTTAATTAAAAATTCATTTTTAAAAATTTTAAATTTTTTATTCTATGTTTTTTGCTTTCAATATGAGATTTTTTTTTACTCGCACTTAATTTATTGATCAAGGATGTTTAACTCAAACTTCTGGCTATCCTAGAATGCGAATTTCTCCTCTTATGTGACCTTTAAATCACTATGATTTAGTCATTTTGCATTCAATTATCAAAATTAAGATTTATTAAATATTAAAATAATAATTTACTATTTTTCTTTATTTATTCTTATATATAGGTATTCGTAGGCTTTATGAGACATTTAGATCCATACATGCTTGTTGATAAATGATCTTGCACTTAGTCTCTTAGTACATTGGAATTCAGTTAACTATACCATTTATCTTATTTCTTTAGATATTTCACTTTCAATTGTTTTTATTATTATGAAGCACTAAATTTCTCTTATATAAAATTTAAATTACTTCATTTTTTTTCATATTTCATTCCTTTAAATTTGTCACATTTTAGTTGTAATATATATTCATTTAATATTAAAAGAATAAGTCAATATTATTTATGCTTATTTGTTTTGGTAATATATAGTAATTCCAAATGAGATCAAACAAAGAAAATAAATGACTTGGAGTCTTCCAAATGAGTGTCATCAAACAATATTCATTTCTATTTGTTTAGACAATTTTTCATGATTTTTGCTATACTTTGCAACTTACTTTTATTTGCACCCTAATTGGAAATGGAGAATATTACACTTTATCTACAAAGTATCTTGGAATGCAACAATCTTATCGAATTTGTCTCATTCTTCTTAAATATTTTCTATTTGATTTTCTTATTTTGCTAAGTAACTCTACATCGTAACTTGTGTAGCATTCCCATTTTCGTTATTTAAGTATTTCTAATTTGCATTTTTGTTTAGACCAATTAAGGTTTATTTTATATTATCCTAATATTAAAATAATAATTTATAATTTTTGTGTTCATTTTCTTTGTAAACCCTTAGTAATTTCAACTGAGTTTCAAATAAGAGAAAAGAAACTTTATTAAAATCACATCAACAAGCTCAATCAAATTAAAAATTACCTTTAATATTTTTAATTATTTTATTTTTTGACAATTTTTCACACTTTACAAAACATTTTGACTTGTAATTAATTTTATGTTCTCAGAGATTAAATAGAACTCCTGAGTATCGAGAAATCCAACATTCCAATAAAATTTATCTAATATATTCACATTATTCATTTTGAATTGGATATGTTATATTGCTTCAATTTATCTCAACTTAGCTTTAAATTATATTTCCTTAACATTGAAGTAATACGTTATTATTATTTGTTCTTATTTATTTTTCATATTTCTAAGGAATTCCAAATGAGTTTGCATAAAGCTAAAATAAGTATTATTTGACTCATCTCAATGAGTTCCATTGAATTAGAATTTAATTTTTATATTATTAAGTATTTTATTTTCTTAGGTTTTTGGTTCTCTTTATGAGACATTTTGATTATTAGATTATTTGACCATCGAGGATATCACTCTCATTCTCCTCATCATGGAAGGTAACTTTCTCACAAAAGTTTTCTTATTTCTTCAATATTTTTTATTTTATTAAATTACTTTTCAACTATAAATATCTTTTGGTGTCTTTTATACGGATTTCTTTTTTATATAATATAATACTTAAATATACTTATTTAAACAATAATATCAATATTTAGTTAACATAAAAATAATAGTTCATTATTATTTAAGCTTAATTACCTTTATAATTTAGTGTAAGTCTAAAAAAGGTGTGATGGCAGCCAAACAAGAAAAGTTTCACTTATCTCATTGAACTCAAAAAAATTAAATATTTCTTTTCTTATTTTTTTAATGCTTTTGCAATGGTTTTGAAGTTTTATGAGGCATTTAAATTTATACATTTGTAATCAAGGATGCCACACTCGATCTCTTTAACTATCATTTATGCTTGATTACTTAGATTTTTCATTGTAATTCTAATTGAGGACTTATTAATATGAAATAGATAATAATGAACAATTGTCATTGATATCTATCCAATTAAATTTATATATGTATACACACACACACACAAACATATATATATAACATCATTTTTAGTTTTTGGGATGATTTGTTAGCATACCTCATTTAACAATCAACAAAAGTTACAATCAATCTCTTAGTATCTTGAAATGTAACTTTATCATATAATTTGTCACATTTCTTTATATGTTTCACTTTCATTTCATTATATTATAATGAAACTCTAATTCTCCTCTTATATGATATTTACATCACTTTAACTTATTTATATTATATTACTTTAATTTAAATTTTAAGATTAAACTATATTTACATATTATTAAACTTATATGTTATAATTTTTTAACTTATTTACAAAAGAATTTCAAGTAAATACAAATGGGGAGGTCAAATCAATAGGAAACCAAAAACTTCCTCATATAATTTATCTAATTTCTACAACTTTTTCTATATGATTTTATTACATTACTACACAACTCAAGATCTCTCGTAATGTGTTATTTAAAGTGCTTTAACTCCTCTATATTATATTGCTTCAAATTACCTCTTTTCATCTTTAATATATGTTTACTTAACTTTAAGGTTTTTATTTTTTTTTTTCTGATTTTTTTGTTAATTTATAGTATTTAAAAAAAATATCCCATCAAGGTCAAACAAACATCATTGGACACATCTTGGAAAGCTGAATCTAACTATTATTCAACATTATATTTCTGTAAATATTTATTCTCTAAGTTTTTGCACTTATCTTGTTATTTTATACTTTGCTTGATAATCAAGGATGTTACACTAAATCTACTCAGAATTTTAGAATGCAACTTTCACGTAGAATTTAAGTAATTTTATCAAATGTTTTGCATTAATTTTGTTATATTGATATGTAACTCTAATTTCACTATCATGTCACCTCAATATTACTTTGATTTTTTATATTACATTTGAAAATTCATCTCATTTAAGTTTTAATATTCGTTTTATTAATGTTAATAACAATAATTTATTACTATTAATTCTTATTTATTTCATAAATTTGTCATAATTAAAAATAAGGTCCAATTGAGATGAAGGAAATTTCATTATGCTCATTTCAATAACTTTTATTAGATTATTAATATTTTTTCATTTTAAATAACTTATTTTCTTGGTTCTTGGTGTGCTTTACAAGCAATTTTTTATGAGAATTAACGATAAAGATTATTACGCTACACCCTTCAAGGACATGGAATGTAGCATTCCCATGAAATTTAGCTCATTTCTTTGAATTTTTCTCTTTAAGTTTTCTATATCATTGTGTTACTTTAAATATCCTCTGTTATAATAATGATTTTTATTAATGCTTACTTCTTTGGTAATTTGCAATAATTTTAAATGTGGTCCATCTCAGATGAAGTAATGTTGTCGGATTTATCTCAATAAGTTTTTCAAAGTAAAAAATCTTATTTTTATACTTATACATATTTTATTTTCTAAGACTTCAAAAAGTTTAATAAAAAATTTAGTTCATTCCTGATTTTAAGTTTGATGATATTCAATTGCATCTTCTTAGCATCCCAGAAAAAAACTTTTCAATGTTACTTTATCTCATTTATCTTTAATAGATATTTAATTAATATTCAATGTCATTTGACTCATCTCACTAAGCTTTATTAAATTAGTCATTCATTTTTCATATATTTTTAAATAGTTTACTTTAAGATTTTATCACACTTTATAAGTTATTTCAATTTGTACTTAGCTTGATAGTCATATATATTACTCCTAATCTCCTTAATTTCATGGAATGCATTTTTGCTATATAATTTATCTCATTTTTTCACATTTTTTCTTTGATTTGGTTATAATACTATGTAACTCTGAGTCTTCTCTCTTATGACCTTTAGATCTCTTTAACTTTGTTATATTATATTAAATTAATTAATTTAATTTTAGCTTTAACAAATGATTTATTTCTATATTTTAAAAATATTTTATTTTTTATGGCTTTGGTACAATTTTTGAGGCATTTTTATTCATACCTTATTTTATAATCGAGGATACTACATTCAATCTACTTAGTACCACAGAATGTTATTTTCTTAGAAACTTTATCTTATTTGTTCTAATATTTTGTATTGATTTTTTTAAATTGCTATATAACTCTCAATCTTCACTCATGTGAACTTTATATTACTTCGTTTATATTGTATTACACTACTTTAACGTTTCTTATCTAAGCTTTAATATTTATTTTCCTTAAATTTAAATAATATTTTAAATTTTTTATTCTTATTCAATTTGGTATTTCTCAATAAACCTTCAAGAGGTCTAATCAAGGCAATACAAATGTCATTAGATTAATTTCAATAAACTTTATCCTACCAAATATTGTTTAGATGTTTTTTATTCTTATTCAAAGAAAGTTTTGTTTGTACTTGATTTTATCAATCGAAGTTGTTACACTCGATCACCTTAGTCTCTTTAAATTCTTTATCTTGACTTTTATATATTGCTATGAAACTAAAATTCTCCTCTCCCGTAATCTTTTCATCGCTTTAATTTAGTTATATTATTTTGCATCAATTTATGTTATTTTCACATTTATTATAAATTTTATAAATATAAAAATAAAACTTAGTTAAAATTTATGTTTAGTTAATTTGGTAATTCAAAGTAATTGCAATCAAGGTCCAAGAAAAATGAAACAATCACTATCATACTAACCTCGACGAGCTCTGTCCATTTAAGAAATCAATTTTATAAATTTAAACATTATTTTCTTAGTTTTCCTCATGTTTTATGATAAATTTTGCTCATACTTAAGTTTATCATTGAGGATATTATAACAAATCACATTATTATCTTGGAATGCAAATCTATAATACCAATTATCCTATTTCCTCGAATTTTTTCTTAGTTTTGCTATATTACTATAAAACTATAATTCTACTCTATAATGACCTTTAAATAATTATAATATTGTTATATTAAATTGGTTAAATTTATCTTATTTTTGTTTTAATATATATTTAGATAAAATTAAAATAACAATTTATTATTTTTTATGTTTAATTACCATATAAAATGTGGTCAATCTATGCATGGTTTGATGGAGAGAAACTGATGTTGTTGGACTTGTTTCAACTAGCTCCATCACATTAAACCTTTATTTTTTATCCTTGAATATTTTATTTTTGAGGGTTTGGTATATTTTATGAGTCCCTTTGATTCAAAATTATTTTTATGAACGAGATTATTACACTTGATCTCCTTTGTTTCTTTGAATGCATTTTCATATGGCTATTTTTTTACTTTTCTTAACATTTTTTGTTTCGTTATCAATATTGCTTTAATGTTTCTCATTTCAACTATAGCATATTTTTCTTAGTACAAAAATAATCTTTGTTTATTATTTATGTTTAATTACTTTGTTCATTTTGTTAACTCTTATTAGCGATTCATTTTTTATTTTAAAATATTTTGTTTTATAATATTTTGGCACAGTTTATGAAACATTTTAATTTGTAACTAATTTTATGATTGAGGATGTTACACGCAATCTCCTTTGTATCTTCAAATGCATCTTTCCCTTATAATATATATCATTTCTTAATAAATTTTTCTTTGGTTTTTAATAAAACAATGTAACTCTCAATCTCCTCTGATGTGATAATTATATCTCTTTGATTTTGTTATATTATATTACTTTAATTTAATTTATTTTAACTTTAATATATATTTAACCAACATTAAAATAATAATTATTGTCATATATGCTTATTTTATCTACAAATTTGCATTATTTCAGAATAACATCCAATTGAGACAAAAGAAATGTAGTTTTTCTCACCTCAACTGTCTTTATTCAAATAAATATCAATTTTTTCAAACTTCAATATTTTATTTTTTTAGGATTTTGGCTTACTTTATAAGAAATGTTTTTTCATATCTAATTTCTTAAGCATTTTGCACTTGTTCTCCTTAGGATAATGGAATGCAAGTTTTGTATATTCTTTATCTTACTTCTTCAAAAGTTTTACTTTAATTATGTCACATTATTATGTTAATTTAAATCTCTTCTCATGTGACCACACATTAGTTTTACTTGGTTATATTATAATGAATCAATTTTTGTTATTTTAGCATTAATATATATTCACTTCATTTTAAAATAAAACTTTATTATTATTTGTAATTATTTATTTTTTTAATGTATAATAATTCCAAATGAGGTAAGATGTTGATGAAACAAAACATCATTAGATTCATCTAACCAAAAATTATCTAATTAAGTATTAATTTTTATAGTGTTAGATATATTTGTTTCTATTATTTTGGAAAGCATTACAAAAATTTTTTATTTGAACAAGATTTGATGCTCGAGGATGTTATACTCAATCTTCTTAATATTTTGGAAAGGAACTTTCCTATGTAATTTATATGACTTCATTCATTTTTTTTAATTTTTATTTGGCAATACAACACGAAACTCTAGTTCCCCTCTCTTATCACCTTTATCACTTTGATTTGGATATATTAAGCTGCATCATCTTATTTTTTTCAACTTTAACATATATTATGGTTGTTTATGTCTAATTATATTTTTAATTCATTATAATTTTAATTGAAGTATAATTAAGGCTATATAGCCATTGTCGTGCTTTTGTCAAAGGGCTTTGCTTAATTAAAAATTTACTTTTTCTATTTTTAAATTATATTTTTTTTTAAATATTTAGCATGAATTGATAGTATTTTTAATTTGGTCCAAATTTTTTGATTGAGAATGCACTACTCAATCTTCCTATGGTCTTAAAATGGGACTATCCCATACAATTTATTTCATTTATTCTAATTTTTTCTTGATTTAGTTATATTACTATAAAACTCTTATTCTCTATTATAAGTTTTACATTGTGATTTTGTTATATATAGTGCTTACATTTACCTACTAGTTTATTATACATATATGCATCCTTAAATTTGAAGTAACAATTTATTATTATTTATGTTGAATTAATTTTTTTAATATCTAATAACTCAAAGTAACTCTAATAGATACAAAACAAATCTCATCTGACATTCTTTTACTAGCTCCCTAATCCCTAATATTTATTTGTTGGTTTAAAATATTTTATTTTCTTAGGTTTTGGCATTTTTTACAAGACAAATTGATTCAAAACAAATTTAATGATCTAGGATGTTACACTTGGTCTCTTTAATATCTTTAAATGATATTTTGTTGTACATTTTATTACACTTCTTCAACTTTTTTTTTAACCTTTTCGTATTCAAATGTAACCCAAACCCTCCTAACATGTGACCTTACATCACTTTGATTCTATTATATTATGTTGTTTCAAATTATCACATTTTAGCTTTATAATATGTTTACTTAATATTAAGATACAAATTTGTTATTATTATTGTTTGATTTTGATAATACTAAATATATTAACTTCTAGTATTTTTTTATGTTTTATGCAAAATTTTGAAGCATAACTGATTTGATGATAACAGATTTTACATGTTTTCACATTAATATCCTAAAATGTGGCCTTCCAAATATTTTTATCTCATTTATTTAAGTTTTTCACTATAATATGGTTATATAATTATATTACTCGAAATCTCTATAGAATTACTTACATGTCATTTTTATTTGGGCATATTATATTGTTTCAATTTATATTATTTTAGCTTTAATATATATTCAATTCCTATTAAAATAATAATTTATTTTTATTTATGCTTATTTATTTTATTAATATATAATAATTTGAAATGATGTTCAATCCACATGAAACAAATATTATTGGATTCATCTCAATGATCTTTGTCCAATTAAATATTTATTTTTATATTTTTATATATTTTATGCTTTATGAAATTTTTTTGTTCATATCTAATTCATTGATGAGGGAAGTCAAACCGAATCTACATAGTATTTTGGAGCTAACTTTGTCATAGGAGTTTTCTCTTTTCTTTAAATGTTTTTGCTTTGAATTGGTTGTCTCATAAAGAAATCCTAATTCTCCTCTCATGTGACCTTTACATCTCTTTGATTTAGCTATATTATATTAAATCAAATTTTTTTTTATTTCAAATTTAATATATATTTATATAATATAAAAATAATTATTTAGAGTTAATTTGCATTTAATTACATTGGTGATTCATAAAAATTGCAATCAATTTCTTACCAAGAACATAAAATGTCATCAGGGCCATCTTAATGAGCTCTATCTAATTAAAAAAAATTTATATTTTTAAGTATTTTTTGGTTTGTTTAAATATTTTATGAGACAATTCAATTTGTATATGATTCTTGAATTGAATATGTTATACATGATCTCCTTATTGTAATAGAATGTAAATGTCTCATATAATTTTTCTTTTTTATTAATCTTTTTTTATTTGATTTAGATATATTGTCACAAAACTCTAATTATCCTCTAGTGTGACCTTTATATTGGCCATATTACATTATATTACATTTTTCAATTTACATCATTATACATTAATATATATTAAATATTTTATTTTCAAAGTTTAATGCATTTTTAGTAGATATTAATTGAAATTGTTTCTTTGATTTTAGTTATTGTGAATTTTAAATAAAATTCCCCTTTTATTTAACTTTTAGATTTCTTCAACTTTTTTATATTACAAAGCTTAAATGTATCACATTCCATGTTTAACATATATTAACTTAATTTCAAATAACCAATTATTATTCTTTTTGGTAATAAATAGTAACTCAAACGAGGTCTTATGGAGATCAAACAAGTGTCATTCGACCTGTCTCAACAAGCTCTATTTAGTTAAATAATACTTTTTATGGTTTATAGATTTGTTTTCAAGGAATTTTTACATTATTAGATAATTAAGTCTTAATTCTCCTCTAGTACAACCAATTACATCATTTTGATTTTTCTATGTTGTAGTACTTCAATTTATCTCATTATAGCTTTAAAATATATTTATAAATTGTTAAAATATTTGTTTATTATTATTTATTCTTATTTAATTTTGTAATTCATAGTAATTCAAAATGGTGACCATTAGAGATGTCATAAAGGTCGTTGGACTCATTCTAATGAGCTTTCTACAATTAAATGTTCATTTTTTAGATTTTGAAATATTTTAATTTCTTGCATTGTACTATGTTTTATAAGATATTTTTATTTGAACAAAAAGTTGAGGATGTTATATTCAATCTCCTTAGTATCTTTGAATACGACTTCCTTTTACAATTTATCTCTTTTTCTCAAACTTTTCGTATTGATTTTGTTATATTACTACATAAGTTTAAATCTCTTTTCATGTGACCTTTTGATCACTTTGTTTTTGTAACATTACATTGCTACAACTTATTCTAATTCAACTTTAGTTAACTCTTTAACTTTTGAAATAATAATTAATCTTTATTTATTCTTATTTACTTCGACAATCCACAATAATTCTAAACGAGGTGTGCATAAGATAAAACAAAGTGACTATTGTTGTCTCCATAAGCTTTATCTAATAGAACATTAATTTTTTTATCTTTTAAATATTTTGTTTTATATGACTTTTGTGGCCTCAAAAGACATTTCAATTCATACAATATTGGCAAATAATGATATAACTCTCAATCTAGTTACGATCTTTTAATCAAATTTCTAATATACATTATCATGGCATACAAATTGATATGCTTCAATTTATCTTATTTTATCTTTATTATATATTTGCAAGATATTAAAAATAAACTTATTTTTTAAATTCCTTTATTATTTTTTAATTCATAAAAATTAGAAATGAGGTCTAATCCTAATTAGATATTCATTTTTATACTTTTGAATGTTTTATTTTCTATGGTTTGGACACACTTTCCAAATACTTTTAACTCATACAAAATTTGATGACCATGGATTTTATTTTTTATATTTTCATAACATTTAAATAGTAATTTATTATTAATTTGTTCTTATTAACTTTGGTAATACATAATAATTCCAAAAAAAGTTTAATGAAAATGGCATTGCACTCATCTAAATGAGCTCTATACAATTAAATATTATTTTCAATATTTTTAAAAAATTTCTTTTCGTTGGATTTTACATGTTTTATTAGTCATTTCATTTTGTACCATATTTGATGATCAATGATGTAACACTAGAGCTCCTTAGTATTTTTGAATGAAACTTTTTAGTATAATTTATCTTATTTTTTCAAATGTTCCACATTAATTTGTCATGTTCACTTAAAACTCTAAATCAGCAATCATGTAAATTTTATATTGATTTGATTTGTTGATAATACATTGCTTCAATTTATTTAATTTTTAATTTAATAAATATTTACTTAATACTAAAATAAAAATTTGTTGTTAGTTATTCTAATTTATTTGGTTATACACAATAATTTTAAATAACATTTAATTGAGATGAAGTAATTGTTATGGACTCATCAAGACACTATCTAAGGAAATATTTATTTCAATATTTAAAGCATTTTTTCTTCTTGTTTGGGATGCTTTACAAGTGAGTTTAACTCATATCATATTTCATAATCTGGATTCTTACACTTCACCTCCTTAATTTATTGGAATACAACCTTCTAATAAAATTTATCTTATTTTATTCCAATGTTTTCTTTAATTTTTTTTTATATTTTCATGAAATGCTAATTCTCTTCTCATGTGACCTATTGATTATCTTGATTTGGCTATATTAAATTACTGTAATTTATATCATTTTAAATTTAATATATAACTTTCTATTATTAGCATAATAATTCATTATTATTTATTTTTTATTTTATGACTTGCAATAATTTCAAACTAAGTCTAATCAAGACAAAATAAACTTTATTGGACTCGACTCTATGATCTCCATCCAATTAAATATTTATTTATGTATTTTGAAATATATTATATTTTGAAGTTTAGTTATACTTTAAGAGATATTTTAATTTACACCATATTTGATGATTGAGGACTTCACACTCAATTCCATAATTATCTCAGCATGCAACTTTCCTACACACTTTTTCTAATTTCTTTAAAGTTATAGCTTTGACTTAGGTTTTTTACAATTTTACACAAAATATCATCTTCTGTTATCATTGTAATGACTTGACAATATAATTTTATGTTGCTGCAATTTATCTTAATCGAGCTTTAACAAATGTTTACTTAGTATTAAAATAAAAGTTTAGTATCATTTGTGATTATAAAAATTATTAATTCACAATAACTTGAAAACTAACGAGATTGAGATGAAACAAATATTGTTGGATCCTAATCAACGAGCTTTATCTAGTTATATATTCGTTTTTGTTGGATTCCTTACACGATTTTCAAAATCGTACCATATTTGGTGATCAAGAATACTATTCTTTATCTTCTTTCACATTTTTCATTGAAACTTTTAGTATATCTGTTTCCTTTAAATTTTTTCTTTCTTTTTGTCATATTATTATATAATTCTTAATTTCCTCTCGTGTGACAATTACTTCAATTTTATATGATTACATTTCAATGGATTGATTTATATCAACTGATATTTAATATTTATTTACTTTATAATAAAATAATATAATATTTTTTTTACGCTTATTTTTCATAATAATTTACAGAAATTCAAAAAGAAGTTCGATCGAGATTAAACAATCTACGTTTGTCCCATGTTGACGAGCACTGTGGAATAAAACATTAATTTAAATAAATTAAAATATTTAATTTTCTAATGTTTTTGCAATTTTTTTGAAATAATTTGATTTATATAAAATTCCATGATTAACATCATTGGAATGTAACTTTTTGCTATAATTTATCTCTTTATTTTGAAATTTTCATTTTGATTTTAATTTTTGACTATGCAACTAAAAACCATTTCTAATGTTTTTGGGTTAGGTTGTGAAACATAAATTTTTCTCTCTCATGACTATTACATCTTTCTAACTTTGTTTTGTTATGTTGTTTTAATTTATCTAATTTTAGCTTTAAGTGACTTTTACACAATCTTAAAATAATCATTTATTATTATTAAAGCTTACTAAATTTTGTAATTCATAGTAAATCTAGACTTGGTCCAACTGAGAAAAAATAAACATCGTTCTACACATTTCAATAAGCTCTAACAAATTAAATATTTATTTTTGAATTTTTTAATATTTGTCACATTTTATGAGATATTTTAATTCATAACTTATTCAGCAATAAATGATGACGTGGTATCTTAGAATATAATTTTCCAACACAATTTAAGTTGTTTTATTTTAAAAATTTTAAATTTTTCTTGTTCATATTATTATGTAACTCTAAATCTGCTGTTCAATAACCTTTTTATAACACTTTATTAATAAAATAATATTTTTTTATTTGTACTTATTCTCTCGTAGTATATCCAAACGAGTTTTGAAAGCAAGGATGCATATGTCATTAGTCTCATCTCGATGAGCTATATCAAATTAAAAAATTCTTTTTAATATCTAAAATATTTTATTTTCTAATTTTTTTGATGCTTTATGAGACATTTGAATTCGTACATGATTTGACAATTGAGAAAGTAACACAAATTTTCATTATTATCTTGAAATTCAACTTTCATATATAATTTAACTTATTTCTCCAAGCTTCTCAATTTGATTTTTCTATATTATTATGTAACTCAAAATCTCCTCTCACGTCACAGTTACATCACTTTGATTTGTTTATAATTTTTAATCTATTTCACTTCTAGTCAAATATATGTTTAATTAATATTCAAATAATACTTTTTATTATTTATTAATGTTTAAATTTCTAATTCATAGTAACTACAAATGATGTTAGATTTACATGAAAGAGACGTTGTTATACTTGTTTTGATAGGCTCCATGAAATTATTATTCTTCTTTGTATTTTTAAATATTTTATTTTCATGTATGCTTACTTGATTTTGGAAATATTTCTATTTAGACATTGTTTGATGATATAAGTCGTTAAACAAGATCTCGTTAGTATCTTGGAATTCAACTTTCCAAAATAATTTCTCATTTCTTTAAAATATTTACTTTGATTTGGTTATTGTACTACATAAATCTAAATCTCCTCTTATGTGGCTATTAGGTCTCTTTATTTCTTAGCATTATATTACTTCAATTTATCTTATTTTAACTTTAATATATATATTTACTTATCATTAATTTTTTTTTTATTTATCCTTATCTCCTTTGGTGATTTGTGGTAATTGCAAATGAGATATGTTCGAGATGAAAAATATTTTGTGTAACTTACCTTAACTAGCTTTATTTTAATAAATATTTAATTTAATATTTTTAGATATTTTACTTTTTAAAGTTTTGCATGTTTTATAAGTTATTTTTATTCATACCTCAATTGATAATTGAGTATGGTACACTTTATATCTTTAGTACTATAAAATTATACTTAATCATACAATTTATGTTTCTCTTCTCATGTTCCACTTTAAATAGGTCATATCACTATGTAACGTTAAATCTCTTCTGGTTTGACTTTTATATCACTTTAATTTGTTTAAATTATAATGCATTAATTTAAAATATTTAGTTGAAATACTTCTTTAACAAATATTAAAATAGTAATTTATTATTATATGCAAATATTTTTTTAGTAATCCATACTAATTCAAGTAAGGTTCAACTGAGATGAGACAAATGATATTCAACTCATTTAAATGAGCAATATAAAAATAAGTATTCATTTGCAAATTTTAAATATTTTTTAGGATTTTTGTAATTTTTGTGGTACAATTTTGTTTGTTTGTTATATGATGATTGAAGTTGTTACACTCATTTTCTTAAATATTTTGAATAGTAACTTTATCATAGAATTCATGTATATTCTTCAAGTCTTTTGTCATCACTTGGTTATACAACCATGAATTTCTAATTATACCTAACTGTTACATTTACATCACTTTTTTTTTTGTTATATTATATTACTTAAATTTATCATATTTCAACTTCAATATATATTTACTTAAAGTTAAAAAAAATAATTTGTTTCTATATATGCTTACTTGATTTGTTAATTCACAATAATTCCAAATGATGTAAAATTGAGTTTAAAAAACATGATTGGACTCATTTGAGCAAGGACTATCTGATTAAATATTAAATTTCACATTTTTAAATAGTTTTTCTTAATTTGTAGCATGCTTTACATAGCATTTTTTTACACCTGAGTTGATGATCGAAGATGTATGATTGACCTCCGTTGCACTTTATAATCTATTATTACCTCACAAATTATCTCATTTCTTGAAAGTTTTCTCATTGATTTGGTTATATTATTATAATCTACTCTTTTGTGACCTTTACAGCACTCAAATTTTGTTATTTTAGATTTTTTTTAAATTCAAGTTATTTTATCTTTAATGTTTATTTTCATAATATTAAAAATAATAATTTTTTATTTTTTATTTTTATTTACTTGGCTAATTTGTAGTAATTCCAAAGGAGGACTGATTGAGACGAGGCCAAATGTCTTGAAAAATGACTTAATGTGCTTTATGTAGTAAAATATTCATTTATACAACTTAAATATTTTCTTTTTTTTTTTGGATTTTTAAATGCCTTATAAGACATCTTAATTTGTACTAAAATTCATGAATAAGAATATTGCATTCAAACTCTATTTCTTGGAATGTAATGTTCACACACAATTCATCTCATTTTTTTAATCGTTTTTTTATTTTATCATTTTATTTTATTACTCTATATCTCCTCTCATGTGAGCTTTACATCACATTAATTTATTTGTATTATATTACATAATTATTTTTCATTTCAAATATAAAATAAAATTCTTAAATATTAAAAATAATATTTTTTTTAATTTTTAATCTTACTTTACATTTTTAATTCATAGGAAATCTAAACAAGGCCCAATCCACATAAAGCAGTTGTCCTTCGACTGGTAGTGAAGACCTTTCTCAAATTAAATATCAATTTCTTTTGCATCTTGGAATGAAAATTTCCCCTTGTACTTTATCTCATTTTTACTTTGATTTTGTTATAATATAATATATCTCTAGATATTATCTCATATGACCTTTCTATCATTTTGATTTCATTATATTCCATTACATCAATTTATGTAATTTTTGCTTTATTATTAGTTTACTTAATATGAAAATAATAACTAATTATTGTTTAAGCTAATTTATTTTGTAATTTGTTGCAATTCCAAGTAGGTTGTGACATCATTCAATTCTTCTTTGTAAGCTTTATAAAATTATATATTCATTTTTAATTTTTATGAATTTTATTTTCAATTTACAAAAGAGTCTAACTATGATCTTGTTCAATGTTAAAGGTTGTTAAACAGGATCTTCATATCATAGAGAGCAACTTTCTCATACAATTTATTTTATTTTTAAATTTTCATTGATTTAGTTATTATCTAACTAAAATTTTCACTTATGTAAACTTTACATTGCTTTTAGTTTGTTATATTACATGGCTTTAATTAGTCTCAATTATACCTTAATTATTTATTTTGCTAATTAGCAGAAACTTCAAGAGAGTTCTATTTCCAAAAAGCAAATGACATTGAATTCATCATGATGAGATCAATTCAATTGGATATTCATTTCATTTTTTTTAATATTTTTATTTTTATTCTTTAGCATGTTTTACAAGACATTAAACTTTCATTCAATATTTTCAAATATTAAATTTGTTATTATATTATTATATTTAATGAGATATTTTTTGTACTAGATTTGATGATTAAGGATGTTACACTAACTACTTGTATATTGGAAAGCAACATTCTCTAATAATTTATCTTATTTATCAAGTTTTTTACTTTTATTTTTTTAATATAATGTAGCTCTTAATCTTATTTATTATGACCTTTAAATTACCATGGTTTTTTCTATTTTACATTGCAATAATTTTTTTTCGAGCTTTATAATGCATTTATGTAATACTAAAATAATAATACATTATTATTTATGCTTCTTTATTTTGATAATTAACAAACATTCTGTAGATGACAATATGTAACAAAACAAATGCCATTAAACTTATATCAATCAAGTTTATCAAATTAAAATATTACATCTAAATATTTAAGTTTTTTTTTGTATTTTAGCAAGTTTTATGAGTCCTTTTGAATTGAGTGATATTTCATTATTGATGTCCTATTCTTGATCTCTTTAGTAACATGGAACTCAATAATCTCATATAATTTATCTCATTATTTTAATGTTTTTATTTTATTTTGTTATATTACTTTGTAACTCTAAGTTTCATCTCATGTGATCTTTATATTGCTTTTATTTTTTTATTTAATTTTCTAAATATACTTTATCTTACGTTAACTATATATTTACTTAATATTAAAACAATAATTTATTCTTCTTTTTTCTTATTTACTATTCAAATTTATAGTAATTTCAAAAGAGGTTTGTTTGAGACAAGACAAATCTAGTTTGAATCAGCTTAGAGAACTTTATCGAAATTAATATTCATTGTTTTGTTTATAAATATTTTATTTTATGTAGTTTCAGCACTCCTTAAGAGATATTTTAATCAATAATTAATTTAACTAAGAATGATGATCACTAGAATCATCAATGTATCTAAAAATACAACTTTCTCATAATTTATCTCTTTTTTTTAAAATTTTTCCTTTGATTTGGCCATCTTATTATGCAACTCTAAATGAACTCTCTTGTGATGTTCACAATAGAATTTATCTCTTTGCTTTCTAGTTCCATGGCATGCTTTTTGAGTCATTATGATTCTTAGCTAATTTGGTAATTGAGTGTGTTACACTCGATCGATCTAGTATCTTCTAACACATTTTTCCACTATAAGTTATGGCATTTTTATATTTTTTTATTTATTCACGAAAGGCTTCATTTCAAAAATTATTTCACGATCACAGATATTGCACTTGATCTTTCAAGTATCTTGGCGTGCAAATTTATAATATAATTTGTCTCATAGCATCAAATGTTTTTGTTTCATTTTGTTATATTAAATGGCTTCATTTTGCTTCATTTAACCATTAATATAGATCCATATAATATTAAAATAATAATTTATTTTTATTTCTTCTTATTTACTTTGGTAATTCATAATAATTCGAAATGAGGTATTGTTAGAATGAAACAATAATCATTAGACTTATTTTTGTAGGCTCTATTTAATTTAATATTTATTTTAAATGCTTTAATTTTTTATTCTTAAACTTTAGCAAGCTTTATGAGTTATTTTGATTCATTCCTAATTTTTCTAATGATGATATTGTTATAGATCTTAAAAGTATTTTGAAATGCTATTTTCTCATGCAATTTATCTTATTTACTAAAATGCTTCACTTTGATTCTGTTTTTTTACTTTGTATCCCAAAATCTCCTATCATCTAGCCTTTACAATACTTTGAATTGGTCATATCATAATACATTATTTTATCTCATTTAAGCATTAGGATTTCTTTACTTAATACTAAAATAATGTTTTACTTTTATTTAGTCTCTTTTATATTTATAATTCATAGTAATAAGATTTGGGGTTTGATTATGATGAAGTAGAAGTCAATGCATTCACTTTGATGAAAACTATCCATTTAAACAATCAGTACTTTATGTTTAAGTATTCTTATATGACTTTGTCATATGTTATCAGTCATTTTGATTTGGACATGAAATGATAATCAAACATGTTACACTCGATATCCTTAGTATTTAAGACTATGACTTTCTCATTCAATTTATCTCATTTGTTCAAATTTTTCACCTAATTTTTGTTATTATTATCAAACGCTAATTCTTCTCCACATTGTGTTTTACATTACTTTTTATTTCGTTATATTATATTCCTTTAATTTATTTTTATTTTTTATATTTTAAAATATTTTATTTTTAATTACTTTGGAGCTTCTTTAAAAAATTTTAATATGTACATAATTTGATGATCACAAAAGCAACTATCGATCTCCTTAGTGTATTAGAATATAACTTTACCATAAATGTCATCTTATTCATTGAAATGTTTTTTAATTTGGCTATATTATTGCAAACTTCTAATTCTTCTCTAATGTCTCATTTTCATTACTTTGATTTTCTTATGTTACATTACTTCAATATATATCATTTAGGTCTAATGCAAATTTTTTGATTTAAAAATAAGAATATATTATTATTTATTCTTTCTTATTTTTTTATTCATAGAAATTCCAAACAAGGTCTAATTAGAATGAAACAAAAGTTCTTGTGACGTTTTTGAGGAGCAATATTTAAATAAATATTGATCTATATAACTATAAATATTTTTTTATTATTTTTCCACTCTTCATGAGATATTTCAATTTATACCTTATTTAATAATCGAGATTGTTACATTCAATCTTTTTAATATATTAGAATGTAACTTTTTTTCATAATTTATATCATTTCTTCAAATGTTTCATTATGATTTTGTTTTGGAACTATTTAACTTTAAATTTCCACTCCTGTGACCATTAAATCATCTTGTTTTTATTATATTGTATAACTTTAAGTTTTCTTATTTAGCTTTAATAAATATTTACTTAGTACTAAAAACTATTTAAACTAAAAATTTTCTTATTTTGACCTTTTTTTTATTATATTGTACAACTCCCTATGGGGTTTTGTTGTGACCAAACAAACATCATTACACTGGTCTCGATTGTCTTTATTGAATTAAAAATTAAATTCTATATTTTTCAAATATTTTCAATTATAGGATTTTTGTACACTTAAACAACTATTTTTATTTGCATATGATTTTATGACAGATGATGTTTCACACAATCTCCTTAATTTCTTGGAAAGCAACTTTAACATATATTTAATATCTTTTTTTCAAATTTTTTTCTTTCATTTATCAATTTTACTAAGTAACTATAAATCACATTTCATGTGACATCTACTTTGCTTTGATTTAGTTATATTATATTGCTTTAATTTGTCTTATTTTAGCTATAATATATATTTACATTAATTGAAAAATTAATTTAATATTACTGATGTTTACTTTTTTATTAACCATTATTTAAAGTAAGATTCTATTAAAATAAAGCAAATTTTTTTGGACTCATCTCAATGAATTTTCCAAATTAAATATTTATGTTAATATTTTTTAAAATATTTTACTCTCTCTAGATTTGTTAAACATTACAAGATATTTGGATCTTTGCCTGATTTGATAATAATCGACTAACACACTCAATCTCCTTGGTATCTTGGAAAGCAACTTTTGTGTACAATTTTTCTTATTTCTTTAAATTTTTTTCTTTAATTTGGTCATACTAATATGTAACTCCAATCTCCTCTCGTGTTATGATAACATCAATTTCATTTTTTTATATTACATTTCTTCAATTTAACTTTTTAGAAAATTAATATATATTTATTAAATAAGAAAACAAGATTTTGCTGTTATTTTTTCTCATTTACTTTGCCAATTAGAAATAATTCCTAATGATATCTGATCCAGATAACAAACTTTGTTTTATTTATCTCATTCAGCTCTATCAAATAACATATTGTTTCTAACTTTGTAAATATTTGATTTTTTAATATTTTTTGCACAACATGTGATATTTTTATTCGTATCTAATTTAACAATCAAGAATGTTGCACTCGAACTATTTTTTATCTTAGATGCAACATTCTCATACAATTACTTAATTTCTTTAAAAAGGTTTTTTATTTGAATATATTTCTATGTAACTCTAAAGCACTATCATGTGAAGTTTACAGGTCTTTGATTTGGTTATATTGCATTGCCTTTATTTTTATTATTTTGATCTTAATATATATCCACTTAATATTATAAAATAAAATATTATTATGAATACTTATTTACAATGGTAGTTCATAGTAATTTTAAATGAGGTTAGATCAAGAAGAATCGAACATCATTAGACTCATTATAATGAACTCTATCTAATTAAATTCTCATTTTAGAATTTAACTATTATATTGTAGTATAATCTATTTAATGCCCATATAAATATAGAACTTTACAACATATTTAATGATTATATTGCTATAAAAGTCTCTTTATCCCATTTCTTTGAGAATGTTGCATTATGATAATAAGAAGATCAAGCATAACTACCTTGATCATTAATATTTATGCATAATTACTAATAATTACCAAAGAAATAAAGAGATCTGTTCTTGTTATATTACAAAGTATCTGAGAAACATGGAGTATTTCATTGGATATTGCTCATCAATAAGTTTCTAATGATCCTTGTTTCACCTATATCGAACCATGTTTGGAATTAATGTGAAATACCAAGGTATATAAACATAAAAATATTAAATTTTTTTTAATATTAAGCAAGAATATATTAAATCTAAAATTAAATAAATCAAAGTAATATAATGTCATTAAAGCAAAGTAATGTAAAGATCACATGAGAGGAGATTTAGAATTTTAAAATAATATAGCTTAATCGAAAAGAAAAATTTAAAAATAAGACTAATTGTATGAGAACATGCACAACATGATATTATGGAGATTTAGTGTAACATGTTTAATCATCAAATTTCACAAGAATCAAGTTTCTTGCAAAACAAGCTAAAGCCCTAAAAGTAAGATATTCAGAAAAACCAAAATGAATGCAAAATTAGATAAATCTCATTCAGATGAGTCAAGCTATATTCCTTTAATCTCAATCAAACCAAATTTGGAATTTTTATGTTGTAAAATTAATTAAGAAAAATGAATTACCAATAATTATTTTATTAATAAATTAATAATTAAACAAAAATGAGATAAATTGAAACCATGTAATATAACTAAATAAAAGTGAAGCATAGCATACACAAGAGAAGGGTTATAATTTCATAGTAATGCAAACTAATCAAAATGTAAAAGTTCAAGAAATAAGATAAGCTATGTTGCAAATTTATATTCAAGGATACTAAGATGATCAAGTATAGCATTCCTGATCCTAAAATAACCTATGAATGAAATGTATCATAAAACTTGTCAAAGTGTAAAGAGCTTTTCATGATATGAATAATAACACCTATTTCATCTCAATAAGAGTTCATTTCAAATTACTATAAATTACCAAAATAAACAATTGTAAAAAATAATTAATATTTTATTTTTAACTAAATATTTATTCAAGCTTCAATGACATAAATTGAAGTAATATAATATAACTAAATCAATGCAATGTAAAGGTCATAGAAGAGTTGATGATGATTTTCATATTAACATAACTTAATATATGAAAAATATTTAAATATAATGAGATAAATTATATGGAAAAATGGAATTTTGATGCACTTAGGAAATTGAGCATGACATCCTTAACAGTTAAAGAAAGTATTAGTCAATGGTTTAAAAAACAATGCCAAATCTTTAGAAAATAAATATCTAAAAATTATAAAATAAAAAGCTAATTAGATAGAGCTCATTGAAAATGGCCCTATGACATTTTTTTCATCTCAATTACACTTTATTCAAAATAAAAGTGTATTACCAACATAAATAAAACAAATAATAACAAATTATTTTTTATTATTATGCAGATATATTGAAGTGGAAATAAGGTAAATTGAAATAACATAATATAATCACATCAAAGTGATGTATAAGATCACACTAAAGGAAAATCATAGATTCATAGTAGTATAACCAAATCAATGCAAAAGCATTTAAGAAATAAGATATATTGTTCAACAAAACTACACAATAAGATACCAAAGAGATCGAGCGTAAGGTCCTTAATCATTATATAAGTAATGAAACAAAACATTCCATAAAATATACCAAAACATTAGAAAATAAATTTATCAAAAATATAAAAATAAATATTTAATTGGATAGAGCTCTAGGACAAGAGTCGAATGTCATTATTTTTCTCTCCATTAGGCATTGTTTTGATACTACAAATTACCAAAGATATTAAGCATAAATATTAAAAGAATTATTATTGTTTTTGTAGGTAAATATGTCTGAAATCTAAAATTAGATTAATTGAATGAATGAAATTTAACCAAATCAAAGTGATTAGATGGTCATACAATAATATAGTTATACTTTTGTAGTAATATAGTCAAATCGATAAAAATAGGAGATTAAAAATGATATAAATTATATGGAAAAGTTACCTTCCAAGGTTCTGAGATAATAAGATAAGATGTATAATAAAACGACATTCCAAATTACTATTGAGAACGTGTGTAACATACATCAAAATAAAATCAGGTATGAATTGAAATCTATAGTAAAACAAGTCAAAAACTTTGAAAATAAAATATTTAGAAGGGAAAAAATAAATATTTAAATAAATAGAGCTTTTTGAGATGAGTCCAATGACTTTTGGTTCATCTCCATAAGTCTTAGTTTGAAATTACTATGAATGACAAAGCTAAATAAGCATAAATTGCAATAAATTATTATTTTAGCATTAATTTGATATTTATTAAAGCTTAAATATGAGAAATTAAAGTAATTTATTTTAAATAAATCAAAGCAATACAAAGATCACATAAGAGGAGACATAAATTGACATAGCAATATAACCAAATTAGAGCAAAAAAACTGAAAAAATGACATCAATTGTATAAGAAAATTTAATTCAATGATAATATGGAGAACAAGTTTAATTTTCATGATTTTTAACTAAGGAATAAATCAAAATACTTTATAAAAAAAGAAAATACTAAGAGATAATATTTAAAAAACAAAATACCTATTTAATTTGATATTGCTCATTGACATTATCAAAATATCATTCGTTTTGTTTCTATCAAACCTCATTTGGAATATTATAAATTATTAAAAAAAATTAGCAAAAATAAAATATTATTATTTAAATACTAAGAAAGTTTAGATTAAACCTAAAAGAAGATAAATTTTAGATGTATAAAATAAAAAATAAAGGAATTTTAAATACCAAACAAGAAGAGATTTAGTTTAACATTGTAATATAACAAAAACAAAGCAAAACAATTGAAGAAATGAGATAAATTATATAAGAAATTTGCATGTCAGAATAATAAGCTGATGGAGTGTAATATTTATGATTGTAAAATTATGTATGAAAAGAAACTAGTCTAAAAACATGTGAAATAGTATAAAAAATAATATAAAATTATGAAAAAAAAATGCATATTTATTTTTATAAGTCTCATCAGGGTGACACTAATGATGATAGTTAAGTCAACCTCAGACTCGTTCTTAATTGCAATAATTTACCAAAGTAATTAAACATAAATAATAAAAAAAAATTATTTTAGTCTTAAGTGTACATATATTATATATATTTAACACCAAATCAAAGAAATGTAATGATAACATGAGAGAAGCTTTCATTTTACATAGCAATATCAAAAAATCAAAATAAAAACATGGAAGAAATAAAATAAATAGTACAAAAGAATTACATTCTATGATTTAAATAAGATCAATGTAATATCCTCAATCATAAAAATAAAATACAAACCAAAATATTAATTAAAAATACCCAAAACTAATACAATAAAAAAATATAATAATGAATATCTAATTGGTTAAAGTTTGTTCAATTGATGCTAACTAGATAAATGGATGTAATATAATTCACAAAATTAAACTGATGTATTGGTCGCATGAGAGAAAAAATAGAGTTTCAAATTAATATAACAAAATAAAAATAAAAGAATTATACAAATGAGATATATTGTACAATAAAGCTACGCTCCCAAATGTTGATGAGATTGTAACATAATAAATCGTCGCATTAGGTGTGAATCAAAATACCTCATAAACAATTCAAAATATTTAATTAGATAAAACTAAATGAGAAGAGTCTAAAGATGTTTATTTCATCTACATTAGACCATTTTTTGAAATTACTATAGATTACCAGTGAAAAGAAACATAAATAATAGCAAATTATTATTTTATCAATAACAAAATATATTTTAAAGCTAAATTAAGATAAATTGAGCCAATGTAATATAACCAAATTAAAGTGATGTAAAGTTCATAGGAGAAGAGAATTACAATTTCATAGTAATATAACCAAATAAAAGCTTAAAATTCAAAACAATCAAACAAATTCTATTAAAACGTTGCTTCCCAAATGGTAAAGTGATCAAGTAAGGCAAACTCAATCAATAAAGAATGCACGTGCATAAATGTTACAAATTAAAATGATTAAAAATATAAAAATATATATTTAATTCATTATAGTGCTTTGTAAGTGATCTAATTATAACTTTATTATCACTGTTAGACTTTGTTTTGATATATAGTCAATTAGTAAAATAAATAAGCATAAATAATAAAAAAGTATTGCTATATTACTATATAACTCTATTCTCCTTTGTTGAGACGTTTACATTCCTTTGATTATGTTATGTTGCATTCTATCAATTTACCTAATTTTAGCTTTAATATAAATTTATTTCATATAAAAACTATAATTAGTTATTATTTATGCTTATTTACTTTCATATTTCATAGTACTTTGAAAAAAGTCTAAATTAAATAGAGAAAACATCATAAGACTAGCTTCAGGAAGCTCTATTCATTTAAATATTCAATTTTATATTTGTTTTATTGGAGATTTCTAGTTAATACTAATTATGATGAAAATGAAAGTGAAAACAATGTGTAAATGAGATAAATTGTTTAGGAATATTACATTCTATGATAATGAGGACATTAAGGGTAAAACTCTTCATCAACAAATTTGGTACAAATCAGATTTCTCAAAAAACATTTCAACAACCTAGAAAATAAAATTTTTTAAAAAATATGAAAATTTATATTTAATAGAATAGAGCTCATTTAGACGAGTCCTACAATAATTGTTTTCTCTACATTGGACATGATATGGAATTGTTTTGAATTGTCAACACAAATAAACATAAATAATATTAAATATTACTTTAATTTTTAGTTAAAATATACAAAAGCTATATTAATATCAATTAATGAAATATAATATAACCATACGAAAGTAAAATTTTCAAGGAAATAACAAAAATTCTATGATAAAGTTGCATTTCAATATAATAAAGAGATTATGTTTAAAATTATAGAATGTTGAATAAGTTTTGAATTGAAATAAGTCATAAAGAATGTAAATTAATTAAAAAATAAAACATTTGAAAATTTAAGAAAGAATATTTATTAGGATAAAGAGATCTCAATGAATAAAATGAGGTTTATTTATTGAAAAAACTAAAATTACAAAACTAAATAATAAAAAATAATTTTTATAAAGAAAATATATATTAAAGCTGCATTGATATGATTTAAAGAAATATATTGTATATATATAAAAATGGTGTAAGGCTCATAGGAAACAGAAACTAGAATTTCACAATAAAGTAACGAAATCAAAGAAACAAATTTGAATGAGGTAATTATGTTGGAAGTTGAATTCCATTATATTAAGAAGATTGAGTGTAAGATTCTCAATTGACAAATTATGCATGAATACAAATAGCTCATAAAGTATGACAAAATCTTTCAAAATAAAAATTTAAAAATATGAAAATGAATTACTAATTTGATAGAGCTTACGAAATCATGTCCAATAACGTTTTTTTCATCTTAATCAGACAACATTTAGAATTATATGGAATTCCAAGTACAAAAATAATAAATAATAATAAATTATTATTTTATCAATAAATATATATATATATATATATATATATATTAAAGTAAAAATGAGATAAATTAAAGCAATATAATATGAGAAAATAAAAGTATTGTTTAGATCAAACGAGAGGAGATTTAGAGTAATTGAGTAATATAAAAAATCTAAACAAGCAATTTGAGGAAATATGATAAATTGCATGTGAACATTGCACACCGAGATACTAAAAATATCAAGTGCAGCATCTCAATCTTCAAATTAGGAACAAATTAAAATGACTTCTAAAGCATGCAAATTACTTTGAAATATAATATTTTAAATTATAAAAAGAAATATTTAATAGATAGAGCTTGTTGGGTTTAGTCCAATGATATTTCCTTCAACTTTTTTAAGCCTCGATTGGAATATTATGAATTATAGAAGTAATTAAACATAAAGAATGACAATTTTAATTTTCAAAAATTGTATATTGAAGCTAAGATAAGATAAATTGGTTTAATGTAATTAAGCAAATCAAAGAGACTTAAAAGTCATAGGAGAGGAGAATTGGTGTTCCATAGAAATAAACCAAATGAAAAAGAAGGATTTATTAAAATGAGATAACTTTATGGGCAAGCACAATTTGATGAAATGTAGAAAATCAATTCTAACATCTTTGATCAGCAAATGAGGTACAAATCTATATGTCTCATAAAGCGAAGATGGATAACACAAAAAAATTTTAAAATTTTAAAATTAAGTATTGAATTTGATGAAGATTGTCAATATGAGTATAATGATGCCTCTTCTCATCCTACCTCTCCTTGAATTATTATGAATTAAAAAAATTGGATAAGCTTAAGGAGTAGTGAATTATTATTTTAATGTTAAGTAAATACATAATAAGACTCAAATATGATAAATTGAAGAAATTTAATAAGACCAAATTAAACTTATGTAAGGTGCACACAAGTGAAGAATTAGAGTTTTGTAGAAATATAACCCAGTTAAATTGATAAATTTGAAACATTTTGATAAATTACATGGAAAAACTACATTAAAAAAATACAATGGCGATCTAATGTGACTTCCTCATTCTCCAAATCAAGTAATAATTGAAATATCTTGTGAAGGTTGATAAACAACAAGAAAATAAAATATTTCAAAATAATAGAAGAACATTTAATTCGATAGAGCTTGTCAAGTTGATTTCAAATATGTTTATTTCATCTAAGGAAGAGCTCATTTTGAATTATTATAAATTACCAAAGGAAATATTCATAAATTATAACAAATTACTACATTAATATTAAGTAAATTAGCATTAAGATTGAAATCAGATAAATTGAGACAATGTAATATAATGAAACAATAAGATTTAAAAGTCACATGAGAGGATATTTAAAGTAACATGAAAATATAACTAAATCAAAGCAAACAAACATGAAAAAAGTTATAAAAAAAGCCAAAAGCAAAGAAAAAATAATCAAAAAATAAAAATGAAAATTTAATTAAATTAACTCATCAAGATTAGTCCAATGATAATGTTTTACCTTTAGAAGACCACGTTCAAAATTACGATAAATTACAAAAACAAATGAGAATAAACAATATAAAATTATTGTTTTAATATTATGAAAATTTTATCAAAGCTTAAATGAGAAAAATTGAAGCAAAATAACGTAATGCAATCAAAACTAGGTAAGGTTCACATGAGAAGAGACTTAGAGCTTCCCTTTAATATACCTAAATCTAAGGAAAAAATTTGAAGAAAAGAGATACATTAGGCATAATGTTGTAATCCAACATAGCAAGGAGATAGCATGTAATATTCTTGATCATTATGTAATGTAAAAAACAAAATGTTTCTTAAAGCTACCAAAAACATATAAAATAAAATATTAAAAAAGAAAAAATGAATGTTTCATTCAATAAAACTCATCAAGGCAAGTCTAATAACATTACTTTCATTAGGATTGGAACTTGACTAGAATAATTATGAGTTACCAAATTAAAATGCATAAATATTAATAAATTATTATTTAATATCAAGAAAAGATATATTACATCTAAACTAAAGTAAATTATAAAATTATAATAAAACAAAATCAAAGCATTGTAAATGTCACACAAAACGAGATTTAGTTTACGTAGTTACATAACCAAATCAAAGCAAAAGATTTGAGGACATGCGATAAAGTTTATGATGAAGTTGCATTCTAAGATATTAGGAGATTGTGTATAGTATTCTCTATTCTTAAATCTATTTCAAATCTAAACATGCTGAAAAAAATCCAAAAAAAATTAAATATAATATTTTAAAATATTAAAATAATTATTTAATTAATAGTAGTTATCAGCATGAGTCCAATAGTGTTTTTTCTTCTACATTTGACAACATTTACAGTTATTATAAATTAATAAAGTAAATAAGCATAAATAATAACAAATTATTATTTTAATATAATGTAAATATACATTGATGTTAAAATACTATAAACTAAAGTTATGTAATATAATTGGTAAAATCGATATTAAGTTCACCTAAGTGGAGAATCAAAGTTTCGTTATGATATATCAAACTCTAAGAAAAAAATTTGAAGTCATAACATAAATTAACATTCCAAGATACTGAGGAGATCAAGACTGACATTTTCTATTGTCAAATTAGGCGTGAATCAAAATATTTCATAAAGCATGTAAAAATCTTCAAAAATGAAATATTTAAAAATATAAAATAAATTTTTTATTAGATAAAACTTATCAAGAAAAGTCTAATAATGTTTGTTTCATTCCATAAGATATTATAAGGAAATATTATGGATTATCAAAAAATAATTATAAATAATAAGAATTGAATTTTAGTATTAATTAAATATATATTAAAAGTTAAATGAGATAAATTTAAATATTATGTCACAACAAAATTATGGTGATATAAATATTTCATAATGTGAGACTTAGAGTTACTTAGTAATATAACCAAATTAAAGCAAAATGTACAAAGGTAAAAGAGTCGTTATGTCAAAATATTAAATTCAACAATAATAAGGTGTTTGAGTTTATTGTTTTTTATTATCAAAGTTGGCACGAATGAATATATCTTATAAAACATAAAAACAATTTAGATAATAAAATATTTGAAATCATATGGAAATAAATATTTAATTAGATAGAGCTGATTGAGACAAGTCTAATGAAATTTCTCTGTTCTTGATTTGACACATGGACTAACTACATATTTGCAGGTAAATAAACATAGAACATCATAAGCTTTTTTTTATCTTATTCAATTATTAACTAAAACTAAACATTAGCTAAATAATTGTAATATGATATAATTAAGTTAAGGTAATCTAAAGGTCACACGAGATGAGAATTAGAGTTACATAGCAATTTAACCAAATCAATGTAATGCATTTTTAATTAAATCAAAGCAATGCATAGATTGCACAAGAGGAGATCTGAAGTCACATATAAATATAACCAAATCAATGAAAAAATTTGAAAAAATGAGATAATGTGGACATGGAGTGTAATATCCATGATTATCAAATATTGTGCAAATTAAAATGTCTTATAAAGCATATCAATAGTCAAGAAAATAAAATATTAAAAAAGTAAAAATAAACATTCTATTTGATAGAGCTCATTGAAAAAGGCCAAATGTTATTTATTTCATCTCCATCAAACCTCATTTGGAACTATTGTGATTTGACAAAAAATAACCATAATGAATAAAAAAATTTATTTTAATTTTATGAAAGTTTATATTAAAATTTAAATACAAAAAATTTAAGCAAACTAATATAACCAAATTAAGGTGTTGTGATGGCCACATAATAGAAGGTTTCGTATAACATACTAAAATAACTAATTCAAAGAAAAATAATTCAAAGAAATGACAAATTTTAAAAGTTACATTCTAAGATATTAAGGAGATTAAGTGTAACATCATAAGTCATTGAATTACATATAAATCAAAATTACTCAGAACTTATGCTAAAAAACATGTAAATAAATATGTATATTTATAAAATTACATTTTTAATAGGCTATAGCTTATTAAGATGACTCCAATGGTGATGGGATTATCAACACCAAACCATTGTTTAAATCATTACGAATTACCAAAGTAATTAGACATAAATAATAAAAACTATTATTTAAATGTTAATTATCTATATATATACATATGTACATGAATTAAAGATAAAATAAGATAAATTATGGTAATATATTATAACAAAATCAAAGCGATATAAAGGACACATGAGAGAAGATTTCAAATTACATAGCAATTGAGAAAAATCAAAAAAAATTAAGGAAAAAAATAAATTACACAAAAAATTATATTCCAAGACGTTAAAGTGATCGAGTGTAACATTCTTGATCATAAAATCGAGTAAAAATATCTCTTAAACTATGGCAAGAAAAAAGTAAAATAATAATAATATAAAAATGAATATGTAATAAACAAAAGCTCATTGAGTCGATGCCAGTAATTTTTGTTTTATCCTTATCTAACTTTGTTTCTAAATACTAGGAATTACTAAAAGAAATAAACATAAATTGTAACACTTTATTATTTTAATATCAAGTAAACAAATATTAAAGCTAAAATAAGGTAAATAAAATTAAAATTATTTAACTTAATTAAACACATGTATAGGTCACATGAGAGATGAAATAAACATCATTACACTAGCATGGATTACCTCTTTCCAATTAAATATTCAATTTTATATTTTTTATGACAAGTTTTGAGTTAATAAATAATATGAACAAAGTCGAAGTAAAAAATATGAGGAAATGAGATAAGTTATATTCAAAATTAGCATTCTAAGATATTAAGAATATCGACAATATGATCTTCGATCATCAATTTATGCACAAATCAATATTTCCATTAAAATGTGTTTATAATCAAGAAATTAAAAGTTTTAAAAAATAATATACAAATAGATATTTAAAAGGATTGAGCTTTGCTTGAAGAGTCTCACTACGTCTTTTTGTCTCCATGTGACCCACATGAAATTATTATGTATTTTTAAAGAAAAAACAAAAATAATAACAAATGTTTTTCAATATTTAGAGATTAAGTATTAAAGATACAATTAAATAAATTAAAGAATTATAATTTAACCAAAAAAGAACTATTTAATGGTGCACATGAGGAGAGTTATAATACTATAGTAATATAACTAAACAAAGCAAAACATTTAATGAAATGACCTCAATTATATGAAAAAGTTACATTCAAATATATAAGCAGATCAAGTGAAAAATTCAAGATCTTTGAATAAGTTATGATTTGAAATATCTCCTAAATAATGTAAAATCTTAAAAAATAAAAAATTTAAAAAGAATATACAAATGGATATTTAGTATGTTAAAGCTCATCTACATAAGCAAATGACATTTTTTTTGTGGAAAAGCTATGCTTTTCAAAATTAAATAATGCAAAATAATTATTTTTTATTAATTATATATATATATATATTAAATTTTTAATGTGATAAATGTTATATATTGAATTGATGTCAATGTCAATTGGGAGTAGAATTATAATTTTTCAATAATGTATCAAAATATAAGAAAAAATTTAATAAGAGAAATTATATAGAAACTTTGAATTCCATGATACTTAGCAAATCAAGCATAACATCCTCAATAGATAAATTATGTATGAAAAAACATTTTTACAAAGCAAGCCAGAATCATGTAAAATAAAAATTTAAAACATAAAAGTAAATTGATAATTACATTGACCTCATGAAAATGAGTCCACCAACATTTATTCAATCTAAATTTGTCCATGTTTAAAAGGATATCAAATTATTATAATAAATAAAAATAAATAATAGTAAATTTTGTTTTTTAGAATTAAGAAAACATATATTAAATTTGAAATGAAATAAACTAAAATAATATAATATGAATAAATCAAAGGGATGTTAAGGCCATAATAGAGGAGAATTAGATTTAATAAGTAATATAACTAAATCAAAGTAAAAAAGTTAAAGAAACACAATAAAATATGCTTACAATATGCATTCTAGTACTAATGAGAATGAGTGTTGCATTATTGATCATCAAATGAGGTACAAATCAAAATAATTTGTAAAGCATGTAAAAAAATGATTTAAGTCAAATATTTCAAAATAAAAAAGAAAATATTTAATTTGATAGAGCTCATAAGGTTGAGTCTAATTATAATTATTTCATCTCTATTAGGCATTCATTGCAATTATTATGAATTAAAAAATTAAGTAAAAGTAAATAATAATAAGTTACTATTATAATATTGATAATTTATTTATTAACGCTAAAATGAAATAAATTGAAGAAATTTCATAAAATAAAAAAAGAGATTCAAAAGTCACACAAAAGAAGAATTAAATTTTCATTTGAAAACCAAATAAGAATCTAAAATTTGCTAAAATCATATAAATTGTATGGGAAAGTAGAATTCCATCTATATAAAAAGCTTGAGTGCAACATCATTGATCAAAAAATAAGGTATGAATTCAAATGTCTAGAACAACATGACAAAATTGTTGAAAATAAAAATATTTAAAATTATAAAAAAAAATTTTATTAGATGTAGCTCATCTAAATGAGTATAATGATATTTTTTCTATCTCAATTAGACCTTGGAATTATTATGAATTTCGAAATTTTTTAAAAATAAATTGAAATAAATTACAATTTAATTTTAAGTAAAAATATAATAAGAGTCAAATATGACCAATACTTAATAAGAGTCAAATATGATAGATGAAACTAATATAATATGCCTAAATCAAAGGGACGTAGTGTTCACATGTCTGAGGAAATAGAGTTTTTTAGTAATATAAACCTCACAATGAAAACAATTAGAAGAAATGAGATAAATTATGTGGGAAACCAATATTCCAAGAAACTAAGGATATCCAACACAACTTTCTAGACAGTTAAATCAAGTACAAGTTAGAATATCCCATAAAAGTTGTAAAAATTTGATAAAAATATTTTTAAAAAACCTAAAAATGAATATTAAATTTGCAAAAACACATCAAGTGGAGTTCAATAATCTTTTTCAACTCAAAAAGACTTGGTTTTGAGTTACTTTGAATTACCAAAGGAAATATGCTTAATGTATAATAAATACAATTTTTGTATTACGTACATTATTAATATGAATGAAATGAGATAACTTGAGCCATCGTCAAGCATGAGGTGATTTAAAGTTACATAAAGAAAATAACTAAATGAAAAGAGAAAATATGAAAAGATGAAAAAATTGTTTGACAAATTTTATTCAATGTATTAAGGGGATTAAATGTATCAACCTTGATTATTAAAAAGGAACAAAACAAAATTTCTATTAAAACATGGCAAAAAAAATAAAAAGTTTAAAAAATTAAAATAAATTTTTAATTAGGTAATGCACATTAAGACAAGTCAATTGATATTTTCTTTATCTCGATTACACCTTATTTGGAATATAATAAATAACAAAACAATATAAGCGTAAATAATAAAAAATTATTATTAAAAAAATAAAAAATAATATATTAAATACTAAATTAGATAAATTGAAGTATTATAAAATGTTTTAATTAATTTTATAAAAGGGTCACATTAAAAGAGATTTAGTTGTTTTTTAATCCATCAAAATCTAAGAAAACAATTTGAAAAAATGAGATAAGTTTTATTATAATGCTGTAATCCAACATAACGAGGAGATATAGTCTAATTTATTGATCACTAAATAAGATACGAATAAAAAGTCTTCAAAAATCCTACAAATAAACATATTCAAAAATATTAAAATAATATTTCATTAGATAAAGTTCATCCAAACAAGTCAACTAACATTTGACTCACCTTGATCGGATCTTATTTAGGAAAGTAAGGTTTATAAAATTAAATAAGCTTCAATGATTGTAAATTATTATTTTAATATTAAGTAAAGAAATATTTGAGCATAAATAAGATAAGTTGAGGAATTTTAATTAAATAAATCAAGCATTGTAAACATCACACAATAAGAGTTTTAGAGTTATAAAAGTATAACATAATCAAAGTTAAAAATTTGATGAGTCCAATGAATTTTGTTTCATCAAATCAAATGGGGTTAAAAATTATAATGAGTTGTCAAAGAAAGTAGTCATAAATAAATAAAAATTAATATTTTTAATATTAAAGAAATATATATTTAATGTTGATAATGGTAAATTAAATTAATGAAATATAACAAAATCAAGAGATGTAAAGATCACTTTTGAGGAGATTTAGAGCTACATAATAATATAAGCAAATGAAACCAAAACTTTTGAATAAAAAAATTATATGTGAATATTACGTTCAATGATACTAAGTGGTTTGAGTGTAAAGTCCTTTATCATCAATCATACAATAAAATATCTTTTAACGTATGCAACATTTTAGAAAACAAAAGTATTTAAAAATATAAAAATAATTAATATAAATTATCATTTTTTAATATTAAGTTAATTTAACAAAATTAAAGTGATTTGATGATCATCAAAGAAAAGATTTAGTTCTGCAAAATAATATAATCAAATCAAAGAAAAAAGTTGAAGATTTTAGTTTAATTTTATAAAATAATTGCTTTCCTTGATGATGAGGACATTGAGTGTAACTTTCTGGATCATTAAATTAGGTACAAATTAAAGTGACCAAAATGTCTATTAAAATCCCAAAAAAATAAAATATTTCGAAATATAAAAATAAATACTTAATTAGATAGAGCTCACCGAGATGAGTTTCACAACATTTGTTTCATCTCTATGAGACCTTAATATAAGTTATGATTGATTTACAAATTGAATAAGAAAATATTTAATAATTTATTTTTTAAATATTAAGTAAATATATATTAAAGCTGAAATTAGAAAAAGTTAAGCATTATAACCAAATCTATTTGAAATAATGATCACATGTTTGAGAATTAGAATTTCATGGTAGTATAATCAAATCAAAGTGAATTATTTGAATAAATGATATAATTTATATTGTAAAGATGCACTACCAAATTCTTAGGAGATGGAGCATGATATCCTCAATAAATAAATATTGACCAATTGAAAAGTCTTATAAATAGGGCAAAACTTTAGTCAATTATAATATTTTGAAAAATAAAAATAAAAACAATTATTTAGATAGAGCTCATCAAGAAAAGTCCAACTAAATCTTTTTCAACCCAATAAGACCTTATTTGGAATAATGACAAATCACTAAAATGAAGAACCAACAACAATAATTAATAAATGTCTTAATATTTCGTAAAAAAATATTAAAAACTAAAATTAGATAAATTAAAACAATATAATATAGTAAAACCAAAGACACCTCAAATTGACATGAAAATAGAATGTAATTTATATATCATAACATGTGAAAAGGGCAATAAAATTTAAAGGAATAAGATAAATTGTACAATAAAGTTGTATTCTAAAATAGTAACAAGATAGGGTTTCTTTGTAATATAACTATATCTACGAAAACCAATATATGGAAAAAGTTAAATTGTATAAGAAATTTGCATTCGAACGTACTAAGGAGATCAAATGTGGCTTACTTTATTGTGAAAAAATATAAATAAAAATTTATCATAAAGAAAGCTAAAATCAAAGAAAAAATTTAAAAAAGAATATTTTATGAAATAATGCTCATCAACAAAAGTTTAACAACATTTGTTTCTTTTAATCAGACCTTATTAGTAATTACTATGAATTATTAAAATAACCAATCACAAATAATAATATATTATTAAATAAAAATTAAGAAATTATATATTATAGTTAAAAATAATGTAAATTAAAATAATATAATATAAAAAAATCAAGATGATGTAAATATTACGTGATAGAAGACCAAGAGTTACATGAAAGTATAACACAATAAATGCAAAACATTTGAAGAAAAGAGATAAATTATCTAAAGAGTTACATTCAATGATATTAAAGAGAACCAGGGCAATATCCTTGATCATCAAATTAGGTTCGAATCAAAATATCCTTTAAAGTATTCCAAAACTCAAGAAAGCAAAATATTTTAACTTATATATATAAATAAACATTCAAATGGATGAGACTAATTGAGACAGGTCAAACGACTTTTGTTTTGTCCTAGTTAGAGCCTATTTGAACTAACTTTGAAATACTATGGTAAATAAGAATAAATAATCATTAATTATTTTTTACACCTAATAAAATATAAACTGAAAGAGATATAAGGATAATTGAAGTAATATAATACAGGAAAATAAAAGTGATATAAAAGTCACATAAGAGGAGAAAAAGCCATACATAATCAAATCAAAGTTGAAAACTTTTAAGAAATGAGATAAATTTTATAGGAAAGTAGAATTCCAAAAAATTAATGATATTGAGTGTTACTTTCTTTATTATTAAATAAGGTATGAATCAAAAGATCTTATAAACCATGGTCAAACTTTAGAAAAATAAGATAATTAAGAATTAAAAACAAATATTTAGTAGGATAGCACTCATTAAGAAAAGTCTGATAACTTTTTCGGTGTGTATCAGACCTCATTTTGTGTTACTTTGAATTACAAAATTGAAAGGCATAAATTAAAAACTTATTTTTTAATATTAAATAAAAAATATAATAAAACTTACATGAGATATATTGGACAATGTTACATAACAAAATCACATTGATGTAATAATGACATGAAAAAAGATTTATTGTTACAAAATAATTTGATAATGTAAAAGCAAAAACTTTAAAGAAATAAGGTAAATTTAATGAGATAATTATACTTCAAGATACAAATGAGGTTTTAGTATAACATTCTAGATCATTAAATTAAGTGCTAACAAAAATGCATCATGAAGAGTGCTAAATCCCTACAAAATAAAATATCTAAAAATATAAAAACAAATACTTAATTTCATCAAACTCATCAGGATGAGTCGAATAACATTTGTTTCGTCTTACTAGGTCTCAATAGAAATTACTATTATTTTTATCGAATTAAATAGGCATATATTATAATAAATTATTTTTATATTTTTAGTAAATATATATTATGGATAAAATTAGATAAATTGAACTAATGTAACCAAATCAAATGATAGTAAAGGACACATGACAAGAGAATTACAATTACGTAATAATATGACAAAGCTAAAGTCTAAACTTTGAGTAAATGATAAATGTTATATAGGAAGGATAGATTCCAATATACTTAATAGATCAAGTGTAGCATCCTTGATCGATAAATATGGTACCAATTTAAATGTCTAAAAATGTGGGCCAAACCTTAGTCAAATATAATATTTAAAGAAAAAATTGGAAATTTAGTTATATAAAGCTCTTGAAGTCAAGTGTAATGACCTTTGCTTCATCTTGATAAGACTAATTTAAAATTATTATGGATTATCAAATTAAATAAGCATAATAAATAATAAATAACCATTTCAATATTAAAGAAATATATTTATTACTTTTGAAATGAGATGAATTAAAGTAATGTAATATAACCAAGCCAATGAGATATAAGGGTAACACAAGAGGACAATTACTATTTTATGGTAGAACATTAAAAACAATCCAAAAAGTTTATCAAATGAGGTGAATTATACAAGAAAGTGGAATTCAAAACTATTAATGAGATCTAGTATGAGACTCTTGATTATCGAATCATGTACGAATTGAAATATCTCATAAAACATGTAAAACGTCTAAAAAATATTTCAAAATTTAGAAATTAATACTTAATAAATTTTCCATATCAAGATGAGTCCAAAGATATTAATTTTGTCTCCATTTAGCATCATTTAGAATAATTATGAATTACTAAGTTGAATAAACATAAATAATCATAAATTATTCTTTTAACATTAAGATAATACATATCAAAATTCCAATGAGATTTATCGAAGCAATGTAATACAAAAATATCAAAGCAATTTAAAGGTCACAAAAGTAAAGAATTAGATTTTTATTATAATATAATAAAATCATGGCAAATATTTTTAGAAAGGAGATAAATTCTCTAGTAAAGTCACTTTCCAAGATACTTAGACGATCAAAACTAACTTGCTCAATCATCAAGTGAACTAAAAATAAAAATGACTCATAAATCATGTCAAATTCATTAAAAAATATGTTCTAAAAATTCTAAATAATGATTATATAGTTGGTTATAGCTCACTAGACGAATCAAATAACATTTTTTGGTTTGGTCAAAACTCTTTATGAATTACTAGAAAATACAAATAAAAATAAGTATAAATAATAATATTTAATTATTTCAATATTAAGTAAATACATATAAAAACTCAAATAATATAAATTAATGCAATGTAGTATGACCAAATCAAGGTGATATCAAGATTACAAAGAGAAGATTTTGAGTTATATAATAATATAACCAAATAAAGCTTAACATTTGATAAAAAGAGATGAATTATTTATGAAAGTTACATTCAATGATACTATGGAGACCAAATGTAATGTCCTTAATTATCATATTAGGTATGAAACAAAATATCCCATAAAATATGTGAAAACACTAACGATTAAAATATATAAATAAATAAATAAATTTAATATTTAATTTAATAAAATAAATTTAGATGTGTCCAGATCTTAATGTTATCAACTATAGCATCCTCTATTGTTAACTATGGTATGAAAAAAAATATAATATAAAACATGCCAAAAAATAAAAAATAATATATTTAAAATAAAAAATATGTGTTTATTAGATTAGAGCTCATTAGGATGATTCAAATGACATTTTTAGCCATCATTAGAACCTAATTCAGAAATAGATCCAATTATAAAATTAAAAAAGCATAAATATATATTAATGCTTAAATGGATCTATTGAAGCAACATAATATAACATAATCAAGGTGATATGAAGATCACACTAGAAAAGATCTAGTGTTACAAAGCAATATATGCTAATAAAAAAAATATGAACAAAAGAAATAAATTGTTTCAAAATGTTTCATTTCAAAATACTTAGGAGATTCGGTGTAACATCCTCTACTAACAAATAAGGTATGAATTAAATTGTCACTTAAAGCTTGCTAAACCTTAGCAAAATATAATGATGAGGAAAAAAATGAAAATTCAATAAAATAGTTCTTCATCAAACCTCATTCCAAATTATTATCAACTACAACAAATAAATAGGAATAGATATTAATAAATAATTTTTTTGATATATGTTAAATATATATTAAAGCTAAAAAATTGAAAAATTTATGCATTATAATACAGCCAAATATATGAAATATAAAAGTCACTCAAGAGAAGAACTAAATTTTAATAGTAATACATCAAACTAAAATGGAAACATTTGGAGAAAATGGAAAAAATTGTAATAGAGAGTTACTTTTCATAATTACAACAAGATCAAGTGTGACATTCTATATTATCAAATCAAGTATGAATAAAAATACCTTACGAAACATGGATCAACCCTAGAAAATAAGAAATTCAAAAATATAAAAATCAAAATTTAATTGATAGAGCTTGTCATGATGAGTACAATTACATTTCTTTTCTCAGGTGAACATCATTTAGAATTAATGTGAATTGAAAAGTTAGATAAGCATAAAAAATGAAGTTATTATTTTAGTAGTAAATAAATACATATTAATTCTAAAGTGGGATTAACTAAAAAATTGTAATATTAGGAAAAAAATGAGATGAAAGTTGCTTGGGAGGAAATTTAAGGTTACATAGTACTATCACCAACTCAAAATAAAATATTTGACCAAATGAGACATCATAGAAGAAAGTTGAATTCAAAGATACTAAGTAGATTGAGTGCAACTTTATTGATCTTCATATAAGGTATGAGTTAAAATGATTCTTGAAACAAGAAAAAACCCATTGAAATAAACAATTTAAAATTTAAAAAAGAATTTTTTTTAATCATTAAGTTGAGTCCAACAATAATTGTTTCATCTCAATAAAAACTTGTTAGGAGTTACTCAGAATTAGAAACATAAGGATATGTTATAATAATATATTTTTTAATAATAATTCGACATAGATATAATATAAAATTCAATAAATTTAAGCAATGTAATATAACTGAAATAAAGTAAAGTAAATATCACATGAGAGTAGAATTAGAATTTTATAGTAATATAATGAAAGCAAAAGAAAGTTTGCACAAAATTAAATAAATTTTATAGGATTGTTGTGTTCCAATATATTAAAGGGATAGAGTGTAATAACCTGAATTGATAAATCAAGCACAATTAAATCTCATAAAAAAAGCAAAAAATCTTAGTCTAATTAAACATTTAACAAGATTAAAAAAATAAATATTTCACTGGATGGAAAACACTAAATAAGTTGAACAATGTTTTATATTAAGTTTTTATTTTAATATTACGTAATTATATATTAAAGTACAAATGAGATAAATGTAAGCAAAGTAATAAGATCAAATCAAAATCATTGAAAGGTTGCCCAAGAGGAGAATACAATTTCACAGTAACATGATTAAATTATAGCAAAAAGCCTAAAAAATGAAATTAATTATAAAGGAAAATGGCCTTCCAAGGCACCAAAGATCGATTGTGACATCCTCACTCATCAAAATAAGTACAAATTGAAATGAATCACAATGTAAACAAAAAAATCAAAAATAAAATATTTAAAAGATATTAAAAAATAATATTTAATTAGATAGTACTATTCAAAAGGACTCCAATGACATTACTTTCATCTCCATCAAATCTCATTTGGATTTCCTATAAATTACCATACTAAATAATCACAAATAGTAATAAATTATTATTTTAATATTAAGTAAACATATATTGAAGTTAAAATGATGTAAATTGAAGTAATATAATATATCCAAAATAAGGTTATATAAATTTAACATGAGTGGAGATTAAGAGTAGCATAGTACTATAATCAGTTGAATGGAAAAAATTGACGAAATGTGATTAAGTTTGCGAAAAACTTGCTCTGCAAGAATTAAAGCTGATTAAGGGTAAAGCCCTTCTTTTTATCAAATCACGTATGAATTTCAATAACTTGCAGAGTAAATGACTTGTAGAGTTTGTCAAAATCTTGAAAAGTATTTTCAAAAGTATTAAAATTAACATTTAAAAGTACACTTTAATAAACATATTGATTCTTGCATGACTTGATAATCGAGAAACTTACAATTGAACTCATTAGTTCCTTGGAATGTAGTAGGTTTTTTGCATAATTTATCTCATTTCTCAATTTTTTTTCTTCAATTTTGTCATATTTCTAAGTATAATTCTCTTCTCATGTGGCACTTAAATTCCTTTGATTTACTTATATTACAATTCTTTAATTTATCTTATTTCAACTTTAATATATATATTTTCCTAATAGTGAAATAATAATTTATTATAATTTACATTTATTAACTTTAATAAATAGAAGTAATTTGAAACAAGTATTGACATAAGTGAAGGAAATATTATTGCACTCATCATGATGAGCTTCATCTAATTAAATATTAATTTTTATATATTTAATTTTCTTTTGTTTTTACCTATTTTGTGAGATGTTTAGATTTTTCACAATTAAGGATTTTGTACTTAAATTCCTTGGTATATCTCATTTATTCAAATGTTTTGTATTCATTTTGTATTATTATTATGAAAGTCAGATTTTCTTCTTATGTGACCATTAGAATTCCTAGATTTTATTGTATAATATTACCTCAATTTATCATCTTATTTTAATTTTATTCTATATTTACTAAATATTAAAATAATAAAAACTCATTTATATATTGTTATTTTTTTATTTCTTAGCATACTTTATGAGATATATTTGATGCGTATATGACTTGGCAGTTCAGTTGCTAAACTCAAAATCTGTTATATATCATGGAATACAGCATCCCAATTAATTTATCTTATTTCTTGAACATCATCACTTTGACTTTCTAACGTTCCTATAAACCACAACTTTACCTTTGATATGATTTTTACATTACTTTAATTTGGTTTTCTATATTTTTTTCAATTTATATAATTGTAGTTTTGTTATATATTTAGTTAGTACTAAAATAATAATATTTTATTGTTGATATTTATTTACATTAATAAATTATTATAATTTAAAACATGATTTGATCATGCCAAAACAAATATGATTAGGCTCATTTCGAATTGCTCTATCTACTTAGATATTCATTTCTTTTTTTATTTTTAAAAGTTTTATTTTATAACAATTTGATACACCTTATATGTATTTTATACCTAATGTTATGATCTAGTTTGTTATACTTGATCTCCTTAGTTTCTTGAAATAAAACTTTCTCATATAATTTATAAACTTTTTCCTAATTTTTCCTTTTAATTTAGTTATATTATGATGGAACTACAAATCTGCAACTCTCCTTCTAATTTAGTTATATTAATTCATACTAATTCAAATGGAGTACCATCTGAGAGAAAATAAGCATTGATTTGTAGTTATTTTCATAAGCGAGTAAGTTACTAAACTCAATAAGAAAAAAGTTAATAAATTATTATTTTGATATTAATTAAAAATGTATTGATATTAGAATCATATAAAAAGAAGAACTCTAATATAACAAAACAAAGTGATGTAATGAGCACACAAGAGAAGTTTTTGAGTTTCATGTTAAAAAATCAAATTGAAGTGAAATGTTCGAAAAAATTGAGATAAATTTAATTGGAAAGTTACATTTTAAGATTCTAAGGAGATAAAGCATGACATTATTGACCTTCAAATCTAGTACAAATTATAATATCTCATAAAATATGCCAAAATATTAGAAAATAAAAATATTTAAAAATATAAAACTAAATGTTTAATTTATTGAGCTCATCAAGATAATTCCAATGATTTTTGTTTTTCATCTCCATCAGATGACATTCAAAATTACTACGAATTATAAAATTAAAGAAGCATAAATATTAATAAATAATCATTTTAATATTAAGTAAGTATATATCAAAACTAAAATAAGATAAATTGAAGTAATGTTGTATAAACCAAATAAGATATTAAAGGGTGAAAAGGGCCACACAAATGGCAAATTATAATTATATAGTAATATAGCCAAATCAAAGCAAAAAAGATAAAATGAAATATTATTTATGGGAAGTTTATATTCTAAGATACTAAATTGATAGTGTGCATCATCCTCCATTGATAAATCAGATATGAATCAAAATTCCTCATTAATTATGAAAATTTTCTAAAAAATAAAAATATTTCAACATATATAAATAGATTCTTAATTGATATAGCTCATCAAGGTGAGTCTAATAATATTAATTTTTCTTGTTCATGTCTTGCTCAGAATTACTATGACTTACAATAGTAGGAATGCTTGCATAATGGCAAATTAAAATTAAAATATTAGGTAAATATATGCATATATATATATATATATATATATATTATATATATATATATATATATATATATATATATATATATATATATATATATGCATATTAAAGCTAAAAAGAGATAAATTAAAGTAATGAATATAATCTATTCAAAGTGATGTAATGGTTAAACGAAAGATGACATAGCATTAAATAGTAATATAACTAAATTATATGAAAAATTTTTACGAAATGAGATAAATTCTTTAGGAAAGTTGCATTATGAAATACAAAGGAGATGGAGTGCAACATCCTTGATTTTCAAATAAGATACTAATTCAAATATTTTAGAAACCACCAAACACTTTAGAACTTAAAACATTGAAAAATATTAAAACAAAAAAAAAATTTCATAGAGCAAGACATGATGAGACCAAAAACATCTTTTTTGACTTTGTCAAACTTCAATTGGAATTTTTATAAATTATAAAAGCAAATAAGTATAGATAATAGCTTAATATATAGTATATGTATATTAATTCTAAAGTGACATAAATTTTGTGTGATATAATATAGCAAACTAATAACAAGATTGAGTGTAACATCATCAACCATCAAATCAATTATGAATCAAAATGCCTTCTAAAACACGCCAAAACCATAGAAAATAAAACATTTGAAAATAAAAAAATATATTTAAAATGATGGAGCTTATCAAATGAGCCCAACATACTTTTCTTCATCTTGATTAGACCTTAATAGTGACTATTATTAATTACCAAAATAAATAAGTACTTCTAATAATAAATTATAAACTTAACATTAATCAAATTTTTATTAAAGTAAAATGGGATAAATTGATGTGATTCAATAACACCAATTCAAAGTGAAGGAAAGAAGAAGAGACTTAGAGCTATATATGGTAATTTAACTAAATCAAAGCAAAACATTTCAAGAAATGAGATAATTTGTATGAAAAAGTTAAATTCCAATGTACTAAAGAGATTAAGTGTATCAATCTCCATCAGTTAATATGGTGCTAATGTAATGCCTCATAATGTTTGAAACATTCTTGGAAATAAAATTTTTTCAAAGTAAAAAAATATTCAATTAGATATACCATGTCCAAATGACTCCAACATTCATTACATTACAAACTAACCAGTTTTGGAAGTACTAATAATTAGAAAAGTAATAAGAATAAATGATATTAAATTATTATTTTAATGTTAGGAAAATACATATTAAAGCATAAATGACACAAATTGAAACAATATAATATAACAAATTTAAAATGATGTAATGGCCATAAGAGAATAGAATTAGGGTTTTATAGAAATATAACTAAAGTAGAGCAAAAGATTTTAAAAAGTGAAGCAAATTGTACAAAAAAAATTTCATTCCTATAAGTGTAACAATCTTGATCATCAAATCATGTTCAAATAAAAACTTTTTATAAAACATGCCAATATTATAAAAAATAAACTATCTTAAAAAAATTAAAATAAATATTTAACTAGAAAATGTTCCTTAAGATAGATCATACGAGAGGAGAATTAGGATTTTATAGAAATATAACAACAAAGTCAAAGTAAAATATTTGAACAAATGCAAAAAGTTATATAGGAATCTTTTATTTTAAGATACTAAGGATATCGATTGTAAAATCCTTTACTATCAACAAAGTATAAAAAAAAACCATAGAAAGCATGGTAAAATATGATGAATAAAATATTTAAAAATATAAAATTTAATATTTAAACTTATAGAGTGCATCGAGATGAGTTGAAAATATTTGTTTCATCTTGATTAGACCATGTTTAAAATTAATGTGAATTACCAAATAAAAAAGCATACGTAACCAAAAAAATTATTATTTAAGCATCATGTATATTTATAATAAAAATGAAATGAGATAAATTGAAGTATTGTAATATAACCAATTCAAACCAATGTAAAAGGTCAAGCAAAAATTGATTTACAGTTAGATATTAATATAACCAAATTAAAGAAAAAAAATTTGGAAAAAAAATAAGATCAATTATATGATGAAGTTGAATTCCAAGATACTAAAGATGTTGAGCATAACATCCACAATTGTCAAAAACGAATTTAAATTTCTTGTAAATCCCAGTAAAAGCTTAAAAAATAATTATTTAACAATGTAAAATATAGTACTTACAACTACTCCAACAACATTCAATTGCTCTTGAATGAAACTCGTTTTGAATTATTTTGAATTATAAAAGTGAATAAGCATAAATAATTAAAATAAATGCTTTAAAATTAATTAAACATATAATAAAAATAAACTGATACAAATTTAAGTAATATAATTTAATAAAATAAACTCAAGGTAATGGCCACTTGGAGTAGAATTAGATGCATATGTAGACACATATGCACATGCACAAACATGCACACGAACACAAACACAACAACACGTACATAAACTCAAATTCACACATGCACATATACACACACGCTACTAGTAATAGATACATATGCATTCATAAACACACATGCATGTACCCACAAACATGCATATACAGATATGCTCACAGACACACACACTTGCATATACACTCACACAAACATACACCTACAAGAACACACACACCCACAAGCATGCACACATGCCCACACACATGCCCACACACGTATGTGTGCTCATGCACACACTCACACATGCACATGCATACATAAGTGCAAACCAAAGCACACAAAAGAGAATACACATGCACACTCACACAAACACACCTTCAAACGCCCACATGCATATGCACAGACACAAACATGCACACACATAAGTCCATAAAAAAATAAGCACATAACCTTGCACACCAATGTACACCCATATGCAAAATGACATGCACACTCATGTGCACACACAAACACACATACCTGTTCACAATCATGCAAACACACATGCATGTCCATGTGCACACACAAACACTCACAACCCATTTATGCACACACATACATGAACACACACGTATGGACAATCTCATATACATGCACAATCACACAAAGACACACATACAAATTTGCATATACTCATGCATGCATGCAAACACAAATGCACACACACACACACACATGCACATAGACACACAAACACAAAGATGCATACATACCCACACATATAATGTACACACACATGCATCTACATGCTCACTCATGCACACAAATGCACATGTGCACACAAATATACACACTAAAACACATACACTTGCACACACACAAATGCAAACAAGCGTACAGGTACACACACACACACACACATGCACAAACACACACACACATGCACAAACACAAAAACACACATGCACAAACACAAACTCACACATATTAGTACTCACAAGCACACACACATATGCATACACATGCATATGTACACAGATATGCACATGTGCATGTGTATGCACACACTCACACATAAACACACCCACAAACATACACAAATGCACACAACCACATGCACATACACACCCATACAAACGAGCACACACAAAGACATGTACACACACTCACATGCACACACATGCATGCATGCAAGCATACATATGCATGTACCTATGCACACACAAGTAAATCCATACACAAGCTCACACAAATGCATGCATGCAAACACAAGTAGACACACACATACCCACATGTACACACAAATAAATGAGCACATGTGCACACACACAAACATACCCACAAACACACTCACACACACAAACAAATATAAAAACACATACTTACACATGGACATGCACACATACATGAACACACACATGCACACACATATATACACAAATACAAAGACACATGCACATACACACATATGCATGAATGTACACATGCACACACACACACATCCACTCTCACACATTCACAAGCTTGCACACAAAAAAATACACATGCATGTCCACACATGCACATCATGTACACACACACTCATGCACACATACCCACAAGGCACCACACACATGCATGCACACATGCCCATGCACATACATGTATGCACATAAGCATGCACACATACGCACACAACAATGCGTGTGCACACACACACAAATGTACAAATACACACATATACAAACACACATGCACACATGCATGTATAGACACACACATGCATGCACACATGCCCATGCACATACATGTGTGCACATAAGCATGCACACATACGCACACAACAATGCGTGTGCACACACACACAAATGTACAAATACACACATATACAAACACACATGCACACATGCATGCATGCGCACATTCTCACAAATGGATGCACACATGCACGCATTCACTCACATGAGCTTGCATACACACAAATGTAAAGTACACACACAAGCATGCTTAAGCACACACACATGCCCCCACACTTGGAAAGAAGCATGCACACACACACACATGCACTCACATTCTCAGCAACTTATGCACACAAACATAGGCTCTCACCTTCACACATGTGAATACATAGACACATGCACACACACACAAAAGCACTAGTAACCACATGCATGCACACACACATACACATGCACATGCACACAAGCTCATAGGAAAACATGCATAAATACACATGCAAACAAAGAAACACACTCACAAGCACACACACATGCAAGCACAGTTGCATGGATACACCCTTATGATTGCATCCATACATGCACAAATATATATTATGCTCACTTACACTCACAAGCACACACATATGTGCACGTGCATAAGCACACATACATGCACACCCACACACACTCACAACCATAGTCATGTACACACACTCACACACATAAACATGCATTCATAAACACATAGAATGATAAGCACACCAATGCACATGTGCATGTGAACCCACATCAACTTATGTGTACAACATGCACAAAAATGCATGGACACATACACATGTATACAAACACAAGCACTCAAATACACACACATATGTGACCTCAAAAAAATACAATTAGTCATGTACATGCACACATACATGCACATAAGCACACACATGCATATGCACAAACACATACATGCAAATGCATGCACATGGGCATACGTGCAATGAATCCACGTACCTGCATGCATATGCACAAGTGCACACTTGCACCCATAGACATGAATACTTGCATACACAACACACACTCACACACACCCACATGCTTCCACTCTCACACATACAAATACACACATGTGCACACACACTCAAAAACATACACAAGCACATCAACACATGCACAAATATACACAAGCACATCAACACACATATACATACATGCACACGCTTGTTTTCACACAAGCACATCATGCATCTACGAACACACACACCTGTGCACACACTTACACACAAAAACAAATGCATAAACACCCACATTAACATGAAAACATACATGCATACATACTTGAATGCACACACACATACACAAATGTATGCACACACATAAACATGCACACATGCACACACAAATGAAAGAATACACTCACACTAATGCCTACACATACATTAAGACACACAAGTATACACTCACACTCATATGCATGCACACATGCACATATACAATGGCAAATATGAACACACATGCACTCACATTGACACACACTAGTAGACATACACATACAAACACACACATAAGCACACATGCACACACTCACACAAAAACACACACACACACATGCACATGCACAGGCTCTCACAATCACACACATGCATGCACTAGCACACATACTCATACATTACCATGCAAAGATGCACATGCACAAGCACAAAAATGCACATGCATACATGCACGCACACACCCAACTACACAGGCATAGTCAAACACTAGAATGCATACACACATGCACACACATGTGTTCACATTCACATCTACATATACATAGACACACACGCATGCAACAATCATGAACAAATATGCATATGCATGCACACACACACATTCATATGCATAGAAGTAAAAATATAGACACACAAGATCACAAATATGCACATACACATGCGCACACATGCATACGCAAACATGCACATGCATACACACACAAGCACACACACATGCACATGCTCACACACACACTTGCATGCACTCATTTGCACAAACACCTGCACATGTACATGTCACATAGACATACACAACCAAGCATGTACACATTCACATTCATGCACACACACACACACCCCTACACAAATGCATGCATAGTCACATAGAAATGCACATGAACAAACACATGCCTGCACATGTGTATGTGCACACATATGCATACACACGCAAACACATATACACACTTGCACAAATACAAGCACATGCAACACACACATGCACAGACACATACACACACAAGCATGGATACTTTCAAGTACAACCTCACACATGCACACACATGCACATATGTTGGTGCACATGCATACATATGTACATGCACACTCAAAAATAAAGGCAGGCATGTACAAACACCCACACATCCATACACACACTTGCACATACAAATGCATGCACACATGCACAAACACACAAGAGCACACACATACATGCATAGATAAATGTAGAAATATAAGCACAAAAATAAAAGCAAACACTAGTGCACACACATACACATAGGTGCACAAACACATGACCAAAGATACACACTCACACTCACTCACATACAAACACACATGCACACATAAAAACACACGTATACCACACACTCATTCACACACACCCAAATTCACACACAAACATGCATGTGCACATACACACACATGCACACACACAAGCACACATGTACAGAAAAACACCCATGCATGCATAAACACATGCATATAAGCATACACATGCACAAGCACCCAACACACACACTTGTGTGCATACATAGGAGCACATGCATTTTCCCATACACATACACACACACCCATGCCCACAAACAAATTCAAAATCACCCAAATGCACATGCATATGAACATATACTCATGCATACATTAGAACACACATACACAATCACATGTGCACACAACCACACATGTGCATACAACATGGGTACACAAGAATATGACCATGCACTCAAATGCACACACATGCACACATGTAGACAAACACACACAAAACGCAGTCATGTAGACAAGCAAACACACACATGCACAGACACACACACACACATGGGTACACATGCATGACCATTCACACACAAGAACACACATGCACACATACACATCCATGCAAGCATGTACACGTACAAACTCACATGCACACATGAACACATACATATGCCCAAAGGCACAAACACACAAACACATACACGCAAACATAGACATGTACCCACAAACATGCATGCACATGTACACACACACACATGTATCCATGAACACACATGCACAACCACACACATACACATGTGCATGACCACACACAAATGCATGTAAATCTACACATACACAAGTACCCAAATGCATACAAGCATATGCATGCTTTCTCACATGCACATGCATAATCAATTACTTGTATGCAGACATAGATATGAACACACACCCTTATGCACACTTATATACACAAACAACCATGCACACACATGCACACAAACATGTGTGCACACACATGCACATGTATACAATCGCGCACACACACACACACATGCATGCACAAGCACACACACACACACTTATATGTACAAGCATGCACCCATGTGTACACATATAGATATGCATAAACAAACACACACATTTATGTGCTCATATGCACACAAACACCCACATAAACTAACACACACAAACAAATGTACAATCACACACTAACATACATATATTTGTGCATGTGCATAAGCACATCCACACATACACATGCACACACACATTAATTCACATGCACACAAAGACATGCACCTCTTTGAGACATATGAACATATACACATATAAACCCACATATGAATGCACACACACAAATGCTCACACATCCAACAAAATTCACACACACATATGCACACACATACACACACACCCTCAGATGCAAACATACATGCATATAAACTCACAAACACACCATCACACTCATGCATATAAACATTCACACAAACACATGCACCCAAACACATTTAGATGTGTCCATTTAGACACACACACACATACACATGCAAAGGAACACAAACATGAACACACATTGACACACACATAGGTGCACACAAACACACCTACACATATACACCTATGCCTTTGCATACATGTAGACACAAACATAGAAAATACACTCATGTACAAACACACATGCACACACACACACATACACACAAACAAACACCCACAAAAACCAACACACATGAGCACACACACTCACACACACACACACATTTGTCCATGTACACAAGCACGCCCATACACACACCCCTACACACACACTTGCACACATAAACACATATGCACTCACATGCATGTGCACACACACACACATTCACACTCACTTGCACATGCATATGGATGCTGACACACACCAATATAGGTGCACACAAGCATGCACATCGCAACACACACAAATATGTATGCACAAGCAAACATACACATCCACAAGACTACACATTCAAATACACAAGTTCACAAGAACACATGCACCCAAATGATGGCACACACCCAAAAACACACCCTCATCCACATGCACACACACATAAGCATGCATAAATAGACACACACATGTGTAAACACATACACATTCACACACCTGTGTATGCACATGCACACAACAACATTCACACAAACACTTTTACACACACACTCACATGAACACAAACTTTCACATGTGCACATGCACACACATACACACCCGCATGCATGCACACACATACACATAAAATCACATGACCACAAAAAATCATAGACACATGCACAAACATATATGCACACCCACATAAGCATGTACACATATCTGCATGTGCACAACCACACACACGGGCAAACATGCATGTGCACACACATACACAAGTACATCAGTGCACACAAGCAAACACATGCATAGACACACCCACACACTCATGTGCGTAAAAGCATCAACACATATGCATAATCACACATATGCACATTCACAAACACATACATAGACGAACCATAACCTATGCACATGGACATGTGCCAACATATGCATGTGCATACACACAAACATACAAGCATTCTTGCATTCAAACATAAGCACAAACTCACATGCATGAACATACACACACACACCCATAAACATACATGTGAATGTGTGCATACACAAACCAACCCATGCATATAGAGGCATGCACACTCATGCATACATGCACATCTCTACACACACACACGTACATGCACACACACATATTCAAATGCATGCTCAAATAAACCTACACACATGTACAAACAAACACATAAAAATGCATGCACCCATACACATGCTTGAAAACACAAATAGAGAGTGGTACACACATGCATAGTAATACACATGCATGTACTTGTACACACACATGCACACAAATGCAAAAAAATACACACACACATAGGAACACACTTGCACACGCTCAAGCAAACACATGTAAAGAAACACTTAAGCACATATGCACTCATGCATAAACACATAGGCACATGCAAACACACACATAACCACACCCATACACATACATGCACACACAACACACACATATTTATAGTACACACACATGTACACAAGCACACACACACACCTAGTCAGTTGTTCATGCTCACACAAACACACATGCACAGTACACACACACACACACATCTGAACATAGAAACATGCATGCACATACACTTGGAAATGAATGCTTGCACATAACCACACGTGCAAACACTCACACTCCCACATGCACATAAGAAAACATACATGCACATAAGAATAGATGCAAACACCCACATGTAGCCACATAAGTAAACACATATGCCAACACACATACAAACAAACTTGCACACACACTCCCACCAAAACATGCACACACACACACACATATAAAAACATGAACGCACACACATGCACACACATGCACACACACTTATGCACGAACATGCAAAGGCACACATTTACCCACACTTGCATGCACATGCAAATGCTCAAGCACACAAACATAGAAATGCACAAATAAAGGTGCACACACATGTGCTTACACATGTACACACAAATGAGCACACATGCATATGAACACACACTCACAAGAACACACACATAAACACTACAACATGGTCACACATACACACACACACATAAGAATGAACACGCATGCACAAGCACATGCGTGCACCCACACACAGTGAAACACACACAAGAGACAAGCAAACATGGGCATGCATACACATGCACAAGTGCACTCAAACATACAAACACACACAAACAAATACACATAGAGACACAAGCACAATTGCATGCACCCGTGCACATTGAAGCACACACATGCATGCATGGATATAAACATACACACACATGCTAACACAGACATAGACCCACAATCATATGAATATAAAAGCACACATGTACACACACACGCACTCATACGCACACATACACACTCATGCATACACATGCATATAGACATGCACTCACACATGCACACACACAAGCACTTGCATGCACAAACATACAAACACACATGCATACGCACTCATTGACACTTGCACACACACACACACAACCACACATACACACACACATACACAAACATGTGTATCCACACACACTCACGCTTACACAAGTATATAAACATACCCACACTCACATTAACACACACACACACATACATATGCATGCACAAGTACAAATGCATGCACTCATGCATGTAGACACACACATCCACACATACATGCATAAACAAACAAGGACACTCACACACATAGAGGCACAAATACAAGCATACACATGCATATGCACACATACAACCATTGACATAAATTCTCGCAAAAACACACACATGTAAGCAAGCACAAATTCATAGATGTGCACACACATGTGCACATATCTACACATTGTAGGCACACACTACACACACACATGCACAGATGCACATGCACACACACAAATATACTCCTATACATACATATATAGTCACATGTGTGCACACTCTTACACATGCAATCACAAAATCATGCATGCACATGCACATACACACATGTCTACAAAGATGTACACATGCATGCATAACAAAAACACACATGCATGCAAACACACAAACGTGTGTAGACACTCACACATATATACACCCCCACACACACATGAACATGCACACATTTGCACAAGCACATTATCACAAGTCACACACACACATACACTCATATGCACATATGCACATGCACACCAACATGTACACAATTGCATGCAAAGTAACGCATAGAAACACATGCACATGCACAAACACACACATAGAAGAATAAACATAAGAACACACATGCACACATAAATGTACACACATGCACATGAGCACACACGAACAAACATGTCCACAAAGATACATTCACTGACACACATGGACACACATGGATGCAAAAAGCACGCACAAACATGCACACATATGTGCTCACAAACATACACATGGATGCGTACACGCACACAAGTGCCAACACACACACACACACACCACTCACACATACCTACACATTCATGCTAGAATACATGAACATAAGCACACACACATGCACACATATATGCACACACACGCACACATATGCACAGATGCATACATGTACATGCACACAAAAAAAACCACACATGCAAATGCTTAAATATCTATGCATGTAAATGCAAACATGCACACACACATGCAAATACTCTCACACACATAAACATGCATAAATGTACATGGTTAAATCACATGTAGACAAACATGCACATAGATAGACACACAAATACAAATGCACATGCAGACACATACACACAACAATGCACACATAAGTACAGGCACACAAGCACACCATACACACACGCGAGCAAACAAAAACACACACACATGTACATGAATACAAACACATGCACACATACATGCAAATGTATAAACACTCTCACACTTCCTCACAAACATAGATATATATAAACACTCACACACATGCACACACATGCACTTGCACACATACACATAAAGACATGAACACACAAAGGTATGCATGTACACAAAAAAAGCATGCATGTACTCATGCACACACACATGCATTCATGTAAGCATGCTCACACATTCATGCACAAGCCCACACACACATGTACACAAGCATAGATGTGTAAAAATGAACACAAACACATTCAACCATAGTAAGCACACATTTACACACACATGTAGGCATGTACACACATACCCACATACACACATACAAACATGGTCACACTCACACACACCCACACACAAACCTATACATACATAAATACTCCCACTAGCATACCCATAGCTACACCCCATCACATATAGACACACACACACATACACAAAGATGGAAACATACACACCCACACCCACACACGTACACAACACACAGCTCAAAGGCGCACAAGTGCACACACACATACCCAAACACACATACATACACATATATACACACACAAAAAACATGCAATCCATTAGCTGAAATATAGGCATGATCACACCTGCACTTGCATATGCAAATACATGCTCATTCACATACACTCACACAAACACGCATGGACAACATGCATGCACAAACACACTACCGACATGTCCACACATGTACATGTGCATGCACAAACACATGAACACTAGTGTTAATGCACATGTGCACAACCTACATGCACACGCATACAAACAATCAAAACTCAAACATATGCAATTACATGCAAGCACAAACACTTATGCACATGTACGCACAAACATGCAAGCTACACACATACACATGCACACATGTAGGCACACACATACACACAAATGCACATAAGCATACATATGCACCAGCATACATATATACATGCATGCATTTACACATTTACATACAGACATATACATACTCACATACACTTACACATGCACATACATAGATGTATACACATGCACATGTGCATTCACGTAGACACACGCACACATAAAGACATTTGCACAAAAGCATGCGTGTACAGAGGCATGCTTGCACGTGCACATACATGCACTTTTGCAACAACATAGACACATGTGCTATCTCACACGCCAATACGTAGGGAAATGCAATGGCACATACACAATCAAACACGGGCACACACATGTACACCAAAATGCATGAGCATGCACAAACATGCTCGTGCACTCGCACAGGCTCTCTCACATTCACCCAATCATGCACATGACTGCACTCATATAAACACTCGCATGCACACATACACATACACACTTATACACAAACACATAAGCACATGTAAGAACGAACACATACATGCTTATGCACATGCACCCACACATACACACAAACACATGCATGAACATACTCAGGCGCACATGCATAGATACATGAACAAACAAGTAAACATACATGCACACACACACATACACATGAGCATGCACTAAAACATCTGAACACATGCATAGAGAAATAAATGCACACATATTCACATACATACATGCATTAGGAAATGCATACACACGAATGCATGCACACAATTGCTCACATGTACCCACATGCACACACATGCACACACATGCATGCACATATACATGCAAACACACACACACACACACAAAGACATGCATGCACACATAGACAATCATAAACACATATGCATATGCTTGTACAAACACGAACATACACCTACACACAAACGAGCAAACACACAACATACAAGCACACACACATGCATATACACACGAGCACACCCACGCACATACATACATATGCACATACATACACACACTTACAAACACACACATGCACAATCGCACATAAGCATAAATACCTTACCAAACATTCATACATGCATACACATACATGCACACACATGTGACACAAACACATGAATGTACACATGCACAAACATAAAGATGCACACACACACACACACAGATGCACATTGACACAAAAATATAAGTATACACACTCAGATAGACACACAAACACGCACACATAAATATACACACGTGCACATAAACAAATATACATACACACATATACTCTATCAAATTCACACTCACACATGCATATGCACATAAACCCATGCATACTCTCACACACAAAAGTACAAATACACACACACATGCAAAGACATACAAATATGAAAAAACATGCTCAAACACAAACACACACATGCACAAAGGTATCCATGAATGCACAGATGTTCACACATGAACACACCCACTCACATACACACCCACACAAACCCACATGCATTTAAACATAAACACATATGCACATGCATAAATAAGCACATGCACACATATGCCTAGGCATACACATGTGCACACACAAACATACACACACAACCATGCACACATTCACACATACACAAACACACATGCACACATAGGCATGCATACACACATACACATGAACACACACACAAACTTACACGCACACATGCACACACACACAAACACTTACATACAAACACACATAGGATATCTACACAAGTACACATGCATGCATGTAAACACACAAAGACATAGACAAACATGCTAGCACTCATAAATAAGCATAATATACAAACACTAACATGCACACACGCATAAACATGTATGCAAGCACATATGCTCACACACACACCCACACCCATACATACACAGGTGTAACCACAAACACACATACACAGTACATTACACACACGCACTCGAATAAGCGCACAACACCAACAATCACACAAAGGCACACATGTACACACAATTAGGCGAACACACACACACACACATCTATACACACTTGCACACATGCTTGCACACATGCACAAATGTATGAACACATGCATGATCACAAGCACACAACCATGTGACCACACACACAAGTATACATGCACACACCCATAAACATATACACAGATGCTATACATGCATGCATGCACACACACATATCCACATAAGTACACACACACAAACATAAGCACAAACATGCACACATATACAGATATGCACACACATATGCATGCATAGATACACTCACGTACACATGCATATGAGCTCACACACACATGCAGACACTTGCACATATGCATGCTTCCACACACACACACATACACATTGGCATACACAAGCATACATGTGCATTAGCACACATACGTGAATGAACTCTCATACATATGAAAAAAATTATAAACTTAGACACATACATGCACAAGCACAACCACATCGATATGTGTGCCTACATATGCATGCATATGCTCACATAAATGTAGCCATACCCACAAATTGATGGTACACACCAAAACAAATATGCGCACATGCACATGCATAAACACATACAAACACATACATTTGCACACACATACACACACAAATGCACATGCATAGGCACTCACAGCACACACTTGCACTCACACACATGCACACTCAAAAAAAACACATGCACACACACACACAAACTCACAAATAAACACACTCAAATAAAAACACATATGCACATGCACACACAAATGCATGAGCACCGCACATTCATGCACAGACACACAAACAAACACATGTACACATATACACAATTACACACATGCATGCACCCACATACATCAACACACACACACACATCCACATGGACTCATGCACAAACACACACATGCATGTAGAAAAACACACATATGTGCATGCCTGCATGCACTCACACACATGCGTGTACGCACTCACAAACATGCATGCACATGCATAGACACTTGCACACATGTAAAGACTCACAAAAATTGACACATACGCATATGCACGTAAATGGACATGCATATGCACTTACAAGGACATGCATATGCACTTACAAGGACATGCACACACATGCACACATACAAATACACAACTACATACACACATCTTCATATACTCACACATGTATACACACACACATACACAAACATGCACATAAATGCACTACCACATGCACACACATACACACACAAATACACACACATACATACATACACATACATGTGCATCACACATGCATATCTATGTAAAAACATGAATAAAAGAAAACACAAAAACACATGCATACACATACACAAACATACATGTACACCTACTAACAAGCATGCACATTCATACACACATGCATGCATGCCCCGCACATATGCTTACACACAAATGCAAACATGTGCAAACATGGACACACAAATATACACACATGCACTGCCTAGTTACACACACACACAAAAGCTCACACACAAGCACACACTTACATTCACACACAAATAATCATGCATGCACTTATACATACACACACACAGTCATATACACATGCACATGAAAACACACATACATGCATAAGCATACACACATACACATCCCCAGACACACAAATGCACATGCACACACAAAAATATACACATGCATTTGCATATGCATGCATGCAAGCACAAATGCACAAATAGAGGCACATGCATGCATACACACACTTGTGCATGCATGCACACACCAAAACACACCAATGCATGCACTTTTGCAATACCATTGCACAAAAGAAAAGATGCTTACCCATACATACAATCACACACACAAACATGCAAATAAGCATGCAAACATGTATGCATACAGGCATGCACAGCAGCCACACATATGGGTATCACACATGCAACAACTGGCACATGCATGCACACAAAAATCAATGCAAACACATGCACAAATACCCATACACATGTAGATCCACATGCACAAACAAAGCAAAACACAAACATGAATAGCCTTGCACAAAAACACACATGCACACTCGTGCACATGAACATATCCCCATGCACCCGCACATTTGCACACTCACATGCAAACACATGAACACACAAAGGCATACACACATGCCTTTGTGCATGCACACACATAGTTACATAGGCACACACACAGATGCACACATGCAAATGTGCACACCATGCACACACACAAGACAAATGCAAGGAGTAAAATACACTCATGCACACACCCTCACACACACACATTTAGAAATACATATGCAGACACACACACACATACATAAGCACACAAAAAGATGCACACATGCAGACACACACACATCGTCCATGCACTCACACACATACACAAACTTGCACACACACACACACAAACACACCACAAAAAACAAACATGCATAGACATAAATATGCACTCACACAAACACACACCTACACACATGCACATACAAACATGCACAGACACATGTGCATGAGTAGATACACACACATGCACACACACACACAGGCCTACATGCAAGCATACATATACATGGACACAAAGGTACACTCTCACATATACACATAGGCTCAAAGCACACATATGCAAGCACAAATAAAGTCACACACATGCACACACACACACACACTGTGCACCCACATACACACACAAGTGCATGCATACACACATACAAAGGGACACCCACAAACAACCCAACACATATGAACACACACAAATACATGCACCCACATGCACAAACACGTGTGAATGAAAGCACATGTATACACACACACACAGATGCATGAACATGCACACACAATAAAAGATGCACATCCATACACACCCCATACAATCATGCATACACAAACACATGCACTTGTGCACATAGACACACGCATAAACACACACACTCACATACATACATATGTATGCATACATGCAAACATGCATTCATGTAGCCACATGCACACACCCACAAACATAGTTAACCGTATGCAAGCACACACACATATCCACAAATATAATCACACACAAAAGCACATTCACACACATGAATACACGAGCACATGCACAAGCACACATGTGCACTAACACATTCAAGAACACACATACATGTATCCATGTCCACAATCACGTGTACACACATAACCACATGCATACACACATGCACATGCTCATGCACACATGGACACATAAGCATGTAAAACACACACACACACACACATTAAAAAACGTCTACACACAAACACACAGATACATATACAAGCACACATGCACACCAATAAATGCATACACACTTGTGAAAATACGCATAGATAGACACATACATACACTTGTTATTACACTCACACCCACATGCATACACACAAACATGCTCAAGCATGCATATGCAAACACACACATGCACACACATGCATGTGCACATGCATAGACTCATGCTCACATTCTTGAAAAAAAACTTATATGTGCACTTGTACGAACACACACAAGACATACATGAACACACATTTCCATGCATATGCACATAGACATGCACACACACATGCACATACACATGCACACAAAAAAACACAAACATAAAGACATGCACAAACATTCACATACACAAACAAAAACATTCATACATGGACACACATATATGCACACATGCACAAATACATAAGCATGCATGAACACACACACACACAAGCACATTCAGATACATACAGTACTATAGACACAATCACATGCATGTGCACATGTAGACACAAACACCTATGCATGCACACATACTCATGCAAGTATGCACTTGCATGTCTAAGCACACTTGCACACACACATACACACATGCATACACATGTACAAACACATGCAAGCACACACATCCACAAGCATGCACACAAGCCCACATGCATGCATACATGCACATAAGCACGTAGCCATGCAAACAAATGCACATACACATGCACACTCACAAACATGCATGCGCATGCATGTAGACTTACAAACATAACACACATACACAAACACACACACAAATATATATACCCATACACATGCAAACATCTATGCTCCAACTCATACGCACACACACTCGCACATGCATGCACACACACAAACACACACATGGATGCGCATGCTAGCACACTAGCACGATAAGCATACAGACATGCGCAAATACTCGAACACACAACAGCACACATATGCACATAAAAACATACGCACTTGCACATACACACTTGCACATACACACTTTCACACACATATATCCACACACATGCACACATCCACATGATCATGCACACATAAATGGACAAACATGCATGCACAAGTATAGTGCATTATTGCACACAATTATGCATAGGTACACAAAAACAAACACAAGCTTACAGACATACTCACATATAGGCTCACAGACATATACATACACATTTGTAGATGCATACACATGCAAAGTCATGCACTCACACTTACACAACTAATACACACACACAAGCACACAAGCCAATACACCCACTTGGACACACAAACACACGCACAGACATACTCACATTCACACTTTGCACACCCACATGCACACGTGTATACACACAAACACACATGAACACGAACACAAAGATGCATGAACATACACATATCCACATGTGTGCACACACACATATGCCCACACATAGTCGGACACACATGCCCATACATAAACACATGCACACACCTAACCACACAACACATGCACTCACATGCACACATATGCATATGCAAACACACGAACACATATGCAAAAATGCACGCACACACACATACAAAAACCCAAGTATAGGCACACATAATAATGTGAACACAAATGCACATGCATATGCATTGGCATTAATACAAACACATATGCACATGCATTTGCAAGAACACTTATATGCATAAGAACACACACACACAAGCTCATAGACTTGTACACACATGCACACAAACATGTACAAGCATGCATATAGGCACACATACACTAATTCACACACCTATATGCACACACTCACACACATGCACTCAAATATGCACACATACATGCACACACTCACACACCACAGATGTATGCATGCAACACACACACACCCATGCATTGGCAGACATAGATGCCCATGCATAGACACTGACATATAGACACTCACACATAAATATATGCACACATTCACGCACACAAAGATGCTTGCATGCACAAACTAGCATGGACATGCATTTGTACACACACATGCACACATGCACATGCATAAGAACACAAATGTTCATGCATCAACACTAATATGCATGCATACTAACATGCACTATACACATGCACAATGGCATGTAAACAAGCACACACACTTGCACACACCCATACACATGCCATAGATATACACATGCCTGTGCACATCCACATACATGCATGCATGCACTCATACATACCAATTCATACCCACACACTTTGTCCACATGCACATTCACACACACAAGCACATACACACGTGCACATGCAAGTAAAAGCACACTTACACACATACAAGCATATGCTTCTATGTGCATGCATGCATGGATGCACAAACACGCATATGCACTTGCACACACACATGCACAAACACACACCCACCCACATATGCATACATGCACACACTTACACACACAAGCACATGCATCACACATACTCACACATAGGAACATGAATGCACATGCTCACCAACTCTCATGTACATATACAAACACACAAAAGCATATACACACCCACACACTACCACTCACACACAGTTGCTCACATGCATGCACTTACACACACACACTACCACTCACACACACTTGCTCACATGCATGCACTTACACACACACAAGCATGGATACACACATATGCACATAATGGCATATACAAACACACTCACACACATGTACACACTTGCCTATGTGCACATACACACACACATGAAACACATGTAGAAAAACATGTGCATCAACATACATACACAAAAGCACATGCACATAAAAACAAAAATATAACCACACCTACTTGCATGCACCAACATGCACACAAATGTATGCACACACACAACCATACACATGTGCACTCATGCATACATACACACATACATAGACACACACACACATACACATGCACTATGTAGTCCCGCAAACATAACCATGGTTGCACATAGGTGTCCACATGCATTATCGCAGACAAACACACATATGCACAATCATATGTACATAGACACACAGATATACACATGCACACGAATATACACACACGTACACACACATGGTCGCACATGCATAAACACATACCCACACCCAAACACACGCACACATACACACACTCGCACATAAATGCACATAACACGCACACAAAAGCATACACCTATATGTGCACACATGTACACACACACGTACATATATATGCATACAAATGCACACAAATGCACACCCAAACATACATATATATGCATATGCATACACAAGTTGTGCTCGTAAATGCACAAATACATGCAAGCACACAAAAACACATGCACAAATTCTTGTGCTTTCACATTCAAATGCACCCACACTAGCATACATGCAAGAGCACATGTGCACACAGATGTACACATACACACACACAAACATACAAATGCACGTGTACATGCTCATGCAAACACACATACACGAACAATCACAAGAACACACAAACATAGACACACACACACACACATGTACATGTACATACAAACATAAATGAATAGTATAAACATATACCCACACCTATACACAAGCACAGACACACTTATACACCCACAAAAATGCACAAGTGCACACACAACACACAAACACAAATGCATTCACACATGCACACAATCACACTTACACACACACAAAAATACACACGTGAACACACACAAATGAACACACATGCATGCATTTGCACGCAAACATACATATAGGTACACACGTGCATACACACAAGTGCTAACATTTGCACACACACACACACACATGCACACAGACACCTAACCATACACATGCACATGCACACATGCTTGTGCACTCATATGTACCCACACTCGCACACTCATAAGAAAACAAGTGCACATCGGTGCACACACACACACACATACACATATGTACACACTCATACACACGTACACATGCACACACAAACAAATGTGCACACCCACACACATGCACAGATGTACACATGCAAGTACACATGCACATGCTAAAGCTCATGCAATTCATGCACACACATGCACACATAGAGTATTTTAGACATGCACACACATAATATTTTAGACATGTACACATATAGTCTTATAGACGCACACAGACATGGACACATGCACACACAAACACACACACACACACATGCACATTCATGCACATAAACATACATACACATGTACACAAGCACACGCACCCACACACCAACATGCACACCCAAATGCATATACATATGTACATGCACAGACACACACAAAGACACACACACACATGCAAACATGGGTGCATGCCCACATGCATGCAAACACACCAACACAAATGAACAAAAACACAAAGATGCATGCAATCACATATACATACACACACACACACACACAAATGCATAGGCATAAACACATGCACACACATGAACATACACAGGCATACACAAACACACATATATGCATACAAACACTCAAAACTTGCACACACATGCAAACAAACATGTACACACAAAAGCACAAACTACCCCACACACTCACAAATGAACACATGATTGCACGCACACATAAGAAAACATGCACATACAGACACACACACATAAACACACCTTTGCACTCATATCTATGCACACAAACACCTACATACACACATGCACATACACAAATGCATAGACCCACATATTGACCTACGTGCACATGCACAAAAATACATAGTCATATGCACAACAACTCAAGTATGCACACACGAACAAACACAGACAAACAAACACACACACACAAGCACATGCCAACACACATGGATAAACACATACACTTGCACACACATATGCACACACCTGCATGCACGTCGAGTAGCACATGCACACACACAGATGCAGACACAGAAGCACACACACATAAGCAAACACAATCGCAAACACATGCATAAGTACAAACATGCTTACACATATGCATGTAGATACATGTGTGTACACATGTAGTACACAAGCACAATAACACACTTACACACACACACATATACATTAATACACACATGCATCCATGCTCACACATTTGCCTACTTACACACACATATGCACACACATACACACAAAAAAAACATATAGACATGCACCCACACATACATATGTGCACATGCACATGCACTCAAACACATGCATGTACTTTGGTACACACCCAAGCACACATACACATGCATATGCACACACATCCCTACTCTTACAGAGGCACACACACACATGAACAAATCACATTTGTATAGGTACACACACGCAAACCCCAAGCACAAGCACAAAAACACACACATAAATATAGATGCACTCACATATGCATGTGCATACAAAAACACATGTGTGAACACAAATGCATAAATACACACACACAAATGCTCATACAACAAAACACACACAAACATGCACATACACATAAAAGCATAGAAAAACATAAGCACACACTCATAAATGCACATATGTTTGTGTTGACATAGATATGCATGCATATGTACAAAAACATACACACACACATGCACATGCACACACAAACACACATGCACAAGTGCACCTGCACATACACACCTACGATCTTGCACATGCTCACACAACCACCCACACACACATACACAAAACTAGACACATAAGCAAACATGTACTCACCCATGCACGCTCACAAGCACAGACCCCCCCCCCCCCCACACACACACACGCAAATATAAAACACTGACAAAGAGACATAGACATGGACAAACTAGCACAAAGCATTTGCATTGATAAAGACTTGTATACCCAAACACACTCACATGCACCCACATGTACATATGTGCATGCATAAACCCATCTACACACACAGGCACACATACACACACATATGCAGTTTGAGATACATGTACAAGAATACACAAGCACACACACATACACATATAGTGGTGCATGAGCAAGAGCACATGTACATATGCATGCACAAGTTTGCATTTGCACATGCACCTACAAACACGTACACACGTGCATGCACATACACACACAAGACACACATGCAGACATACACACACGAATACACATGCACATACACACACACACACACACATGGACAACCACACCTACAAACATGCAAACAAAGGCACGCACAACTCTCACAATGCACACAAAACACAAACATGCAAAGAAACTTAACCATACATACATATCCATGAACAAAAGCAAACACATGTAGAAAAATACATTCACATGCATACACACCTACAAACACGCAGACATATACACACACATATATGTGTGCATGCTTGCACAAATGTACATGCACACATGCATGCACCTGGATACACACACAAGAACATAGTTGCACACATGCACATGCACATGCACATTTGCACACACGGGCACAAATGCACACACTCACTCACATGTCTATGCATGCACACACATACACATAGGCACATGCACACAAACACTTGCACGCATGCACACACAAATATAGATGCATGCATGCATGCACACATATCTATATGAATACAAATAAGAACAAAAGTATGCACACATACAAACACGTAAACACACACTTGTAAACACACATATGCACATGCACACACAAATGCATATATACACATGCACATGCATAAGTAGATAAACATGCCCACTCACGTTACATAAACAAGCATACCCACATGTACCCATTGTCTCACAAATGCACACACACACATTTGCATATGCATGCACAGATGAATACAAACATCCACACACACATGCACACAAACATACACATACAAGCACACATGCAGATGAACACTGGCACACATAGACATACATACATATGCATGCATGCTCCCAAGTGCGAGCATGCATACACATATGCACACACATGCAAGCATGCATGTACACACACACCCATGCCACTAACAAGCAAACTCACACACACTAATATATACATGCACACTCATGCACACAAACACACAAATCCATAAACACATGCACACACACACACACAAACAAACAAAGACATATGCATGCACACATGAACATGTACGTTAACACAAACCCACGTACACATATATACACATGTACATGCACAACCACACATAATCGCACACACATGCACCAACACACATGCACATGCACGCACACACAACACTCACCCACAACAACATGCATGGACATCCTCATGCATACACAGCACACTTGCAAAGATGAATAAGCATACAAACATAGGTAGGCATACACACATGCTTACACACATACACACACACCTACCTACATGCACACACACATTCCCATAGGCACAAACAAAAAAATAGACACACATTCACACACACGTGCTGCACACCCATGCATACCCATGTGCATGCACACACATGCACACTTACATGCACATTCACACACTCATATGCACACACATGCACAAATGCGTAGAGACTCAAGCTCACACACACACATGCCCATGCAGATGCCCACCCATGCATATGCAAGCTTACATGCTCACATGCATACGAATCAACTCGCGTATAAATACAAAGACACACACACACATGCATAAGCACAGCTCATAGAAGTGTAGACACACCTACACATATACGTACACTCACATGCTAACACGCACAAGAAAAAGCATGCATACACACCAATTGATGCAAGCACATGCACACACACCTAAATGAATGTTGACATAAGCAATTGAAAACATTTAGGCACCCACATACAAAAACACACAACCACATGCACAAACATGCATGTATGCTTGCACACACACACAAACATAAAGACAAATTAACAAACACATATACACACACATGCATGATCACACACATGAGCACAAATGCCATAGATAAAGAAACATACCCATGCGCACATACAAGGACACACACACATACACATGCCAGTGCATCCTTACAGACACAAACACATCAGACACACGTGCACAAACTTGCACACACATGTACACACATGCATGCACATACACATTTATAGACTTGCAGTCACACCCACACACATATACATATGCACATGCACACTCACACATACACATTTAGACACCTATACATACATACACAAACCCCCACACATGCACATATACACACACACACAAACAAATGTAGACACACATGAACAATCATAGAGATGTACTTGCACACATGTACATACACATGAACACACATACACACACACACACATGTGCCTACATGCTCATAGAAACACACACACACAAAAACCCACACACAGACACACTCATATTTTTGCATGCGTAGATGCACATAGATACTCGAACATCTGTAAATGCCCACACATGTTCACACACACATGATACATGATCATATATGCACATGCACACACACATGCACACACACAAACACACACACATACACACACACATACACACAAACACACACACACAATGAATAGCACATTGAGTCAAATGTAGACACACAAACATAAACACATGAATGTGCATAGTAACACATAAACACACATGCACACAAAAGCATAAACAACCATGCTCATGAACAAACACGTGCACATAAGAAAACACAAGTGCAAACAAAAATAAAAGCACACATAGACACAAGCACACACATGCACATGTCCACAGACCCATGCACACACACTCATGCACATAAGCACACAAACAAACAAACGCAAACACAAACATGCACACACATGAAAATCGCACTACACATAAGCACACATGCAATAACACGCGCACACACTCACCACAAACCTAAATACACACACATAGACACACATGCAAACACACACACCCACACACACATTGCCACACAATAACGAACAAGCACATGCACATAAATGCATGCACATTTTCACACATGCTTGCACCCATGCACACACAAACACACCCACACACTCCCACTCAACTAGACAAACATGCACACATGCATGCACATACACATACACATACACATACACAGGAATAAAAGTATCAACAAACATACAAAAAATACAAGCACACGCACACATGACTATGGATAGACATGCATAAATGCACACACGTACGAACAAACGAAACTTAGACACACTTATATGCACCCACATGCACACAAAAGCGTGTAGACATACAAAAACATACATGCACTTTACAGTCATGCGAACACATGCATGTCAATACATATGCATGCATGTACATGCACACACATGAACATATGCACATGCACGCACACACGTGTCCACACATAAGGATGTATAGAAACACACTTGGATACGCACACACACATACAAGTACAGACACACAAAAATGTTACACGTACATGTGAACACACATGCTTGCATGCACACACACACATATGCACATGTAAGTAAGCATACATACACATATATGCACATATATTTGCACCCACACATGCACACACAGACACACACACACCTACTCAAACAAATGCACGTGCATGCATGCTTGCACACTTGCACGACATTCACACACACAAGAGCACACAAGCACATAGGTGTACACACACACACAAAAAAATATACATGCTCTCAAACACCATGCACACACATGCCCATGCAGATTAACACATGCAAATGCACGTGCATGCACACACACATGCGTAAGTTTACACACACACAAACACATAAGTGCTCAGACATGCACACACTCACACCCACACACACACATTCAAACCCACAGCCACATATACACACACAGGGCTACATAAACATACACATGTATAAGTATATGCTCATATATATGCAAGCATGCACACCCACCCACACACACACATTCACACTCACACACACACATACCCACAAGCACATATAAATATGCATACACAAGACACACATGCACACACATTCATGCATGGGCACACACACACAAATAAAGACTCAAATACAAAGATATGCACGCACTTGCATGCCAAACCATATGCACACACAAACTAGCACACAAACACACACACACATATACACGCATGCACACACACATGCAAACACATGCATATATGCACACACACCTACACTTGCATACATACTCTACACATAACCACACATGCACAAAAATGAACACACACAACCAAAGATGCACATAGACATACATACATGCACATGTACGCACACATACGTGCAAACAAAAACACAAACACACTAACAGACATTTAGACATCCATCGATGAACACACATAACTACTACACATACAAACGCAATCATACACACTCACTTCATCCACAAGCACATATACACCCACACACTGACACACACATGCACACATGTACACAAACTCACACACATATAGATATTTGCATAAACACACACACACATACATATGCACATGCACACAAATGCATGTGTAGACACACATGCATATCCAAAGTATGAACACACAAACATGAATAAGCACACACATACACTCATACATGCACACATGCAAGCTCATGCGTATAGGCGCACATGCAGAATCATGCACAAGCACATGCACATGCATACACACTCATGAACACACACACACACGTTTTTGTCATGCACAAGCACACATAGATATACACTCATGCACAAAAACACACACCACACAAACCACAAATACTAGTAGACACACACAAATGGACCTACACACACATGTGCACATATGAAGATGCACTCACACACACACACCAATATGTCAGTGCACACATCTATGGATACATAAACCCCTCGTAGACACATGCACACATGAACATAAGCATAGAAATTAAAATTCAAGCCCACACACATGCACTTGCATGGATACACATATACATGCACACACATGTGTAAACACACTCTCTCACACGCACACAAAGGAACACACTTGGACATGCAAAAATATACACAAAAGCACACATGCACAAATGCACACAAACTTGTACACACACACATACATATAGATATGCATGTAGATATGCACACACACACACACACACCACACAAATCACAAGCACGAACAAACAAGACATACAAAACACACACACACATATGCTCGCACGCACACACACAATCGTACACATGCACCCACACACAATTACATGCATGTGCACACACACGCCACATAAACATACCCACACAAAACAATAACGACATGCATGAACACATACATAAAATCAAAGAATTCTTACTCCTATGCATAGGCATAAGAACATGTACACAAAACATCACACACACAACCACACATTTCCACATACACACACATGCTCACATATTTACGTACATACATATACACATGCACTCACACACACACACACACACACACACAGATAGACAAACATGCACAAATGAACATGCATATGCAAACACACACCTACGCAGACTTGCATGTACCTACATGCACACACATACTTATACAAACACACACACACAATAATACATAAGCACACACACTAAAACATGGTAACATGTACACATGAACACTTGCATGCATTCACACATGTGTGTACATCTACATACATGCAAGTGTCTACACAAACATATAAGAGGGAGAGAGGGAGATGTACAAGCACACACATACACACTAGTGTGTATCCACACACACAGACATGCACACACACATACTAACACACATACACACAATACCACCCACAAACATTAACACAAATAGACAAATGCACACACAACATAAATAGTACACACATACAAATGCATAGACTCATGTATGCACACAAACACACATAAACAGACACATGCACATAAACATATAAACATGTACACATGCACATGCACATGCACATGTACATACACTCACACATACATACATAAACACATCTATGTTGGACAACCTACACCCACACACACAAGAACACACTTGAACACACACACACACATGCACATACTCAGACATGCACACGCACACACACAAATGCATACACATGGACAAATAAATTCACACACACACACATGTAGATGCATAGAAATAGACAGATACACACACATGCACACACAAAGGCTCACAAACATGCACATGTCTGTACACACAGACTCACACAAATGCACACACACAAATGCATATGCACACATAAACACACATGTGCACACACACCCACATAGAAACATATGCATACTCACATACAAATGCATAGGGACACACACACGCACTCACAGGCCCACACATACCCACATATATATAAGCACTTATGCACATGCACAAGTAGACAACTAGACACACACAAATATATGCACACATACACTTGTCTATGCACACACACAAACATGCAAAAATGTGTAAACAAATACATGTGCATGTATATACACACATAAAAACAAGTGTGTGCACATGTGGACATGCACACATGCACAAAAGCACACACTTGTATGCACACACAAATGCACACACCCACATACATGCATGCACACAAGCATGAAGACACATTCACACACACACATATGCACACATACAAATGCACATAGACACAAACATGCATGAGCACATACACACATGCACATAAAGACATGCACCCACACATACACAAATGTGAGCATGCAAATACTCGCATATGTATATATACATACACAAACATGTACACATACACACATATGCATAAACACACATATCACCCACACATTTGTGCACAAAAATGTGCGCATGGATGAACATATGCACATGCACATAGATGCACACACACATGTACACATGGATGCACACACACACATGCACATGCCTAAGCATTTGCCTATGCATATAAACACACTAACATGCACATGCATATACATACATACATGAACACACGCACACACATGTGGAAATTCACCCACATACACATATACGCATGCATATATGCAACACACACACAAACTTGCATGTAGACACACATGTACACACAAACATGCACACACCCATACACACCCACACACATGAACACACACATGCACCCATTGACCAATACATAAAAAAATGTGCATGTGCATAGGCACACATGCATCTTTGCATGTATGCATGCACAAATATACAAACTCATGCATGCAAATGCACACACACATGTACATGATTGCACATGGACCACCACACATGCACATGCACTCACATGGACTCACACTCACACACACAATTAAGAACATGCATGCATACACACACATAGAGTAACATGTGCATACACACACAGATGCATACAAACATAAGCACATATGCACACCTGTAAAGAAAAACATACATACACATGTAAACACACAAATATACACACACACTCATGCTCACACACATGCACATATGGATGCACACACACACACACGCATATGCTTTCATATACACACTCATATGTGCACACATTCACACACATAAAAACATGAACACACACATGCAAGCATCCACACACACACCCACAATGACATGCAAGCATGCATGCACATGTGCATAGAAACTCAAGCAAACACGCATGCACCCATACACACATAAGAGCATACACACATATATGCACACACACACATGATCACAACCACACCCATACATATGTGCATAACATATGCACACTAACATGCTCACACATGCACTTGTAGACACACACAAAAAGACATACAAAAGCACACACACACAAAGACATACACTCACATGCACATACACACTCGCACACACAAATAAATGCACACACACACAAACTTGCATGTACACACAAGTGTGAACTCACACATACACACATGCACACACATGAATGCATTCACATAGAAGCACATGCACACACTTACACAAACAAATACACACAAACACATGCATGCACACACACATATACACACACACACAAATGCACACACACACACACATGCACACCCACATGCAAACATGCACACACACATACACAACCACATGTACACACACACATAAACACACAAAAGCACACATGTGTGATCATGGACACAAACATACACACACACATACACACAAACACATGCATAGATGCACACACAAAGATACACATAGACGCCTGATGTGAATTTTGTGAGACAAATCTACAAGAGAGGATGAATAATTATATGTTTATTAATTTTTTTGAATTTTAAAAGTTTTTGAATTGAAGAAAATATTTTATTCTTAAAAATAAACATTTATTTTTTTAGAATATTTTTCAACAAAATAAAATTACTCAATAATAAAAGAAATTTACTAGGTTTTTTCAATAGTTTGGCAAAAACCCATGCTTACATCTACCACAAGCCATTGATCAAGCTTTCACTAACCACTTCTTTCTATCAAGGCCAGTAGGGGTAAACAAATTACAAACCAATGCTCCAATATGACACCAAACTCAACAAAAATTGGCAACACAAAAAATAAAGAACTTTATAAAATTTTTTGCATAAGAAATTCCTAATATTTTAAATCTTTCAAATAAGAGTAGTGCAAATAATTAATGACATAAATGTTACAAAGATAATGTGGAAGGATTGTAGAAGAGAGTAGAAGAATTAATAATTGAAAGAACCCATAGCTCCCGTAAGCATGCTATAATTTGATACGCTCAAATTTGGACCTCTTTTGGGCGTTTATTATATACACATTGAGATTTGATTACCACAATATAACTTGGCATTTAACTGAAACAACGTTAAGCTCAACATGGTATTAGTAATATTTAGCTGGATTTTGTGATCATCGCAACAAAGGATACATCAGTCTTATAAAATCAATAATAGAACTGAATTTATACTAATAAAGACAATGTAATATTAATGAATAAATTTAATATTATAATATTTAATTTTCTAACTCACCTTATTTGATAGCCTCTACTCTCCCTAAATTTTAGCTTACACTCCTATTGAATTTTAGTACTAAGTTTTCTTTCTTTTGTAACAATTCTAAGGGGTTAGAGTCTATGAAAGAATTAGATAGCAGATGGAACAAATGACTATTAAAAATATCAACTAATTAGATAATGGCTTAATAAAAATATCAACTAATTAGATAGAAGATGGAACAAATGACTATTAAATCTCTTTCTTTGACACATGTTCTCTAATAAAGTGATACCTTATCTATATGTATTTTATTCTTGAGTGCTGAATAGGACATTTAGATAAATAAATTACACTTGAATTATCACAAAAGTTTAAAATTTCTATAAATTCTAAGCCATGATCTAAAAGTTGTTGAATCTATAGGACTTGAGTAACACAATTACCTATAGTAATGCACGTAGCCTTTGTTATTGATAGTACAACATAATTGTTTTTCTACTAACCAAAGAAATTAGTAAATAATTAGTCAATTATACAAATTAAAGGCAATCTATGTGTCAATCTTACTACTAATAAAGTAAACATATATGTAGGTTATCAAATCTAGCCTCACATCTAGGGTAAAATCAATTTAGAGTCTTAGTGGTTATAAGAAATTATTGATTTCTTGTATGTGTGATTCTTTAGGATTAGACTAACACCTTGCAAACAAACCTACACTAAATATAATATTAGGCCTTCTTTTAGTGAGATACCATAATTATCCAATCATTTTTTAAATAATTTTGTGTCAATAGTCTTTTGAACTCCATCTTTATCTATGATGGTGCTTATACTAAAAGGAGTCTTCCTTTCCTTCATCCTATCATAACTAAACCTCTTTAGCAACTCCATCAAATACATGTTTTGAGAAATACAAACTTCTTCACTTGTTTATTTGAACAAAAGCCCAAGAAAGAAGGTTAACTATTCTGTCATACTCATTTCAAATTTAGTTTTCATAAAATTAGCAAACCTCATGCACATCGCTTTATTGGAAGCTACAAAGATTATGTTATTCACATAATTAAACCTATTAGTTGACCTATATATAAATTTTTAAAAAATTAAAGTATTATCTACCATGCCTCTACAAAAACTATTTTGCATAAGAAAAATGAACAATCTTTTGTATCAAGCTCTTGGAGCTTGCCCCAAACCATAAAGTTCCTTCTTAAGTTTGTATACTTCAATTATCTTATCAACTATCTCAAATCTTGGGGATTGTTCATCAAACACTTGTTCATTTACATATTTATTTAAAAATATACTTTTAACATCTATTTGGTATAATCTAAATATTTTATGGCAACATAAGCAAGTAAAATCTTAATTACCTCAAGTTTAGCTATAGGAGCAAATGTCTCATTCACATCTACATGTTTAACTTGACAATAAACTTTGGCAATTAATCAAGTTTTTTTAAAGAAGACTTTACTAAGTGATAAAATCTTTTACATCATAAAGTAGAACTATTACAATGTTATATAAGACATTCTAGATCACCATCTTCATCATGACTAAAAATGAAATGTAAGTCTTATTTCTTTACTACATCCAATAATAAGTGAAACATTTTTTTGCTAATAATACATTAATTTTTAACAAATAAAATATTAAACTTTGAATCAAATAATTGACTAAATCTATGAAGATTATACATTTGATCATGTACAAGGCGGCCCTTCCTTATAGAAGTGTGTTAGTTACCTATAGTTCCAATTCTAATCACTTTTTTGTTGGAGTTGTCAACAAGAGCTACTTCACCACCATCATAAGACTTCAAGTGGATGAACAAAGATGCATCTCTAATCATATGTCTCGATCATCCACTATTCAAGTATCACATAACTTCCCCAATCCTTGAAGGAAGGCATGCTTACAAAAAATCAAGCATTTGTTTTTAGGGCTTAAGCCTTTTTTTATTCATATGTCTTAACTTGATCATTATTTGAACTATTTTTCTAATTTATAGAAATATAGAAGGTTTACAATAAACAATGTTTCTAAATTTTTAATAGAGAGATATTTGTCCAACTCTTATGTGAAAGTTACTATTTAACAATTCAAGTATAAATAATCTTATGAAAAAATCCTATGATAAGCATGTGAAATTTTGAAGTCGTTTAATTATCTAACAAAACATCCATTTTTTATGATATTGGAGGCTGTTTCATCTCTCTTATTCTTAATCTTATGCAAACCACTATTAATTCAACTCATTTAATTGTTCACACAAGCCTAAATAATTTTTGTGTCCTTCTTTCAATTTTAAAAATGAAAAAGCTAATTTTTAGTACTTTGTGTAAGCATTAATGTATTATTCCTCATAAAGAAGAACTAACTGAATCATCTCAAGATATCTTCATAGATTTTTTCTTCTTGTTCTATTTTTGATTCTCAACTTAATCTTTATAGTGGGGGTAATTGGGCCTTGTATGCCCAAGTAATTTGCATTCATAACAAATTTTTTTCATGAGAAATTATCTTTCCCTTTTATTTCATATTATTTACAAATCATTTATATGCATTTATTTTATTATATAAACTACATAAAGCTTTTTAAATAAGAACTATCTCACTTGAGACGGAGAAATCTAAGTCTATAGAAGAATCAACTATAAAGGCTATTATTTCTTCTTCTTCTTTTCCTATCTTTTTTAGCCACAAGTTCTTCATCCCTTCTAGCGAGCTCAATAATTTACTAATAGCTCACCAAATAACTCATCTAATGACATTTCCAAAATATTTTATACTATTTTAAATGTTTTCCATCATTTTGTTGAGGAAGAACTTGAAGAATCTTTCTCACCTATTCACAAATAGAGAACTTCTAGGCAAGTTTAGGAAAACTATTAATAATATTTATAAACCTCATAAACATAACCTTAATACTCTCATCTAAATTTATCCAAAATAATTCATACTCTTGAACAAGCTTGTTGTTTTAGTCTCCTTAACATGAGAAGTATCATAGTAGGTAACTTCAAAATTAGACCAAATCTCATGTGCCATTTTCAAGTTCATGATAAGATTATATTATCCTTAAAAAAAGGAAGAGCCATTAGGATCTTGGCTTTGAAATTTCATTCTTTTGATGAAATCCTCACTCTAAAACCCTTAATTTGAATTGTGTGATGCAAAACATAAAAGTAGGAGGTGAATTATTTTAAAAAAAATTTTAATTTCAAAAAACTTTTTAATTAAAAAACATTTTATGCTTAAAAATAAAAATTTATTTTAAGAAGATTGTTAATGAAATGAAATTTTCTCAATAATAAAATAAATATACTAAAGAGTTTTTAGGTGGTTCAACCAAACCCATGCTCAGATCCACTCCTAATCATCGATTGGCTTCTACAAACCACTCTTTTTTGCTAAGGTTGGTAAGGGTAATCTACTTCAAAAAATTCTCCAATGAGAAAGCAAAATCCCCAAAAATTGGCTACATAAAAAAATTAAAATCTTTATAAAAATTTCTACATTAAAAAGTTTACAACTTCAAATCTTTTAAACAAGAGTGATACAAACAAATTAATGATATAGATTTTACTAGGATTTTGCATAAAGATTATAGAAAAGAGTAAAAGAAATACACATTTAGAAGAAACAATATCTTATTTCTATTTGTTTTCAAAATAAAAATATCCCAAAATGACTCTCCTAGTGACTAGAATTAGCTTTTATGAAAGCTAGCCATTACAAGAGATGAAAGCAAAAAAATGAAATGCAATTGTGTCTGATTCTAAACTATCCAATTAGGATAACCTTTGAAGGTTATAGATCTTATCACAATAAGATGTTATTTGGATCTTTATTTCTAAAAGCTAAATGGATTGTGATGATGACCAAGATACTATTCTTATTTGTGTGTGTTTGCACATGTGCATGTGTGCTTATGTTTGTGTGACCATGTGTGTGCATGTACATGTTCCTATGTGTAGGTGTGAGTGTGTGTGTATAAATGCATATGTGTGCATGTATGTATATATTGTTTTGTCATTCATGCATGTACATGTGTTTGGTTCTTTGGTTCTTCATCAATGTGTATTTGTGTCTGTGTGAGAGTATACATGGGTTTGTTTGTGTGTGCACATGCTTGAGCGTGCATTTCACAAATCTATAGGGGTGTTTATTGGTGTGTATGTGTGCATTTTCTTTGTGTGTATGTGTGAATTTTCTTTGTGTGCATATGTGAATCCATATGTGTGCATGTGGGTGCACATGTATAAGCATGTGTATGCAAGTGTAAGCACATGTGCATGTGCATGTGAGTACATATGTATGTGTGTGAGTGTGTGTGAGTGTATGCATATGTGCATGTGTGTGAAAGTTTAAGTGTCCATGTATGCATGTTCATATTTGTTTGTGTGTGTATATAAAAATATGCACCTACATGCACACATATGTGTGTATTTGTGTGTGTGTTTATGCATGTGTGTGTCTCTCCATATTTTTATATGTGTGTATAAATTCACATGTTTATATTTGTTCATTTATGCATGTGTGCATATGGATGTGTGTGTGTGTATGTCTTTTGTGTGCATGTGTGAGTGTGTATGTGCTTATGTGTATGTGCATATGTGTGTGCTTGTGTGTGTGTGTGTGTGCTTGCATGAATGTGCATGCATAATAGTGTGTCTATGTGTGTGTGCCTCAATGTATGTGTGCCTTAATGTGTGTGTGTGTATGAGTGTGCATGTGGGCATGTTAGTGCATGCAATTGCATGCATCTACATGTGGGTGCTTGTCTACAGATGTGTACATGAGTGTGAATATTTATCAACCCTTATGTGTGTGTTTGCCTATGCTTATGTGTGTGCATGTGCTTGTGCATGCACATGTGTGAGTGTGTATGTAATCATGTGCAACTTTGTGTGTGTGTTCCTGCATGTGCATATTTGTTGGTACATACATGTCTGCATGTTGTGCCTATGTTCAAGCATGCATGTGCATGTGTGCATGTGATATATGGTGTGTATGTTTCGCACATGTGTGTGTGTGCATGCGTGACTTTTGTGTGTGTGAGTGTGCACAAGCAGGTGTGTCCATGTTTGTTTGTGCTTACTATGTAACATTTGATGTGTGTCTCCACATGTATGCATGTGCATGGGTATGGATGTGCATACATTTATGAAATTGCATATATGTGTCTGTGTGTTTGAACCTATTCATATACTTGTACATGTATGTGTGTATATATGTGTGTGTGTGTGTGTGCATGTGTCTATGCATGCATGCAAATGTGCATGTGGGCACATGTTAGTGTTCATGTGCAATTGTGTGTATGTGCATGTGTGCATGTGTGCAAATGTGTGCATGAATGTTTCTGTGCATTCTTGCATGTGTGTTTGTCTTTTTACATGTGTGTGTGCTTGTATTTGCATGCATGCATGTGTGTCTCTTTTTGTTCATGTATGTATGTACATGTGTGTGCATGTGAGTGTGTTTGCATGTGGTTATGCATATCCATGCATGTTTGTTAATGCACAAGTGTATTTGTATATGCATGTCTATGCATGTGTGTGTGCATTCTAGTGCACATGTTTGTGTATGCATTCGAGTTCATGTCTATATGTGTGCACTCCCATTACTGCACTTGTTAGATTGCTTCTATAAGTGTGTGCATTCATTTTTGTTCCTATGTGTGTGTTTGTATGCTTTTGTGTGCATGCATGTGATTGCATGTGGATGCATGTAAATATGTGCTGGTGTGCATGTATTTTTGTGTGCATGTCTATCTATGTGCATGTCTATCTATGTTTTATGCGTGTATGTGCATATGTGTGTGTGAATGTGTATGTATGTATAAATGTGTGTGCATGTGTGTGTGATTATGTGTTTGTAGCAGATTGTATAAATGTGTGTATGCATGTGCCTTTATCTTAATGTGTGTATGCCTATGTCTATACATGAGAGGGTGTGATTAAATATGTGAGTATGTGTGAGTGTGTTGGTGTGTGTGTGCATCTAAGTGTGTTTGTGTGCATGTTTTTGCATGTGATAGTGCGTATGTGTGTGTATACATATGTGCATGTGTGCTTGTGCTTGCGTGTCCATAATGTGTGCATGTGTATGTAGGTACACTTATGTGTGTGCATATGTATGTGTGAGTATGCAAGCACTATTTGTTGTGAATGTGCCTATAGGCATGTGTGCATTCCTATGCCTATATGTATGGATATGTATTATGCTCATGTGTATGTGTATGCATGTGCATGCATGCATGCATTTTTCTATGTATGTGTTTATGTGAGAACATGCATGTGCGTATATGCATGCGCATGTGTGTGATCATATTTGTACATTCATGTTCATGTGTGTTTGCATGCCTACATGTGCATGCATGCATGTGTGCATGTGTGTGTGCAGTTTTTTGTGTAATTGTGTGTGTGTATGTTGGTATGCATGTGTGTATGAGGATGTATGTCAAGTTTGTGTGAATGGGTGCATGTGCATATGTGTGTGTGTGTATGTGTGTGAGTGTCTATGCTTGTACATGGATATGTGTATGCATGTCTGCATATATACGTGTGTGTGTGTGTGTTAATTTGTATGGATGTGGATGCAGACATGTGTATGTGCATATGTGTGTGTATGTGCATGTGTGCATGTTTGGGCATGTGTGCTTGTGTGTTTGCATGTGTGTATGTGCATGGGTATGATTATGTGTAGGTGCATGTGTGCATGTTTGTGTGTGTGTGTGCATGTGTGTTCCTATGTGGATGCATGTGTGCATGTGTTTGCATGTCTGGATTGGTGTGTGTGTATATGTGCATGTATCTAAGTAAGAATTTGTGTGTACATGTGTATGTGCAAGTATACTTTTGTATGTGAGTGTACACATGTGTGTGTGTTTTTGTACGTATATTATGTCTATGTGTGCATGTATACATGTTGGCAAGCTTATATGAGAATGTGTATATGTGTGTATGTGACCGCATGTGCACACTTGTGTGTGTTGAGTGTACATGCCTATGTGTGTGAAAGTGTGTGTGCAAGAATATGCTTATTATTTTGTGTTTATGTGTGTGTGTACATGTGTGTGTGTTTGTGAGTGTGATTGTGTGTATGTATTTGTTTATGTGTGCATGTGCATTTGTGTGTCCTCTATATTTTCTTTTTTTTTTGTTCCTTTACATGTGTATGTATGTGTTTGTGTGAATGCATGTGTTTGTATGTGTGTGTGGTCATGGGTGCACATGTGTGCATAGGTGAGTGTTTATGTATGCATGCATGCATACATGTGTGTTTGTGTTTGCATGCACATGTGTGTTCAAGTTTGTATATATGCCTGTTTGTGGGCATAGGAGTGTGAGTGTGCATGCATGCTTGCATATGTGTGTGTAGATTTTTGTGTGTATGTGTAGGAGTGCACACATGTTCATGGGTGCCTATATACACTTATGAATATGTGTGCATGTGTGTACATGTGTGTGCATGGTCATTTATGTGTGTTCATGTGATTGTGTCTATACATGTTTTTGTGTAAGTGTGTGTGCCTACTTATGAAAATGCCAGCATCCAAAAGTGTATGTGTGTTCATACATGTACTTGTATGAGTTTGTGTATGTGTATTATGTGTGCATGTGTGTATGTGTGTGTGCGTGCATGCATGTGTGTAGGTGTCTGTATGTGTGTGTGTGCTTGTTTGTGTTTGTGGGTGCATACACGTTTGCTTTTGGGTGTGTGTTCATGTGTGTTTATCCACACAAACATTTGTATATACATGAGTGTTTGTGTTTGTGTGTGCATGCATGTGTGTGTGCATATGCATGCATGTATGTGAGCATGTTTTTTCATTTGTGTGTGTGTGTGCACATATGAGTGTACAAGTGTTTGTGTTATACATATGTATGGACATATGTGTTGGTGTGGCTATGTTATTGTGTTAGTGTATGAGTCTATGTGTTTGTGCATGTGTATTTGTGTGTATGCTTATATTTGTTTGTAGGTGTGCTTGTGTTTGTGCATGTACATACTTATGCCTATGAGCATGTGTGCATACTTTTGTGCATCTGTGGGGGGTGGTGGTGCATGTGTATGTGTGCCTACGCATATGCATGTGTGTAAGTGTGTGCATGCATGTGTATTTGTGTCTATGTGTATGTCATGTGTGCATGCTTAAGAATGTTAGTGTGTGTGTGTGCATGTGTGTGCAGGTTTATAAGTTTATCTGCATGCACAAATGTATGTGCGTGAGTGTGTGTGTGAGGGTGTCAATGTTTGTGTTTGTGTGTGTCTGGTTGTATGCATGCATGTGTGTGTGAGTGTAGGCATGCCAATATGTGTGTAAGTGAGTGCATTAATGCTTGTGTGTGTTTGGGCATGTTGGTGTGTGTGTGTGCCTATGTGCACACACACATGTGTGTACATGGTGCATGCACATGTGCATGTGTGTTCATTTGTTTGTGTGTATGTTCATGTATTATCTTTGAACATGTGTGCATGCATGCATGCACAGTGTATGTGTGCATGTGCATCTGAGTGTATTCGTGTGTGTGTGTGTGCATGTGCATTATGAATGTCTTTGTGTGGGTGCATCCATATGTGTATTTGTCTGTATGTGTGTTTTTGTGTGTGTTTGTGCTTGCATGAGTGTCCTTGAGTGTGTGCTTGTGAACTTGTGTGTTGTGTGTTTGTGTGTAATTATGTGTGGGTCATGTTGTTGGTGTGTGTGTATAGGAATTTATGTACATAGTGTGTTTGTGCATGCTTATCTTTGTATGTGTGCACCTATCTTGTCATGTGTAAACATTTGTGTGTGCAAGTCTCTGTGTGCGTATGTATGTTTATGCAGTGTGCATAAGTTTTTGTGTATATGCTTGTGCATGTGTGTGTGCATGTATATGTGAGTATACATGTGCATGCTTGCATTTGCACATGAGTGAACATATGCATGTGTGAGTGCATGTGTGTGTGTGTGTGCATGTGCATGTGTGTATTTTTGTGTATATATGTGCATGTGCTTTTGCATTTGTCTACATGCATGTTGCATGTGTGTGTTGTGTGCATGCATGTGTGTGCACATGTGTGTGAGTGTGTTTGTGCATGTGTGTGTGAGCATATATGCTTATGTATATGTGTGTGTGTACATTTTTGTATATTTGTGTGTGTGTCTGTTCATGTGCATTTTTTCAAGAAGAAGAGGAATAAGAAGAAGAACGAGAAGGAGAAGAAGAAGAAGAAGAAGAAGAAGAAGAAGAACTAGAAGAAGAAGAAGAAGAAGATGTATGCGTGTATGTGCATATGTGTATGCATTGTTTGTGTGTCATAAGTGCTTGTTTGTGCATGTGTGAGTGCATGTCAACCTGTGTGTATGTGTGTGCGTGTGTGAGTGCATGTGTGTGTGCATGATATTTTTCCATGAATGTGTGTGCATGTGCATATCTGTGCATATGTGTGATGCATATGTATGTGCATGTGAGTCGTGTGTATGCATGTGTGCTTGCATATGAGCATGTGTGTGTTTTTGTTTGTGTGTGCATGCATACATGTGTGCTTGTGCATGTGTTTATCTACATGTGTGAGTGAATATGGGTGTGCTTGTGTATATATTTGCAAGTGTATTTCTATGTCTATGCATTCATGCGTGAATGTGCATATGCATATATGTGTGTGCACATTTGTATATGTGTCAGTATTTGTGCATGCATGTGCATGTGTATGTGCCCGTGGATATGTGTGTGTTTTTATGCATGTGTGTATTCCTGTGTGTGTGCATCTCTATGAAACAATACTTGTGTATTTAAATATGAGTGTACCTATGCGTGTGCTTATGTGTGCATGTGCCTGTATATGCATATGTATGTGTATGTGTGTAGGTAGGTGCATGTGCATGTGCATGTATGTGTGCTAGTGTGCCTATGTGGACTTGTGTTATGCATTGATGTTGACATGTGCTCTTATGGATGTGCATGTATTGGTACGTGCATTTGTGCATGGTGTGTGAGCGTGCAACCATCCATCCATGTGTGTCTGTATTTGTGTATACATGTGTGTATGTGTGCATGTGTGTTTGTTTGTGTGTCTATTTGTGCATGAATGCAGGTGTAAGTGTGTGAGTGTGTCATGTGTGTTTATATGTATTTGTGTAGGTGTGCATGCATATCTAGGTGAGTGAATGTGCATGTGTATGTGTATGTGTATGTGCATGTGCAAGCTTGTATATGTGGGTGTGCATGTTTGTGTGTGTTCATATCTGTGTGTGTGTGTATTTTCTTATGCATGATCCATACATTTATTAGTGTGTTTACATGACTATGTTTTCCTATGTGTGCATGTGTGTATTTGTGCATGTGGGCTTGTGTGTATGCAAGTACATATGTGTAGTTGTTTAAGTACATACAAGTATGCACATATGTATTGGTGCTTATCTATCTGTATCATGTGCTTTATGTGTATGTGTATCCAAGTGCATGTCTATGTGTGTATGTGAGTGCTTGTGTGTGAGTGAGTTTGTGTGTGTGTGTGTGTGCATATGTGTGTAGGTTTGTGTACGTGTTTATGTGTGCCCATGAGGTGTGTGTGTGCATGGGTTCTTGTGTTCATTTGCATGTGTGTCTAGGTGAGTGTGTGGCTATGTGTGTGTGTGTGTAGATGTGTGTGTGTCTATTTGTACATGTGTGAATGTCTTTGTTTGTTTTGTGCATCTATGTGTGTACAAGTGAGTGTGCCCACTTTTGTGCTTGTGTTTGTGTTTGCATGTGTGTGATGGTTTGTATCTATGTTCCTCTATGTGTGTATGTGGGAGTGTGATTATGCATGTGTGCATGTGTGTGTGTTGTTGTGTGCATAAGTGTGTGTACATGTAGGTGTATGAAAGTACATGTGCATGTCTGTGTGCATGTGCATATATGTGTGTGTGTGTGGGTTTACATGTATGTTTATGTGCATGAGTGTGAGTGTGTGGAGGTTTGTGTTTATTCATGTGTTTGCACATGTAGGTGTGCCCCTACATATGTGAGAGTGTGTGTATGTGAGTCCACAAGCCCACAAATATTTATGCATTTGTGTGTGTGTGTACACAACCTTCTAGATGTGTTCATTGTTGTAGGTGCGTGTGGCTATTCGTGTGTGTGTGTGTGTGTGTGTGAACACATGTGTGTATGAGTGTGAATGTGCATGTGAGCAAATACGTGTGTGCATATATGCATGTGCATGGGTGTGATTGTGCATGTGTGTCTACATGTGTGTGAATGTGTGTGTGTCCTTGTTTACTAGAATGTTTTCCTATGTGTGCATAAGTGTGCATGGACGTGTGTGTGTATGGATATGTCCATGTGTATGCAAGTTTGTGCATGCACATGTATGTGCATGTGTGCTACAGTATGTACATGTTTGTGTGTGCGTGTTTGTGCACATGCATGTGTACATATGTGTGTGCACTTGTATTTATGTGTATGTGTGTGAGTGTGTTTGTGTTTGTGTCTGTATGTGTGTATGTCCATGTGTGTGCCTGTGTACATGCGTGGTTTTGTGTGCTTTTGAGTGTGTGTGTGTGTGTGTGTGTGCGTGCATGTGTGTGTGTTTGCTTACGGGAGTGTGTGGGTGCATTTTTGTCCTACTGTTGATGTGTTGGTGTTCAAATGCATGACTATGTGTATGCATGTATGTGTGTGTGCATCCACATGTGTGTTTTTGTGTACATGCATGTATGTGGACATGTGTTCATGTGTTTGTGCATGTGCATGTGTGTAGTTGTGTGTGTCTATGCATGTGTGTGCATATGAGTGTGTATCTATTTGCATATGTATTTTTATTTGTACATGTCTATGTGTGTGTGTGTGTGCGTGTGCTTGAGCACATGTTTTTGTTTGTTTGCATGTTCAATGCATGCATTCGTGCATTTGTGTGTGCAATGCATGTGTATGTGTAAGTGTGTGCACGCACACATGCGTGTGTTCTCATACATGTGTGTGCATGTGTCTATGTTCCATTGTGAGTGTGTCTATGTGTGTGAGTGCATTTGTACCTATGTGTGCATGTGTGTTTGTTGTTATGCTCATTTGTGTTTACACAATTATGTCTCTATGTGTGTGCATGTGTTTGTATGCATGTGTATAGGTGCATATATGTGTGTGTGTGTAGGTTTGTGTGTGTGAGCATGTGCATGTGTGTGCATTTGTGGGGTTATGTTTATGCATGTTATTTCGTCTGTGTGTGTATATCCATGTGAACACATACAAGTGTGAATGTGCCTTTGTGTGTGTTCATTTGTGTGGGATTGTGTGGTTGTTTGAACATATGTGCCTATGTGTACATGAGAGTGTGTGTACATGTATGCATGTTTATCTTTGCATGCTTCCACATGTTTATGTGTAGCAGCATGCGTTTGATTGTTCGTGTGTGTGTGTGTGTTAATGTGTTCATGTGTGCATGTGCATGTGCATGTGTGTGATTGTACATGTTTGTTTGCATATGAGTGCATGTCAATGTGTGTACATTCATACGTATCTGCATTTTTGTAGGAGCATTTATGTGAGCACTTCTATATGCATGTGTGCTAGTTCATGCACATGTTTAAGTGTGTGCATGTATATGTGCTTGCATATATGTATGGATATGTGTGTGCATGTGCATTTGAGTTCGTGTGTGTGGCTGTGTGTTTGTGCATATGTGTGCATGGTTATGCATGTGTGTGTGTGTGCAAGTCTATGTTCATGTGTGTGCATGTGTGTGAGCATGTGTGTGGATGTAGTCTGCAAGTGTTTTTGTGTGTGTTTGTTTGTGCATGTGTGCATACAGCAGCGTGTCAGTTTGTATGTTTGTGTGTGCATGCATCTTAGTGTGTTCGTGTGTGTGGGTGTGCATGCATGTATTTTTTTTAGCATGTGCATGTATTTGTGATTATAAATTTGTGCATATGTGTGAGCATGTGCTGATATGGGTGTGTTCGAGCATGTGTGTGTGTGTGTGCACATGTGCAATTGCGTATGTGTGTAGGCATGCTTATGTATGTCTGTTCATGGGTGTATGTGTGTGTGTGTGTGTGCATATGTGCTTATGCTTAAGTGTGTGTTCAAATACCTATGCATGTAAGTGTGTATGTGTGTGTGTGTGTGCACATGTGCATGCATTGGTACTCATGTTTATGTGTGTGCATGCTTTGGTATGCATGTGTGTGCATATAATTTGTGCATGTGCTTGTGCCTATGTGCATTGGTACTCGAGTGTGCATACATGTGTGTGTGTGTGCATAGGTACATGTGTTCATGTGTGCCTGTGTGTCTATTCCTATGGACATGTGTGCATGCATATGAGGGTGTGTGCATATGTATATGCATATTTATGTTTCTCCATATTTGCTTGTGGGTGTTGTATGTAAGCGTGTTTGTGTGTGTTCATTTGGATACCTATATGTGCATGTGTGCACATGTTGTACTTGAGCATGTAAGTATGTGTGTGTGCGCAGACATACATGTATGTGTGCACACGCATGTGTCGTGTATTTTTACTTGTGTGTGTGTTTTCTTGTGTGTGCATGTGTATGTGCTTGTGTGTGTGTGTATATATGAGTGTGTGCATGTGTATGTCCACATGTGTGCTCATGTTTGTGTACATGTGTGCACACATGTGTGGTTATGTGTTTATGGTAGGTTATGTTTGTGTGTGTGTGCACTTGTGAGCATGCATAGGCTCTTGCATGTGTACTTGTTTATGTGTGTTAATGTGCATGTGTGAGTGCATGCGAGCATGTGTGGGTGTATGTCTTTGTGTGTGTGTGTGTGTTTTTGTTTGAGTGTTTTTGTGTGTGTATGGGTGTATTTGTGCATTTGCTTACATGTTTGTTCATGTGTGTGTGTGTATGCATTTGTGTGTACATATATGTGTGTGCATTTGCATGGGCATTTGTGTGCATGTGTGCTTATATGAGTGTGTGTATACATTGGCATGCATGTGTTTGTCTTTGTGTGTGTGTATGCTTACATGTGTGTGTGTACAAATGTTTATGCCAGCAAGTGTGTGAGATTGCATATGTGTGTATGTGTGTGTATGTCTCAGTGTGTGTGAATGTGCTTGTGTGTGCATATATCTATGACTTGTGTATGTGGGTATGCTTAGGTGTGTGCCTGTACAGGTGTGTGTGTGTGTGTGTATGTGCACATGCATGTGTGCATGCCTTGTTATATGTGAATAAGCCTATGGGCATGTGCACATTCTTATTTGTGTGTGTGTTTTTACATATGTGTTTGTGCTTATATGTGCATATACATATGTACATGTGTGTGAATGTGCCTACATGAGCGCATTTGTGTGTGTATTTTTATGTGTGCATGTGTTTGTGCCTTTCTATGTCTTTGTGTGTCTTTTTGTGCATTTGCATGTGTTTGTTTGTGCATGTGTGCATGCATGGTCATGTTGTTGTGCATCAATGTATATGTGTGTGGTTGTATATGTGAGTTCATGTTGGAGTGTCTACATGCCAACATGTGTGTGTGCATGTGTGTGTATGTGTATGTTTGTGTGTGATTGGTGCATGTATGCTTGTGTGTGCTTATATGTCTGTGTGTTTTGTGTGTTTTCTAATCTATGTGAATGTGTCCATGTGCATATGCATGTGTGTGTGAGTGTTTATGCATGTCCATGGACATGTGCATGCATGTCTGCATAAAAGTGTGTGTGCGTGTCTATGTGTGTGTGTGGATGTGCATGTGTGTATGTCTAGCTGTGTATTTGTTTGTACACATGCATTTGTGTGTGTGCATAGTCATGATTATGTGTGGGTGCATGTGCATATGTGTGTATGTGTGTGAATATGCATATGTGTGCGTGTGCATGTGTGTTCTTGTGTGTTCATGTGTGCGTGTGCATGTGTGTGTCTGTGTGTATGTACATGAGTGCATATGAGAATGTGCATGTGTGTGCATGCATATGGGTGCATTTGTGCATGACTATGTGCATATGTATTTGCATTTGTATGTATATAGTGTTTATGTGCACATGTGTACTTGTTTACATGCCTATTTATGATTATGTATGGGGGTGTGTGTGTGTATGTCTATGTATGTGACCACATGTGTGCACATATGTGGGTCAAGTGTGTGTATGCATGTGTGCAAGTGCATGTGCAAGCATATCTGTGGTTGTGCATGTGTATATGTGTGTGCACTTGAGTGTGTGTGCGTGTGTGATTGTGTGTATTTGTGTATGTGTGTGCATATGCGTGTGTGTGTGTGTATGTGTATGCCCATGTGTGTATCCTCTCTTTTTGGCTATTTGTGTTCTTGTGCATGTACATGTTTATGTATGTGTGAGTGCATGTCATGTTTGTGTGAGCACATGTTCATATGTGCACACATGATTGTATGCATGAGTGTTCGTCAATGCACATGTATGCATAGTTGTGTGTGTAAACATGCATGTGTGCATACATGTGTGTGTGTGTGCACATGTGCATGTGTGTTTGTTTTTGCATGCTCATGTGCATGCGTGTGTGTGTGTATGTATATGCATTTTTATGTGTGTAGGAGTGTGTGCAAGTCCCTATTGGCACTTGTGCTTATGTGTGCATGCATAGTTGTCCCCTTAAATGCATGTTTATGTGTGTGCTTATATGTACATGCGTGTGAATGGTCATTTATATGTGTTCATGTGTTTGTATTTGTGCATGCTTTCATGTGTGTGCACATGCTTATGCAAATGTTTGCGTGCAAATGTTTATGTGAGTGCATGCATGTACTTGTGTGAGTTTGTGTGCATGTGTATATGTTTGCATGTGTGTGTATGTGTGTGCATGTGCATGCATGCATGTGTGTGAGTGTGGGTGCATGTGTGAATGTATGTCTATGTTTGTGTGTGCTTGTGTATGTGGGTGCTTGAAAATGTGCTTGCATGTGTGTTCATGTGTGTTTATCCACGAGAATGTTTGTGTGTACATGGGCATTTGTGTTTGTGTGTGTATGCATGTGTGTTTGTGTATATTTATGTGTGCATGTTTTTGCATGTGTGTGTGCACATCATTAGTGTGCATGTGTTTGTGATATGCATATATGTGTGCATATAGTGTGGGTGTGTTTGTGGGTGAGTGCACGCACTTATGCGTGTGTGCATGTGCATTTGTGTCTATGCTTATGTGTGTTTGTATGTGTACTTTTGTGTTCTTGTGCATATACATATGCATGCATGTTCTCATGTGTGTATACTTGTGTATGTACATGTGTGTGTAGGGTTCGGGTGCATGTGTGCACATGTGCAGCTATGCATATGAATGTGTGTTTGCTTGTTATTTTGTGCCCATGTGTGACTCATTTGTATGTGCACATGAATGTGAGTGTGTATGGGTTTATGTGTGTGTGGGCATGCATGAATGCATGTGTGTGTGTCCACATGCATGCAGGCATGTGTGAGTGTAGACATACACATGTGTGTGTAATTGAGTGCATTGATGCATGTGTGTTCAAGTGTTATGTTGTGAAAATGATTATGCAAGTGAGTGCATGCATGCCTGTGTGGGTGTGTGTATGTTGTGCATGCACATGTGCATGTGTGCATGAGCCTATCTTTGGGCATATATGTGTGTGAGTTCCTACACATATGTACATGTTTGTGTGGTGCATGTGTGTTTTAGTGTGTGCATCTCCATGTTTGTATTCATTTGTTTGTGCATGTGTGTGCTCATGTGCATGTATGAATATGTGCATGTGTGTGCATGCATGTGTATTTGTGTGTGTGCATGTGTCTGTGTGTTTGTTTGTGCATGTGTATGTGTGTGTGTGTGAGTTTATGCTTGTACAAGTGTTCTGAAGTGTGCACTTGTGCACATGTGTGCTTTGTGTGCATCTGTAGGTTTGTGTGTGCATGCATTTATGCACATCGACTTGTGTGTGCATATTTGTCTTTGTGTGTATGCTTCTATGTGTCCATGTACATGCGTTGATGTGCAAGTGTTAGTGTGTGCATGTGTATATGGGTCTATGTGGATATATGCGGATGTGCTTGTGTAGGTGTGTTGGTATATATGTGTATACATGTCTGTGCTTGCATTTGTATGTGAGTGTATATATATGTGTGCACATGTGTGTGTTTCTTTATGTGTGTGTGTGTTTTTGTATCTTTGTGTGTGTGTGTGTGCATTTGCACTTGCATGCATATGTGTGTGCTGCATGCATGCATGTGTGTGTGGATGTGTGTTTATATTTACGTATGAGAAAATGTGTGTGTGTGCATGTATGTGTATGTTTGCATGTTCTTGTGTTCGTGTGCATTTTTGTTCGTGTGTTCTTAGATGTGTGTATGTATGTATGCATGTGTCTATGTGTTGTATGCACTTGTTTGTGCATGTGTGTGTGTGAGCATACATGCAGGCCTGTTTGTATGTGTGCATGTACATGCACATATGTGTGCATTCATATTTTTCTATGAATGTGTGTGTGTGCATGCATACCTATGTGTGTGTGTTTCATGCATGTGTGAGAGTGTATGGCCATGAGTGTGTGTATGCACATATATGTTTGTGTATGTGCATGTGTGTGAGTGTTCATGCAAATGTGCAAGCTTGTGTGCATGTGTATGTGTATACATGTGTGTGTACCTACATGTGTGTGGATGTATATGTCTCTGTTTGTGTGTACATGTGTGAGTGTATTTCTATGTGTCAATGCATGAGTGTATGCATTTGTGTTTGTCTATGTGCCCATATGTATGTTTGTGCATGCATGTGTGTGTGTGTGTGTTTTGTGGACGTGTTATTCTTGTGTGTTTGCATGTATATGAGACTACTTGTGTGTGTGAGTGGAAGTGTGCCTATGCTTGTACATGTGGATGTATATCTATGTGCTTATGCATGCATGAGAATGTGTGTGCATGTGGGTGAGTACATTTGTGTGTATGTTTATATGCGTGTGTGCTTGTGTGTATGTATGCATTTGTGCTGTGCTTTGATTTGTGAATGTGTTCTTGTGTGTGTGCATATATGGGTGAACACATCTATAAATGTTGTGTGAGCGTGCAGGCATGCATGTGTGTCTTGGTGTAGGTGTGTGTATGTTTTTGTTCATTTGTGCATGTGTGTGTGTTTGTGTGTCTATTTGTATGCATGTGAGGGTGTAAGCATGTGTGTGAGTATGATGTCTCTGTCTATATGCATTTATATGGGTGTGTATGTATATGTGTTTGGGGTGTGCATGCATGTATGTGTGGGTGTGCAAGGTTTTGTGTGCTCATGTGTATGTTTGCTTATACATGCGAGTGTGCATTGACTAGTGTGCTTACATGATTATGTTTGTTTGCCTATACATGCTTGTGTGTATTTGGGTGTATGTGTGCATGTCTTTATGTGTGTGTGCAAGTACACTTTTGTGTTATGTATGTACATGCATGTGTGCACTTGTGCACATGTGTATTGGTTCTTATTTGTTTGTGTCATGTGCAAGCACATAAGCTTTATGTGTGTGTGTATATGTGTGTGTCCATGTGCATGTCTATGTGTTCATGTATGTGAGTTTGGGTGTGTATGTGCATGTGCATCTATGTGGTTATGTGTGTGTGCATGTTTGTTGTCTATGTGTGTGTGCTTGTATGTGCGCATGGGTGTGGGCATTGATGTGCATATGTGCCTATGTGAGTGTGTGGTTATGTGTGGGTGCATATATGCATATGCATATGAGCATCTATATGTATTCATGTGTCTATTTGTGCATGTATGTACATTTTTGTATGTGTTGTACATGTGTGTGTGTGTGTACATACACACACACAATTACATGCATTCACATCTACCCATGCATGTGTGCCTACTTGTGTACATGCATGCTTGTGTCTATGGTTGCATGTGCATGCTGATGCATGCCAATATTCCTCTGTATGTGTGTGTGTGTGTATGTGTGTATGTTTGTGCTTGTGTATGTACATGTGTGTGTGTTGTTCTTTATGTGTGTGTGTGTGTATGTGCATGTGCATGTGTGCATCCATATATATATGTGTGCGTGTTTGGGTTTACATGTGTGTGTATATGTGTGTGAGTGCATGGGGGTGTGTGTTTGTATGCATGTGTTTGTATATGTATATGTGTGCCTACATACGTGAGCGTGTGCATGTGCAGACATCCACAAGTATGTATGTCTTTTTGTGTGTGTGCAAGTGCATGCATGCTCACTATTGTTGATATGTGTGGCTATTTGTGTGTGTCTATGTATGCATGACTATGTGTGTGTATGTGTATTAATGTACATGAAAGCACATATGTGTGTATGTGTGTGAATATTAGTGTATGTATGTGATTGTACATGCGTGTCTACATGTTTGTGCATGTGTGCATGTATGTGAGTGTCCTTGTGTTTGCTTGTGTATGTGCCTATGTGTTCATGTGTGTGCATGCATGTGTCTATCCATGCATATGTGAGTGTGTAGGCAAGTTTGTGCATGCACATGCATGTGCATGTGTGCTACTGCACGTGCATGTTTGTGTGTGAGAGTATGTGCAGGTATGTATGTGAATATGTCTATACGTACATGTTTGTGTGTATGCGCACGAGTGCGTTCTTTGTGTCTGTCATCTTTTATGCATCTATATTTGTGTTTACGTGTGCATAAGTTTACATATGTGACTTTATGTGCCTTTAATTCTGCGTACATGTGTGCATGTTTTCTTGTGGTAATGTGTGGGTGCATGTGGGTCCTATTATGCATGTGTTTGTGTGCAAGTGTACATCTGTGTGAATGCACACTTGCGTGTGTATGCATGTGTACGTTTATATGCACACATGTGTGTTTGCGTATGCACATGTGTGTACGTGGGCATGTGTGCATGTGTGTGCACATATGCAAGTGTGTCGTTGTGTGTGTCCATACAAGTGTGTTCATGTGACTACAAATGAGTGTGTATAGATTTGCATGTGCATTTGTGTTTGTGCGTGTGTGTGTGTGTACATGCACATGTGTGTGCGATGCATGTGTATTTGTGTGTGCACACACATGTGCATATGTTCATACGTGTGGGTCTGCTAGTGTACACCTGTGCTTATGCTTATGTTTGTGTGTGTGCTTCTGTGTGTGTGTTTTTATGTTTTTTACTATGTCTATATATGTGATTATGTTTGTCCTTATGTGTGCATATGTGTTTGTTGTTATATACTTCTATCTATATTTTTGTGTCTGTGTGCATGTGTATATGTGTATATGTGTGTGTGTGCATGTGTAGGGGTATGTGTATGCATGTGTTTGTGCATGTGTTAGTGTGCCAAAGCATGTGTATTTGTGTGCATGTGTATGCATGCATGAGTATGTGTATCAGTGTTTGTATGCATGCATGTGTGCCTGTATGTGTTTATGTACATGTGTATTCGTGCATGTGTGCATGTCTATGCAAACATGTGTGGTTGTGTCCATGTGTTTGCATGCATTTGTGAGTCCATGTGTGTGTGTACACTTGTATGCCTAAGTGCATGTATTGGTGCTTGTGTGCTTAGTGGATGCATTTGCATGTTCTTGTCATTCGTGTGTGTCTGTCTGTGTGTCTTTGCATGTGTTTGTATAAAAATATGTATGTTGTGTGTGTGCATGCATGTGTGTACATTTGTATGTTTCAATTTGAGTGGACACATGTGAGGTTGAGTATTTGTGTGTGTGTATGCTCATGTATCTATACTTGTTAATGTGTGTTTATGCCCATGCATGTGTGTGGGTTTTTGTGTGGTTGTATGTGTGTGTGGGTGTGTGTGTGCATGCGTGTTTGTGCATATGTGTGTGCATGTGTATGACTATGTCTATGCATGCCTGCAAGTGTATGCATGTGTTTGGGTATGTGTGTGCATGTGCATAGTTGGTGCATATGTGTGAATATGTGCATGTGTGTGTTATTGTGTGTGTGCGTATGTATGTGTGCATGTGTGTGTGCATGTCTGTGTGTGGGTTTGGTTGCATGTGTGTTTTTGTATGCTTGGGTGCTTCTTTGTGAATCTATAGGTGTATGGGCATGTGTTTGTGCATACATGTGTGCATGCTTATGATTGTGTGTATGTGCATGCATATGTGAATGTGTGTCTATACATGCATGTTTGTGTGGGAATGTGTAAGTGTTCATGTATTAGTGTATGTGTGCATGTGTGTAGTTGTGTGTGTGTGTGTGTATGCATATGTGCATATTCTTGTGTGCATATGTGTGTGTGCCAATGTGTATGTCTATGCATGATTGTGTGTATTTGTCTTCATGAATGTCTGAATGTGAGTGCATATGTGTGTTTGTCCATGTGCATTATGATGAGTGTGTGCATGTGTATGTGTGTGTTTGTGCATGTGTGTGTGTATGTGTGCCTATGTCAATGTGTTTTTTTCTATGTCCACGTTTCGTGTAAGTGTTTCTACATGTGTGTGTATGTGTATGTGTCTGTGTGTGAATGTATGTTGATGTTTTTGCATCTAAATGTGCATGTGCATGTTTGTGTGTTTCCAAGTGCATGTGCATTTGTGCACACATGTGTGCATGTGTGTGTGTGTGACTTAGTGTATATGCAACTATACGTTCGTGTGTGCGTGTGTGTATGCATGTGTTTGTGCATACTCGTGTTTGTGTATGTGTGTATTTATATATGTGTGTGTGTATGTATATGCATTGGTTCATCTATACATGCAAGCAAGCATATTCATGTGTGTATGTGTTTGAGCATGTATGTGCTTTTGTTTGCTTATGTATGTGTGTGCTAGTGCTTTTGTGCATGTGTGTATGTGTGCAAGTATGTGTTTGGGTGTGCACGTGTTCTCTTGTGAATGTGCATCCACATGGACATGCAAGTGTGTGTATGTGTGTATGTGTGCATGTGCATACTCATGTGATTTTTCCTGTGTGTGTGTACATGTGCATATATGCGTATGTGCATGGGTGTTAATGCATGTGCATGTGCGTGTGCTTGCATGTCTATATGTATGTGCCTATTTGTGCCTTGTGTGCATGGGTGCATGTGGATGCTCGTGTGTATGTGCTTGTATGTTTGTGTGTGCATGTGTCTATGGGCATGTGTGTGTGTACTTTCATGTGTTTGTGCATATTTATGTATATGTGTGCATGCAATCATATTTATGTATATGTGTGAGCATGTGCATTCATTTCTATTTGTGTATTTATGTGTGCATGTCTGTGTGCATATGCGTATGCATATTTGAGCATGGTCGTGTGTGTGTGTGTGTATATATGTGCAAGTATGTGTTTGAGCATTTTTGTGTGCATTTGTGTGAGTATGTATATGCATGTCTACGTGTATGTGCTTATACATATCTGCATGAGTGTTTGTGTGCATTTGCCTATGCATGTGTGTGCTTCTTTGCATCTGTGTGTATGTGTATGTGTGCATGTGCATGTGTGCATTTATGTGCATAAAGGCATGTGTGTGTCTATGAGTGTACATGTCTTTTTTTGTATGTGTGCCCATGCATATGCATATGCATATGTGTGCATTTGTGTGTGTGCTTGGACATGTATATGCATGTGTGCAAATACTTGTGTGTGTGTTCATATGTATGTGTGTTTGTCTGCATTTGCATATGTGTGCTTGGGTGCACATGTGTGCACATGAGCATGAGTGTGTGTGGATGTGGGTGTGGGTGTGTGTCTATGAGAATATGTGCATGCGTGTGCATGCACATTTATGTGTGTACATGTGAGTGCATATCCATATTTACATATTCAGTGCATTAGTGTATGTGTTTATGCATGTGTATATGTTTGTGCCTGCATATGTGCATCATGCATGCTTGTATGTGAGTATGGTTGTGTGCACATGTGTAGGCCATGCACAATGGGTTTGTGTGTGTGCGCAATTGTGTGTGTGAGTTCCTGTGCATATGGTGCATGTATTAGTGCATGCATGTTCCAATATATGTGTTTGTGCATATGTGCTTGTGCATGATTGTTTTTGTGTGTGTGTGTTTACATGTATGTGCATGTGTGTATGTTTGTGTATGGGTGCTTCCATGATTAGATGTGCTTGTTTGAGCGAGTGTGTATGCAAGTTTGCAAAAATGCATGGCATGTGCATGTGGGGTGCATTTTTGTGTGTGCACTTGCATGCATGCATTTAGGGGTGTGTACATGTGTGTGAGTTTGAATGGGTAGGTGTGTGCATGTGTAAGAGTGTCTATATGTGCATGAATTTCTATGTATTTATTCAGGTGTGCATGTGTGTGTGTTGTGTGTATGTGCATGAATTTCTATGTATGAGTTCATGTGCATGTACTTGGGTGTATTTGTGAGTGTGTTCACCTATGTATGTGTGCAAATTTGTTTGTGTGTGTGTGTGTCTATAGGTGCATGTGGTGTGTGCATGTCCATGCATTTGCATATATGTGTGTGTGCATGTTTGTGCCTATGTATTTAGGCATGAGTTCTTGTGTATGTGTGTGTGTGTGTGTGTCCATATGAGTATTTGTGCATGTGTGTAGGTGTGCATGCATGTTCATGTGTGTTTGTACAAGTGTCTATTCATGTGCATGCTTGTGCATGTATGTGTATGTGTGTGGGCTTGTGTGGGTATGTTATTGTGTTTATTCTCATATGTGTGCCTTGTGCATGTGTGCATGTGCATATGTGAGAAACTTTGGGCATGTGCAGGTGCATGTGTTTACAAGTGTGTGAGTATGTGCCTATTTGTAAGCATTTTTGTGTGTGTGCATGTATGAGTTCGTGTATGCATGCTTGTATGTGTAAGCAAGGGTGTGTGCATTTGCTTGCATGTGTGTGCATCTGTGTATATGTATATATATGTGTGTGTGTGTGTGTGCATGTGTATGTGTCTGTCTATGCATGTTAAAGTGCTTGTGTGTGTGTGTATGTGTATGCATGTGTGTGTGTGTATGCATATGTGTGTCCCTATGCATCTACACATGTGTGTGCATTTATGTGTGTGTGTTTGTTAGCATGTACATACATTTCTGTGTGTTTACGTGTGTGCATGTGAGTATATGTGTGCATGTGCATGCATCTGCATATGTCACCCATACACAGACATGCAGCCACGAACACATATGCGTACAAACACATGCACATATACTTGCACAAACACACACTCACACAAACACACATATACACACACAAACACACATTCACACAAATGCACGCACATGCACACACATGCACGAGCACATACAAACACATACATGCATGCAATCAATCTCACACACATGCACACAAACACATCCACACACATGTGCACATACACATACACAAGCAAAAGAACATAAATATGCTTGCACATGCACTTGTACGCACACATGCACATGCACTCAATGCACACATGTAATCACATGCATAGACACATATAGGCAAAGACTCGCACACAGGTATGCCAACATGTATGCATGCACACGAAGGCATTATACACACACAAAAAAAAAAGCAGGTGCACACGCTCACGTATAAATGCACACATATGCTGGGACACAGACACATGCTCACACGCACATATACACATTCACACTCAAACACACACACACCCATACACATGGAAACAGACACATTCACTCTTGTAAGAACACACATCACACATACACAAGCATACACACATATGCACACACATTAATGCACAATCAGGCCCACATACATACACACATGCATGTGCACACACAAAAAGAATGAAAGAAATGCACACATACACACGCCCATACCTAAAGACACGTAGACACACATACACACACATACACATGTGTATGCATCTATGTGCACGTGCATGCACACACAAAAACAAGTGCACATACACAAATACCCCCCACCCCACACACACACACACACGCAAAAATGAACACACACACATGTGTATATGCACACATGCTGGACATGTCCATGCACATGCATAAACACTCATACATATGCATGTGCACACACACGCACGACATATGCACATGCACACATTCACATAGACTCGAAGGCACACAAACATGTACATGATCAAACATACACATGCACATTCATGCATGCACACACACAAGCATACATGCACATAATCACACATAAACATGCACACACACTTACACACATTTGCATACACACATGCAAACATGTAGACATACCAAAATAAATACACAAAAACATGTTCGCACACATACATACTCATGGACATACAAACATGACCACACAACCACACACACACTTGTGCAAATGCATACAAGGACACATGCATATGAAGATACACACACCCACATACACATACACAAACACTCACACACATGCACAAGCACAAACACATATATACACAAATGCATGCAAGCATGCACATGCATACACACACACGTGTGTGCACACACACACACACATACATATACACTCACATGAGTACAAAGATGTATGCATATAGCCACACACACATAAGAATGCACACGTGCTCACAGGCACATTCACATGTAAAATTGTAGCACACAATCACACTAGCACCTACGCACACATACGTAAATAAACATGCATACATAAACACATAAACACACAAAAAGTCACTCACAGAAACACACATGGGCATGCAAACGTAACATGTGCACCCACTTGCATAAACATGAACACACATTCATAGAGATGCATGCACACATGTGTTCGGACATAGATGCTTGCACACAAACATGTATACAAACGTAAGAATACTTGCACACACAATTATGCACACATTTCCAAGCACACACACATGAACATACACATCTGCACACATGCTTACACATACATAATACATAATGCACATGCTGACACACACATGTATGAAAGCATGCACACTCACACATATAGACAAATGCAAAAATATTCACACATAGACATGCTTGCATAGGTATAACCACATAAATGCATGCACTGATGTTTGCAAACAAGTGCACATGCACACACATACACATGTACATGTGCATAGACATAGGGGTACACACATGTACATACATGCACAAACATGCACACACACATATGCACATGCACTTACACAAGAATGCATAAGCACACCTAGACAAGCTCGCTTACACACACATGTGCACACACACACACATATGCACACTCATGCACAAACACATACACGCACACACCTGCACAAGCATGCACACCTATACACACACTTACAAGCATACAAAATACATGCACATATGCATACAAAAACATGCACCCACACAGACACACCCACACATGCATGAACACACACACGTAGATGAATGAACACACAAATAAACTCATAAATACACATGCACACACACACACACACATAGACATACACACTCATGTACATGCACTCGTACACACACATACATACACATGCATACATACCCATACAGACACATATACTCATGCACACACAAACATACTCACAAAGGAAAGTGAAAATGCACTAGCAAACACACACATCTAAACATGCTCTTGCACACACACATGCACGAGCACACAGACATTCAAATGCACACATAAGCACATGTACACACATGCACACACATGCACATACACACACAAACATGCCCACACAAAGGCACACTCATGTATACACAAACAAGCACATGCACACACATGCCCACACATACACACACAACCCACATGCACACATACATAAACATAAACATATATACAAACACATGCACACATAGACATACAACATGCATAGACAATCCCATACAAGCTCACACAAACACACACACAAATGCACATACTCACATTTGTGCACCTATAAATGCATAAACACATAAACACACATGCATAAACATACACAAACATAGGTACACACATCCATGCACATAAGCTCAAATACATGCACACATACACACATGCACACAAAGACAAATGCACATGATTACTCAAGTGCACCCACGAACAAATACATACTCATACATCTACACACACACACATACACTCGCAAACCCATGCATATGCACACACACGCTTACTTGTGCACACACACATATAAAAGCTCACTTATGCACACACACAAAAAAATGCACAAATGCAAGTTTAAACACATGTACACATGCACATGAACACATGCATGTACAAATGCACAAACATACACGCACACATGCACGACCCCATACACAGACTCACACATGCACGTACACATGCACACACAAATGCAACTACACACCCACACATATTGACACACACATCCACACACAGATGCACGCACATACAAACTCTTATAGACATGTGAATGCACACACCTAGACACACACACATGCATGCATACACATACACATGCACCACACAAGAACACACATGCACACAAACACCTATTCATAGGAACAAACATGCACATAAAAACAGACATACACACATGCATAAACACATGCACATACATGTCGAATGCACTCCCACATGCACAAACATGCAATTGCATAATAATGCACATGCATGTATACACTCACAAGCACACTAATGCACACACACACACACACGAACACATAAAGGATCATATATACAAAAGATCAAACACACACACATGCATACACATATAAGCACACACACACACACACACACACACACACACACACACACACACACACACACATATATATATATATATGCACACATATGCATGCATGAATAAGCATAAACACATTGACACATAAGCATATAGATACGCACACATGTACACATAAGTAGATAGTCACACACATGCACAGATACACACATGTGCACAACCACTCACACATACTCGTGCCAATATGTAACAACAAATGCAGACACTCACATTGACAATGACATACATGCACACAAGAACACACACTCACATGAACATATGTGTAAATTCACAAGCACACAAATGCACTAACACATAAGCGCACACATAGCATGCACACACAAGTGAATACATATAATCACATACATAGACATAGACATAGGCATGCACACACACATGCTTGCACAACACACCTACACACATGAACATCATGCGTGCAAACTCACATGCATATAAGCACACACATGCACATAAAAACACACACACACACACACTCAAGCACACATGAACAAATATGCACTAATGCATATATGTATGGATTCATGCGCACAAACATGCCACATGGACTCACATGTGTAGACACACACCTACACACACATGAACAATATTTGTACACATAAACACACATGCCCCCACACAAACTCATGCCCATGCACACACACTCGCATGTAGGTGCACACACACAAACACAATCATACATGCTCAAATAAAGACATGTAAAGTAAGAAGCATGAATAGATGATGCTCATGCATGCATGCACACACAAGCATGCAAGCAAACATTTGCATGCACATGCACACATACACACATGACCATGTACACACGTGCATGTACACACACATGCACATACATATCCATACATAGACAGAATGCACATATGCACACACACACACACATACTTGTATGAATGCACATGCACATGCACATGCACATGTGCAAATGCATATGCACACACACACGCATGCATACACATGCACACACATGCATGCATGCACCCATCCACATATATGCAGACATGAACACTCACATGTATGCACACACACACAAAAATACATGCACACTTGTATGTACTCACACATAACCACCCATGTTTAAACAAGTACATGCACACACAAGCATGTGCATTTGCATGCATTACACATGCAAACAATCACATGCACATGCTTAGGCACACAAGTACACAATAACACATGCACATATAAATGCATACACATATGCATGCACACAAATATGCACATGCATGTACACCCACACACACACATGCACACTCATGCAAATAGACACAATTTTCTCACATATATATATGCACACACACATACACTTGCACAAGCATGCACTCATGCACACATACACATGTTTGCATACATATACACACACACTTATGCACATATAGATGCACATGCACACACACACAAAAAGAAAGAACACATGTATGCACAAATGCATGCACAAATACACTCACACACACACATACACATATGTACATTTGCACATGCATGTGCATGCTCCTACACAAACACAAAGATGTGTGCATGCACACACATAATCACTTACACATATGCAAATGCATGCATGCACATGCACAGAAACAAAGACACAAATGAATAAATACACACATGTACGTAAATAAAAATGCACAGACACTAGTGCACACACACATGCACACACGTATACACAATCCCATACACACACACAAATGCATGCACATGCACACATGCATACACACTATGCATAAACAAATGCAAATGCAAAGATGCACACATATATGCACGCACTCTCATGTGCAGACATGCACAAATAGATAGACACACACACAGCCACATACATGCATGCTAAAAAACATGTACACACACATAATCATGTATATGCACATGCACACATCAACACAACCACATATCCCCAATGAACAAATACACATACACATACACACATGCAAGTATACACACATACACTTGCTCTCACCCATGCACAAACACACACATTCACATGTGCACATGTAAGCACATATACACATATGCAAATGCACATAAACACATGCACACACTCATGTAAGTACTCAAACAAGTACCTTCACCTACACACAAGAACACATATACAAACAAAGTCATTAGCACAAAAATTCACATGCATACACACATGCACAAAATAACTCACACACACATCTACACATGCACATGTATACATGCACACACACACACATATGCATGTACATATACACACATATGCATAGTCATATACACACATGCACTAACATACATAGATGTACACACACACAAGCAAGCACACACATATGCACACACACATTCACACAATGATTGGCACATTTGCAAACACACTTACACATGTATGCACACACACACATGTATAGACACATGCACACGCACCTACATTTACCAACACACAAACATGCATAGATACATACACATAAACACTTATATATAGGCACACACAAGCATACTCATACGCACACATTTGTATGCACAAATGTACACACACACATATACCCACTCTCACACCCACACACACATGCAGAAAAACACACAGTTATGCATGCATGCACACACGCACACAGGCACACAAAGACATGCATTCACACATGTGCATGAACTTGTAGGTATACACACATAAAAACAAGTGCAATACATGCAAACACATAAATAAAAGTAAATAAATGCACACATAAACACCTATATGCATGCAAACACATGCATACAAGAATACATGTATCCACACAACCACAGACACCCACATGCCTATCTATCACCACACATAAGAACAAGAATAAACAAATGAACACACAAACATCCATATGTATAGACATATGCATACAGGCATACACATATCCACATAGCTACACATGCCCATTCATGCATGTTCATGTAGACACACACACACACCTAAACACACCAATGCAAACACAACCACAAATACATAAATGCACACACTCATTCACACAAACACAAGTACACATTTGTACACACTTCCACACACATCCACATGCATAAACACATGTACACATAAGCATAAACATAGGCACACCCATAAGAAAAAAATATTCACACGCATATACATGCACAAGCAAAAGTAAGCACATCCAAATACGCTTACATGCACACATATGCATAAACATGAATGCACACAAATAGTAATACAAATGCACACATGCACACATATGTATGCATGCACATGCAGACACACTCACACACATATGTACATGATCTCACATGAACACATGCATAGAGGAGCATGCATGTGCATAGGAACATGCACTCACAAGCACACACATAGGCACATAAACATACCTACAAAACCTCACACACATGTAGACACATGTGCATGCATACATGCACAAGTGCATTCATCCATACACATACATGTATAATACCTATACACATGCAAACATGCTCATAAAGCACACACATACCTACATATGCACATATGTGTACATTCACACAATTGACCAAGCACACACACACACACACACACATGTAAATAGATGCACAGGAACACACACACAAAGATGCACATGTTTTTGTGCTTGTCTACAAGCATATGCATGCGTGTGTGTATTTATGTTTGTGTGTATGCATGCCTCTAGGTTTGTATATATGTGCATGTGTGTGTGGTGGTGTGTGTGCATGTGTGTAAGTGGTGGTGTCTGTGCATGTCTATGTGTGTCCATGTGTGTATACATCCACATAATCTTTTGTGAGTGTGTGTGTGCATGCACATGTGTATCTATGTTGGTGTATGAGCATGCATGGCTTTCAATTCTTGTGGGTGTTTGTATACATGCATCTATATAAGACTTTGTGTGTGTGCATGTGTGTGTACACATGTGAGCACATGCATGTGTGTGTGAATGTGTTTTTGTGTCTATTCAAGTGTGTGCTCATGGTATCTATGTGAGTGTGTGAATTTGTTTTGGAGTGTGTGCCTCTGTGCAAGTGTGTGTGTGTCCACATATTTGTGCATGAGTGTGAGTGTGAGTGCACGTGTGTGAGTTTATGTGCATGTAAGCGTGTGTGTGTGTGTCGGTTAGTTTTGGGTGCATGTGAGTGTTCTTGTGCACATGTGTGCATACATATGCATGTGTGTGTCTATGAGCATGCATGCATATGTGAATGTGTGTTCACATGTGTACACATTGGCGTGTATGTGATTTGCATCCCCATTTATGTATGTGCATGTGTGTGTATGTGCATGTATGCAATTTAGTGTATGTTCATAAGCAAGGTGTGTGTGTGTAAGGGTTTTTGTGTGTCTTTATGTGTGCATATTGATCATGTGTATGCATGCTTGTTTGCATGCATGTGTGGTGTGTGTAAATCATGTGTTTGCAAGTACGTGCATATTTGTGTTTGTGTATGCATGCTAGTCTGTGTCTGTGTGTGCTCATGTTTGTGCATGTGTGTGTGTGGATATGTAATGTATGCATGTGCATTTATTTCTGCATTTGTTCATGTACATACATGTGTACATGGTTTTGTGTATCGATATGTTTGTGTTTGTCTACATTCATGTTTTTTTATGTTTTATGTGCATATGCATTTTTTCATGTGTATGTTTTTTTGCATGTGTGTGTTTATGTGTTCATGTGTAGCTTTCTTATTCATGTGTGTATTTGTGTCATTGAGAGTTGCTAACATCTACACATATTGGTTTGTTCATGTGTATGTGTTTGTGTATGTAAGTAGGTGTGTGCAAGTAAGTGTGTGTGCATGTGTGTGTGTTTATGCATGTGAGTTCTTGCTTATGGGAGTATATTTTTCTATATGTGAGTGTGTAGGCATATTGGAATATGTGTACGAGAGTGTCTTCCCATGTTAGTGTTAAGGTATGTGTGTGCATGTACATTCATGAGTGTGCATGTGAGTGTGCGAGTATGTGGGTGTGTATGCTTGTGTACATGAGTGCATCTGCATGCATGTGAATGGGTTCACATGTGTGTGTAAGCATATTCATATGAGTGTGTCATAGTGTGTTTGTGCTTGGGGGCATGTATGCGTGTGTGCATGCATGTGTGCATGTGTGTGTATTTATTTGTGTTCTTGTTTGGGTGTATCTGTGCATGTGACTGCGTGTGTCTATATCTACGTGTGTGAGTCTATGTGCTTGTGTGGACATATGTGTATGTGTGCATGTGTGTATGTAAAAGCAATTGTGTGTGTGTGAGTGTTTCTTTATGTTCATGTGTGCATGTGCATATGTATGTGTACATGGGTGTGTATGCATGCATTTGCATCTATGCATGTGTATGCATATGTGTGACCATGTGTCTATCTATGTTGTTCATTCATGATTGTTCATATGTTTGTGTGTGTGATTGTGTGTGTCATGCAAGTGCTTGGATTTGTGCAAGAGTGTGTCTATGTGCAAGTCTGGGAGCCTCTGTGTGTGTGAATATGCTTGTGCCTATGCATGTGCATGTGTGTGTGTAGGTATGTGTGCATATTATTTTTGCATGTGTGTGTGTGCATGCATCTGTGCCAGCTATGTAAGTGTACAAGCTGTGCAAGTGTGCAAGCTATGCATGTGTACAGGCATGTGTGCATGTGCATGTGTGTTCTTTTGTGTTTGTGCATGTGTGTTCATATTCATATGTATGTCTTTACATGTACTTACATGTATGTTTGTGTGCATGTGTGCAATTGCATGTATGGATGTGTATGTCTATGTTTGTGTGTGTGAATGAGCAAGCATGGGTGTATGCATGAGAATGCATGTGTTTGTGTGTTTGAGTGTGCATGCTTGTGTGTGTGTGGGTGTAAGCACGTTTTTGTCATTCATGTGTGTACATGTACATGCATGTGTGTGTATGCATGTCCAAGTGTATTTTCTACCATGTGCATATATATATTTATGTGTGTACATATGGGTGCATGTGTTGACATACGAATGCATCCACTTGTGTTCATGGTTGTGTATTCATGTGCACACACAAGTTCAAGTATTCGTGTGCACAGATGAGTGTGTGCGAACTTGTTTGCATGTGTGTCTATCCTTGTGTGCATGCATGTTTGTGGTTGTGCTTATGCTTGCATATGTGTGAATGTGGACATGCTAGTATGTGTGTTTGTGAGTGTGCGTACATTTGTGAGCGTATGTTTATGTACATGTGTATGTGAATATATTTTATGTGTATGAGTGTGTGAACCTGTGTGTGCATGCATGCATGTGTATATGGGTGATTGTTTGTGCCCTTGTGTGCATGCATTCATGTGCATGCATGTTTGCATGAGTGTGTAGCTAAGTGCTGGTATGTGTCTAGGTGCATGTGTGTGCACAAGTGATTATGTCTATCTAAGCATGTGCATATGCATGTTTGTGTGTGGCATATGTGCATTCATGTGCATGTGTGAAGGTGTGTATGCGTATGTGTGTGTCTGTGCATTTGTGTGTGTATGTGTATGCATGTGTGCTTGTATGTGTGTGTGTGTGTGTGTTTGTGCTTATTTGTGTACTTATGTGCATTCTTGTGCATTAGTGTATGTGTTGCTATACATTTGGAGGTGTGAATTTTTGTGTGTATGTATGTCTACATGTATGTGCATTTTAGCACATTTGTGTATATGTGTGAGTGTCTATGGGTTTACATGCATGTGCATTCAATTGCATGTGCATGTGTATATGAGTACTTCTATGTGCAAGTGTGTGAATGCATCTACATATGTTTCTTTGTGCATGTGTGTGTGTTCATGTGTGTAGGTGTGGGTGGGTGTTTGTGTGTGCATCTTTCCCTATGTGTGCATGAGTTCATGTGTTTGTGTGCATCTATGTGCATGAATGTGGAAAATGTGTTTCATTATGCATGTGTGTGTGCATTTGATTGTGTGAGATTGTGTTCGTGTGCATATGTGTGATTGTGTAGGTATGTCTGCATGTCTATATGCATGCATATGTACAGGTGTGCGTATTAGTCTTTGTGTTTACCTATGCATAGGTGTGTGCATATGTGTGCGTATGCATGCATATGTGTGTGCATGTGAACGTGTTTGTGTGTGTGTCTGTGTGTGCATGTCTAAGTTTTTGTGCATGTAAGTGTGTGTGTCTATGTGCATGTGAATTTGTAAGTGTGTGGGTATGTGCTTAGGTTTGCATGCATGTTAGTATATACATGAGTTATTATGTGTGTTCATTTGTGTGTGTGCATGCATGTATATGTGATTAAATCTGTGTGTCTATGCATATACATGTGTATTTTCATAAGCATGCATGTGTGTGTGTGCATGTGTGTAGTGTGCATGCATACGTGTGTGTTGGGCACGGGCATGTGTATGTGTGCATGCATATGTGTGTGGATATGTGTGTGTGGGCATGGACATGTGTTTGTGTGACAGTGTTTGCCTATGCATGTGTTTGTGTGTGTACATTTGTGTGTGTGTGTATGTATGTGCATGCATAAGTGTGCAATTTATGTGACTGAGTGTTTGCATGTATGTAAATATGTGTGTAAGCATATGTGTTCATAAGTGTTGGTCCAAGTAGTGTGGATGTATGTGTGCCTATTTGCATACATGTGCATGCTTGTGTCTATGCTTATTTGTTTGTGTGCATGCATGTGTATGTGCATGTTTGTGTGTGTGAATGAGTGTTGTTTATGTGTGTGTGTCTTTGTGCATGTGCCTTACTATTTGTGTGTATGTATGCATTTGTGTGTGTGTCTATGCATTTATATGTATGTGTGTGTGTCTATGCATGTGTGCATGCATGTTTGTGTCTTTCTCTGCGAGCTTAGGAGTGTGTGTGTGTATGCACATGTAGGTGTGCTTGTGTTTGTGTTTCTAGTGTGTGTGCCATTGCATGTGCTTATGTGAGTGTGTGCACATGCATGTGGGCACATATGCTTGCAAATTTGTTTATCTGTGCATGTGTGTTTGTGTACATGCGCATGTGTGCATGCATTTATGTGTACCAGTGTGTGCATGTTCTAGTGTGTGCATGGTGGGTGGGTGCATGTGTGTGTGTCATGTGAGTGTGCAGGCATTCATGTGCATGTGTGTTTGTTTGTGACTATGTGCGTTTTCACATTTGTACACATACATATGCATGTGACTTTGCATGTATGTGTATGGATGTACATGTGTGTGTTTGTGTACGTGTGCATATGCTTGGGTCTTCATGTTTTTGTCTGTGTAATGTTGTGCATGTGTGTGTGTGCATTGGTGAGTTTGTGGGTGCATGGGTGTGTTATTATGCACATGTGTGCATACATATGCATGTGTGTATCGATAAGCTTGCATGCATGTACACTGGCTTGTGTGTGTTTTGCATCCATGTTTAGTTGTGGACATGTGTGTGTCCATGTTTGTGATTTTGTGTAACATGCTCATGTGCATGGTGTGTGTGTGTTTGTGTGTAGAATTGTGTGTTTGTGCCTTTATGTGTGTGCATTTGTTCATGTGTATGCATGTGTGGAGCTGTGTAATTCATGCATGTGCAAGCATGTGTGCATTTGCATGTGTGTGTGTGTGTGCATGTGAATCTATGTCTATGTGTGCACATGTTTGTACATGTGTTTGTGTGTGTGCATATGTAGTGTGTGTGTGTGTATGTGCATTTATGTGTGCATTTGCTAATTTATGTGCATGTTCACGTGTTTGTGTGTGTCTACATGTTTGTGTTTTTGTGTATTCACATTTGTTTGTGATTTTGTTGTGCATGTTCTTGTGCATGTGTGATTATGTGCTTGTGTGTTCATGTTTGGTTTTCATTCATGTGATTGTATGTGTGATTGAGAGTTGCCAGTATCTGCATATGTGGGTTCATGTATTTGCATTTTTGTGTGTAAGTTGGTGCATGCAACTAAGTATGTGTACATGTGTGCATGTGTGTCCATGCATATCTAAGTGTGTATGTGTGTGTGTGCATGTGTGTTTGTCTGTATGTGTGTACATGTGTGTGTTTTTGAATGTTGTATGAAGGTATGTGTGTGCATGTGCATGCATGCGTGTGCATATGAGTGTGCATGTTTGTGGGTGTGTGTGCTTGGGTACTTGAGTGCATGTGCATACATGTGCATGGGTGCATGTTTGTGTGTGAGCATATGCATGGGAGTGTGTCATTGTGTGTTTATGCTTATGGGCATGTGTGTGCTTGTGTGCCTATGTGTGTGTATGTGTGTATTTGTTTGTGTGTTCTTGTTTTGGTGTGTGTGAAAACATGTGATCGTGTCTCTATATCTACGTGTGTGAAGTGTGTGTATATGCATGTGTATGTGTGCATGTAAATATGTATGAGCAAGTGAGTGTGTGTCTTTGTGTGCATGAGTGCATGTGCATATGTGTGTATGGGTGTGTGTGCATGCTTGTGCATGTGTATGCATATGTGTGCACGTGTGTCTATCTATGTGTGTTCATTCATGACTATTCATACGTTTATGTGTGTGCATGCAAGTGCTTGTTTTTGTGCAAGTGTATTTCCATGTGCAAGTCTAAAAGCCTATGTGTGTGTGCATTAGTGTGCCTATGTATGTGAATGTGCATGTGTATGCATGTGCAAGTGTGCATGTGTGTGTGTATATTTTTGAGTGTATATGTGTGTGCATGCATTTGTGCAAGCTATGTTGGTGTGCAAGTTGTGCAAGTGCATAAGCTATGCAAGGGTGCAAGCATGCATGTATGTGTTTTTTTGTTTTTGTTTGTGCATGTGTGTTCATGTTCATATGCATATCTTTACATGTACATCCATGTATGTTTGTGTGCATGCCTTGAATTACATGGATGCATGTGTATGTCTATGTTTATGTATATGAGAATGTAAGCATGGGTCATGTGTATGTGTCTGGATGTAAGCACGTGTGTATTCTGGTGTGTACATGTACATGTGTGTGTGAGTGTATATCTATATATCTATATTTATGTGTGTGTACATATGGATGCATTCATATGTGTTCATGGGTGCGTGTATTTGTGTCCACACACTAGGTCAAGTGTTCATATGCATGGTAGAGCTTGTGTGTGGGTGTTTGCTTGTGTGTCTTTGTTTGTGTGCATTTGTTTGCATGTCTGTGTGCATGCATGTTTGTCGTTGTGCTTGTGCATGCATGTGTATGAATGTGTTACATACTAGTGTGTGTTGGTGTATGTGTGTTTGTGAGTTCATGTGAATTTGTGAGTGTATGTTCAAGTACATGTATGTGTGAATATATTTTATGTGCATTAGTGTGTGTGCACATGTGTGTGAGTGTGCATGCATTTTGGCATGTGTGTAGTTTTTCTCTTGTAGGTGTGTGTGTGCATGGGTGAAGGCACATGAACTTGTGTGCATGCATTCATGTGCATGTGTGTTTGCATTAGTGTATAGTTGAGTGTTGGTATGTGTCTAGTAGTGTGTGCAAAAGTGTGTGCGTGTGTGTCCAAGCATGGGTGTATGCATGTTTGTATGCATAGTGTTTGCATTCATGTTCATGTGTGAAGGTGTGTGCATGTGCATATGTTTGTGTGTGTGTGTGCATGTGTGTGTGTGCATGTGAGTGTATATGTGCATGTTTGTTTGTGTTTGTGCATATTTGTGTGCTGACATGTGTGTGCTTGTGCATGTGTGTGTGTGTTGGACTATGTGTGTGTTGCTATACATGTGGAGCTGTGTATGTATGTCTTCATGCATTTGCATGTTAGCATGTTTGTGTATGCGTATGAGTGTCTATGTGTTTGCATGCATGTCCATGTGTGTGTGTTTATTTGTGTATGTGTGTGCTTCTGTGTGTGAGTTTGTGTCTTCTTTTACATACATTTCTATGCTCATGTTTGTGTGTTTATGGGTGTAGGTGTGTGTTGGTGTTTGTGTGTGCATCTTTATTTATTTGTGCATGAGTTCATATGCTTTTGTGCATCTGTGTGCATGAATGTGTGCACATGTATTTCTATGTGCTATGTGTGTGTATTTGATTGTGTGAGATGATGTTCATGTGCATGTGTGTGATTATACAGGTATGTTTGCATGTGTGTGTAAATGCATATGTGTGTGTGTGTATGCATTAGTAATTATGTTTACCTATGTGTGTTTCTTATGTGTGCCATTTCATGTGCCTACATGAGTGTGTGCATTTGGACACATATCCTTGCATATTTGTTTGTGTGTGCGTGTGTGTACATGTGCTTGTCTGCTTTCATTTGTGTGTACCAGTGTGTGCATGTTCTTGTGTGTGGATGGATGAGTGTGTGCATGCGTGTGTATCATGTGAGTTTTTAGGCATGCATGTGTTTTTTGTTTGTGGATATGTGTGATTTCACACTTGTGCATGCGCATATGCATGTGACATGCATGTACGTGTATGCATGTGCATGTGTGTTTTTGTGTGTGTGCGCACATGCATAGGTGTGCATGTTTTAATGTGTGAGCTGTTGTGCGTGTGTGTGCATATATGCATGTGTGTGTGTGTACATGTGCATGCGTGTGTATGCATGTGTGTCTATATGTGTGTGCCAATGTGTGTACGTGTGTTAGTCTAAAACTTATGTGTGTGTTCAAGTGCGTGCATGTATGCAAGTGTGCATGCATGCATGTGTGCATGTGTGTATGCATGTTGGTGTGTGCCTATGTGTGCACATGTGTGTGTGTGTGTGTTTATGCATGAATGTGTGTGCACTAGGTGTAAATGTTTGTATGTGTGCTAGTGTATATACAAGTGTGTGTTCAAGAGTGCCTGTGTGTGTGTTCTTGCATATGTGTGTTTGTATGCATCTGTTCATGCATGTCAGTGTACATCTATACGTGTGTGAGTTTTTGTGCATGTGAGTGTGTGTGTGTACTAGAGTGTGCATGTTCTTGTGTGTGCATTGGTAGGTGCATGCATGTGCATGTATTATGCAAGTGTGCAAGCATGCATTTGCATGTATGTTTGTTTATGGCTATATGCGTTTTCACACTTGTGCATGTGCATATGCATGTGACTCTACATGTACATGTATGCACGTGCATGTATGTGTTTGCATGTATGTGCACATGCATGAGTGTGCATGTTTTTGTGTGTGCTGTTGTGCATGTGTGTGTGTGTACATGTGCATGCATGTGTGTCTATAAGTGTGGAAATGTTTGTACATGTGTTAGTGTGAAATTTATGTGTGTGTTTGAGTGCGTGCATGTGTGTATGTATATGTGCATATGTGTATGAATCGATGTGTGCATGCATTAAGGTGTGTGTCAATGAGTGCACACAGTGTGTGTGTCAATGTGTGCACACTGTGTGTATGTGTGTGTGTTATGCACTTGTGTGTGTGCACTGGGTGTACATGTTTGTGTGTGTGCTAGTGTATATACAAGTGTGTGTGCAAGAATGCCTATGTGTGTGCTTGCATATGTGTGTTTGTATGTATTTCTTCATGCATGTGTGTGCATGCATATGTGGGTTATTATGCATGTGAGTGTGCGTGTGTGTGCTTGTGTACTTGTATAAATGTACGGGTAGGTGGTGTGTGTGTTGTGCATATGTGTATGTGTAGGAGTGTTTGATTGTGTGTGTTGACATGCACATGTGTGCGTGTGTGCATTCGTGTGCGTCGGCATTGGTGTGGCCATGTTTGTGTCTGCACTTATGTGTTGATGTTTGCATGCACACATGTTTGTATGCCCTCATGTGTGTGCTTGCATGCATTGATTTATGTGTGCATGTTTTTGTGCATGTACATGTGTGTGTGTGTGAGTGCACACATGCACACCTATGTATGCGCATGCATGTATGTGTAGGAGTGCATTTGCATGTATGCATGTCTCAATGTGTTTATGTGCATCCATGTGCGTGTTTGTGTGCGTAAGAGTGTGCCTTAATCTATACAAAAATGTGAGAATGTCCGTGTGTGCACCTGCTCATGTGTCTGTGTGAGCATGTGTGTGACTAAGTGCACATGTGTGTGTATGCACGTGTGAGGGTGCATATATGGGTGTATGTGTGTTTGTGTGCAAGAACATGTGTATATTTATGCATGTGTGCCCATGGACATGTGCAAGTGCATGTGTGTCTATGTACATGAATTTGTTTGTGTGCATGTTGGTGTGTGTGTATGTGTGGAGGGGTACGGCATGTATGCATGCTTGTATGTTTATGTTTGTGTGCACACATGTGTGTGTCCATGAGCATTCATTTGGGTGTGTGCACATGCGAGTGTGTTTGTGCTTGCATGTGCATGTTTGTGTATGTGAGTGTGCACATGTGTGTATATGTTTGTGAGTTTGTGTGTGTGTCGACATAAATCTTAATGTGCATGTGGTTATGCATGTCTATGCGTGTGCATTCATGTGCATATGCAAGTGTATGCATGGGTTTTTGTGTGTGTGCACATGTGAGTGTGCGTGCATGTGTGTTCATATGTGCTGAGTGTGTGTATGAGTGTGCATATGTCTCTCTGTACATGAGCAAGTGTGTGTTTTTGTGTGTGGACATGTGCATGCATGTGTGGGTGTGGTAATGTGCATGTGTATGTGATGAGCTTTTGTGTGTGTGTGTGTTTGTGTGTTCGAATGTGTTCGAATGTGTTTATAGGTGTTTGTGTATATTTTCATGTGCATTAATGTGTTTGTATTTTTGTATGTGTGCATGCGCACATGTGTGTGTCTATGTTTGTGTTTATTTGTGTGCATGTGCATGTACGTTCATCTGTGAGTACATATATTTGTATATGTGCATCTCTATGTTTGGGTGTGCATGGTTGCTGATGTATATGTGTCTTCTATGCATGTTCAGATGGATGCATGCATGCATGTGTTCTTTTGTGTGTGTGTGTGTGTGTATTGATGCATGCATGTATGTGTGTATGCATTTATATGTTTTTGTGCATATGCATAATGTTTTTGTGCATGTATGTGTGTTTATATTTGTGTGCATGTGCATGTGTGTGCCGCTGTCTTTGTGCATATTTTTGTGTATATTATAGTTTGCACGTGTGGGTGTGTCCAAATGTGTGTGTGTATATGCATATGTGCAGGTGTGGGGATGTGTGTATGTGCATGTATATGTGTGGATGTGTGTGTTTGCATGTGTTTGTGTGCATGTGTGTACATTTGTTAGTTCTTGTGTGTATGTGTGTCTGTCTATGTGTGTGTGTATGTGTGTACGCATGTGCGTCTCTGTGTATGTGTGTGTGTGTGCCTGTATGACATCACAAACACATGAGCATGTTTGTGTGTGCATTACATGTGTATGCATGTGTGTCTGTATGCCTATATGCTTGTGTTTATGTGTGTGTGCTTGGGTTCATATGTGTCCATGCATGTTTGTTTGTGTGCTTGTGAGCATGTGTGTGTGCCTACGAGTCTACATATGCTTGCACATGCATAACCATGTTTGTGCATTTTGCATGCATGTGTGTACATGTTTGTTGGTGCAAGTATGATAGTGTGTATGTACATGTGCATGCATGTGTGAGCATGTGTGTGTGCATGTGCACGTGTTTTTTCTTGTGTGCTTTTATGATTGTTTACATGTCTATGTTTTTGTGTGTATTTGTGTCTATGTGTGTGTATGTGTGTTGCTATGTACGTGTAGCTATCTACATGCATGTGTACATGTTTGTGTGTGTGCATGTGTCAGTAGGCAAGTGCATGTGTGTATCTATGTATGTATGTGTGTATGTGTATGTGTCGACATGAGTGGGTTTGTGTATATGTGAGTGTGTACTCATGAGTGTGTGTGTGTGTGGGAGTGTGTTTGTAGTTTTGTGAGTGTGCATGGGTGCATTTGTAAGCTTATGTATGTGTGCGTGTGTGAATGTGTGGATTTGTTTATGTGTGTGCGTGCATGTTTGCACATGTCAGTGGTTTTTTGTTTATGTGTGTGAGAGCATATATTTGAGCACGAGTGTGTGTATGCTTATGTTTGCATAAGTGTTTATGTGTGTGTGTGTGTGTTTATGTACCTATGTTTGTGTGGATGTGTGTATTTTTTGTATGCTTGTGTGTGTTTGCATGTGTGCATGAATGCAAGAGCATGTGTTTTCATGTGTTTCTTTTACTATGCATACACAAGCATATGTGTGTCTAAATGTGTGTGTCACTATTCATATACATGTGTATACGTGAGTTTGTGCTTGTGTGTTGATGCCAACGTGTGCAAATGTGGGTGTGTGTACCTGTGAGCGTGCATGCCTATATGTGGGTTTGTTAGTGTGCATATGAGCATGCACGTGTGTGTGCATATGTGTTTGTGGGGGTGTGTTTGATAGTACTTGTGCATGTTCATACCTGCATGTATGTATGTGTATGAGTGCATGCATGTGTTTGGTGTATCATTATGCATGTGTGAATAGGCGTGCGTGTGTAGTTTTGTGCATACACATGTGTGCATGTTTATGTTTGTGTGCATATTCAGGTGTGTGTTACTGTGAGTACATGCATGTGTGTATATTTGTGCACACGTGTGTGTGTAAATATGTGTGTGTGTCTGTATGTATGTATGTATGTGTGTACATGTGGTTGTGTCTATTCATATTTGTGTGCTTGCACATGTGTGTGCATGTAGGCATGTGTATGCATGTGTGTGCATTTGTACGTATGTGAGTGTATTTGCATGTGTGTCCACATGTGTACTTATGTGCTTATGTTTAGGAGTGTGCAAGTGTTTTTGCAAGTGTTTGTAAATGTGTGGTATGTGTGTGTGTGTCTGCCTTCATGTACATGTGAATGTGTGTGTGTATACATGTGCGTATATGTTGATGGGAGTGTGCATGTGTGGTTCTGTGCATGCATGTGCGCGCGTGCGCACGCGTGTGTGTATGTGTATGTGTCTAGGTGTATATGCATGTGTGGTAGTGAGTATGTGTATGTGTCCATGTGAATATTTGCATATGTGATTGTGGAAACATGTGTGTCCACTTGTGTGCATGTATGTATGTGTGTAAGCATGTTTGTATATGCATGCATGTGCATGTTGAGTGCATTTGTGTGTGTGAAAATGTTTGTGTGCATGATTAAGTGTAAATGTATCAATGTACATGTATGTGTGCGAACGTGCATGTGCATGTGTGTGCAGGCATTTGCATGTCTGTGTGCACATATGTGTGCATATCAATGAGCTTTTATGTGCTTGTGTGTGTGTGCTTAAATGTGTGAGTGTGCACATGTGCATCTTTGTTTGTGTGCTTATGTGTTCATGGGTGAGTGCAATTGTGTGCGTGTGTGCATGCATGTTTGTTCATGTTTAAGGGTGTATATGTGCATTTTTATATATGTGAGCATCATTATGCATGTGTGTATGTGTTTGTGTGTATGTGTGATTTGGTATATGTTTGCATATGAGTGTATGTGTATATGTCCATGTGTGGGGGGATGTGTGTTGTTGTTGTGAGTGTCTGTTTTATTGTATTTTTGTGTGCAGGTGTGTGTGCACATGTGTGTTTATGTTTGTGTATGTGTTCATGTTCTTGTGTGTGTCTATGTGTGTATGCCTATTTGTGCATGTGTGTGTGCATGTGGGTGTGTGTGCATGCATCCATGTGTGTGCGTTTGTGCATGTTTGACTACATTTGCATGCATGTGTTTATGTGCATGTGCATGTGAGTGTGTGCATATTTTTGAATTTGTTTTTTTTATGTGTAAGTGTTTGTGTACATGTGCATGTCTATGTATGTGTGTGTGCATGTGCATGTGTAGGAGAGTGTGTTTGTGTGCATGCATATGTGTGTGCATATGCATGCATGCATGTGTGCATGTGTTCATGTGTGCCTTTGTGTATATGTGAGTGTGTGTACAAGTGGTTGTGAGTGAGAGTGCACATGCATGTTTATGAGCAAATGTATGCCCATGGGTATGTGTGTGCTCGCTTGTATGCGTGCATGTGTGTGTGAGTGTCTGTGCATACGTGCATGTGCATTTGTGCATGCTTGCATGTATGTGTGTGTGTGTGCATGATTGTGTCTATCCATGTGTATACATGAATGTGTAGGTGTTCTTATGTGTGTGTGTGTGTGTACGTGCATTTGCATATGTGTTTGTGCTTATGTGCATGTCATGTATGTGTGTTTATGTGTATTTATGAGCCTCTGTTTGTGTGGGTGTAGGCCAATGTGCATGAGAGTGTGTATTGGTGTGTATATATGGTAATGGGTGTGCTTGTGTATGTGTGCATGTGCATGTGTGTTTTTATGTGCATGCACATCTGTGTTCATTTGTTTGTGTGTGCATGCATGTTTGGGTGTGTGTTTGTAAGTGAATGTTCATGTAAGCGTGTGCATGTGTGTGGGTTTTTTTGGCCTTTATGAGTGTGTGCATGCATGTCAACGTGTCATGCATGTGTGTATGTGTGTTTTTTAATGTATATATTTATGTGTGTGTGTGCATCCATGTGCTTGTCTATGTCATTGTTTGTACATGCATCTCTATGTGTGTGTACGTATGTGTGTGTTTTCTTGTGTGGGTTTGCATGCATGTGTGTCTACATGTGCATGTCTGTGCTTATGTGAGTGCATATGTGTGAGTGTACATGTGGGTGTCTACGTGTGGATGCATGGGGGTGTATGTGTGTGTGTGTACATATGTGTGCATATGTTCTTGTTTGTGTATGTTTTGGTGAATGCACGTGAGTGGGTTATGCCAACGTGTGAGCTTACGTGTGCCTATGTGCATGCATGCATGTGCATATGTGTTTGTGCATGTCGACATGTGTTTGTGTGTGTATATATGTGTGTATGTATGTGTCTGAATGTGTGTATGTTTATGAACATGTAGGGGTGCACATCTGTGTGCATGAATGCATGTGCATGAGTGTAGATGTGCTTGTGTGTGTGTGCGGGCATGCATGTGTGTTTGCATGTGTGCATGTTGGTCTGTTTGTGTATGTGTGTCTATTTGTGCATGCATGTTTGTGCATGTGTGCATGTGTATGTGTGTGCATTCGTATGAGATCGTGATGGTCTGTGTACCCAAATATGGTCATGTGTGCCTATATGTGTGTGTCTTCATATGCATGTGTGTTTACATGTGCGTACATGTATGTTTGTCTATGCATGTGTGTTCACGAGTGTATGTGTGTGAGTGTGCATTAGCATGAGCATGTGCATGTACATGCGTGTGCATCTATGTGTGTGTATGGTAGTGTTTTATGAGTGCATGTGAGCATGTGTGTGCATGTGCACTATGTGTGTGTGTGTGTATGCATATGAGCATGTGTGTGTGCTTGTGTGTGAATAGGTGTGTGTGCATGTGTGCATGCATATGTGTGTTTGTGAATGTGTGCACATGCATGTGTCTATGTGGGTTTGGATATGTGCACATGCTTTAGAGCATGTTGGCATGTGTCTGTGTGTTTGTGTGTATGTGCAGATATGTATAGGGGTGTGCATGTGTGCATGTGTGTACATATATATGGGTATGGGTGTTTGTGTTTCCATGTGTGTTTGCAAGTGCATGCACATGTGTAAATAAGTGTCTATGTATGCGTGTGTGTTTGTGTGTGTGTGAGTGGGTGTTTATGTAAGTGTGCATGTACATGTATTCATACACATGTGCATGCACATGAATGTGTGCATCTATGCATGTGTTCTTGTGACATCTCATATAAGCATGCATGCAAGTGTATGTATGAGTGTGCCTTTGTGTGCACATGTATGTTTGTATGCATGTATATGTGTGTGTGGTCTCTGTGTGTGAGTATGTGTGTGTGCATGCATGTGGGTGTGTGTGTGCTTAAATTTATGCATGCGAGTGCATGCACATGTGTGTGTGGGTACCTGTATGGATGTGTCTGCGCTTATGTGAGTGTGTAGGTGTATATGTGTGTTTGTGTTTGCTTACATTCATATGCATGTGTCCGTGAATGTGTGTGTGTGTGTGCCTATAAGCATGCACACATGTACGTATGTCTTTGTGTGTGTGCATTTATGTCTGTGTATGTGTGTTTTTATGTGCACAATTCTATGTGTTGGTGTGCATTCATGCATGCATGCATTTATGTGCATGTGGGCTCTTATGTGTGTTTGTGTGTGCATTTTTGTGTGTGTGTGCTCTTTCACATATGTGTGTATGTGTTTGTGTGCATGTGTGTTTGTGTGTGTGCTTTCATGCATGTTCCTGTGTGTTAGTGTATGCATGTGTACATGTGTGTGTGTGGATGTGCATATGCATGCATGTATATGTTTGTGTGTATTCATTCGTGTTTGGATGCATGCACATGTGTATGTGCTTGTGTGTGGATTTGTTTCTATGCATATTGGTGTGTGCAAGTGTGGTGTGTGTGCATAGGTGTGTGTGTCTATGTGTATGTGTGCATTTTCTTGTGTGTAGGTGTGTTAGTGTGCATGTGCATGCATAGAAATGTATATGTACATGGTTGCATGTAGGTGTGTGCATTCATGTCTATGGGCATGTATGGATTTTTGAGTGTGTGTGTGTGTGAATGAGTGCATGTGTATGTGTGTTCATATGAGCATATGTGTATGCTTGTGTGTGTGAGTGTGTTCATGTGAGTGTGTGTGTGTGTGCATGTGTGTGATTATGCATGTGTATGTGTGTGTATTTGTGCATGCGCATGTGTTTGCACATTTTTATGCCTATGTGTGTGCTTGTCCACACTTGTGTAAGTGTGCATGTGTGCATACAAGTGTGTGTGTGTATGAACTTGAAATGTAGGTGCATATGCTTATATGTGTGCGTATGTCTACACATGTGAGTGTGGGTACATGTGCATAAGTTTGTTTGTGTGTGTGTGTGCATGTTTGTGTGCTTGTGTGTCAGCATGAAAACATGTGCCAATGTGTGTGTGCGTATGTGCATGTATTATGCTAGTGTGTATGTACAAGTGTGCATGTGTTTGTGCATGCATGCATGTGTGTGTATGTGGTGTATGTGTGTATTTATGAGTATGTGTGTGCACCTGTGTGTGTTTGTGTGTGTGCATGTGATTGCATGTGTGTGTGGTTTGTATGTGCAAGTGTGCATAAGCTTTTTTATGTGTGTGTGTGTGCATATATGCATGTGTGTGGGCATGTGTTGGTGGATGTGCACGTATGTGTGTGTACACACATGCTTGTGTATTTGTGTGAGTGTGTGCATGTGCATCTATGTATGATTATTTATGTGCATGCATGCATATGTGTGTGGATGTACATTTATGGTATGCATTAGTTTGTGTGTGCATGTGTGGTTGTGCATGTGTTTCCATATGTATGTATGCATTTTAATGTGTTTTTGAATGTGCATGTTCATGTTTTATGTCTATGAGGCTTTGTGTATGTGTATGCATATATAATATCCATGATATGCATGTGTGTGTGTGTGCATTAGTTATGTGCATGTGCATTTGAGTTAGTGCATACACACATGTATCTATGTGCATGTGTGAGCTTGTGTACATGTGTGCAGGCGTGTGTGCATGGATGAAAATGCATGCTTGTGAGTGTGACTATGCATGTGTGTTTGTGTGTGCATGGGTGTGCAGGTTTTTTTTTTACTTGTGTACATATGTATGTGGGTGTGCATGTGTGTGAGTGTTGTTCATTTGTGTCCATGTGTGTGTTGATGTGTGTGCGTGTTTTTTGTGTCGATAATCATGTTTGTGCATGTGCATGCATTCATGAATGTGTGTGCATCCTTGTTTGGGTTTTGGTGTGTGCATAAGTGTGTTTGTGTGTCTGTATGTATATATAGGTGCATGTGCATGTGTTGTGTGCGTGTTTGAGTGAGTGCATATGAACATACATTTGTGTTTACCTGTTGTGCGTATGTTTGCATGCATATGTGCATGTACGTGTGGGTGTGTGTATGTGCTTGTGCATGCATATGGACACGTGTATGCTTGTGTGTTTGCATGTGTTGGTACGTGCTTGTATGCATGTTTGTGTATGTGCTCTTCTATGTGTTTTTGTTTGTTTGATTGTGCATGGGTGCATGTGTATGAGTGTGTGCATGTGTATGCGTGTGTGCAGGTGTATGTGTGGCTATTTACAAGCATGCATGTACATGTGTCGCTTTGTGTGTCTACATGAGTGAATATCTGTGGTTGTGTGCATGTGCATTTCTATGTGTTAGGACACATGTGTGTGTGTTTTTGTGCATTGTTGTATGTCTATGTGTGTGTGTTCACATACGCACACTTATATAAGGGTGCATGGGGGCATATGTGTGGTTTTGTGTGTTTATGTGTGCATGTGCATGTCTACATTGCATACGTGTGTATGTGTATGTGGGTATGTGTGTGCATGTGATTGTTTTTGTGTGTGTATATGTCTATGCTTATCCATGTTTATTTGGTTGTGCATGTGTTTATGCATGTGTGTGTGCAAGCACATTTATGCACGTGTGCATTTGCCTATGTTTGTGTACATGTCTATATATATGAGTGTGAGTGCATGTGCTTGTGTGTGTTTGTGTATGTGTGTTTGCATGTGAATGTGATGTTCTTTTGCACATTCATGTGTTAGTGTGTTTGTGTGTGAGCATGCAAACATGTTTAAATGTGCATGTGTACCTGTGTGCTTGCTTGCATCTGCATTTGTTTGTGCATTCATGTGTGTTTGTGTGTGTAGATGCATGTGTATATTTGTGAGTGTATGCATGCATTTGCACATGTGTGTGCATGTATGTGCGCATGTGTGTGCATGTATGTAGTGTGTGTGTGTGTGCAAATATGCATCTATATGTGTGCATGTGCATGTGTGCATATGTGTTTGCATGTGTGTGCATATGTGCATGGGTGTGGGTGTGAGTTGGTGCACGTGCATGCATATGTGTGTGTGTACACATTTTTGTGTATTTGTGTGAGTGCGTGAGTTTGTGCATGTGCTTCTATTCATTCGTATGTATGTTCATGCATATGTGTATACATGTGTAGGTATGCATTAGTCCATGTGTGCATGTTTGTTTGTGTATATGTGAATGTGCAAGTGTTTGGAAATATATATGTGCATGTCCATTTGTTTTTGCATGTGTATATGCATATTTTATGTCTGTGAGCCTATGTGTGTGTGTGTGTGTCGAAGGCTCTGCTTATGCATGTGCTTGTGTATGCATGCATGTGTGAGCATGTGCATCTACAAGTGTGTGTAGATGTCTGTGTCTATATGCATGCATGTTTATGTATGTGTGTGTGCATCTATGCATGTATGTTCAGATGAATATGTGTGTGAGTGTGTGTTTTTGCATACGTGTGTGTTTGTGTGGGTGTGTGTACATGAGTTCATACATGTGTAAAAGTGGCTTTATATGCACAGAAGTGTAGATGTGCCTAGGTGTGTCTACATTCTTTTGTATGTGTGTTTTGTGTGAGTGTACATGTGTGATTTTGTGTATGTGTGTGTGAGTGCATGCATGTGTGCATGTGTGTGGAGGGGTGTGCATGTAACAGCCTCTCAAGCATGTGTGTGTTGGTGTGTGGGTGTGTGTGTGGGTGGGTGTGTGTGTGCATTCATCTATCTGGGCATGTAGCAATTTGAGTGTTTGTGTGTGTTGTGCATGCTTTCAGTTGCATGATTGTAGGTGTATGTGTACATGTTCACATGAGGGTATGTGGGTGTTCATGTGTGTGTGTCTGTGCATGCATGTGTGGTTGTGTGTTTATGTGCATGCATCTATGAGTGCATGCATATGTCCATGTGGTGCAAACATGTGTGTTTGTTGATATGTGTGAATTTGGTTATGCAAGTGTATGTGCTTGTCCATGTTTGTGTGGGTGTTTGTCTGTCTATGGGCATGTGAGCATGTGTTTATACATGTATGTGTGTATCCATGTCTATTAATATGTGTGTGAGGTTTCTACCTGTGTGAGTGTGTCTGCATGAGCATGTGTATGCTTTTGCATCTATGTGTGCATGTGTCTATGATCTTTTGCATGTTTGTGGGTTTATGTGTTCATGTACACATATGTGAATGTGTGTGTATGCATGTACTTACATTCTTGCATGCATGCACATGTGCTTGTTCATGAGTGCATGCACATGTGTGTTGGTGTGTATGTGTATGTGTGCGTGTATGTGTGTGTGTGCTTGTATGGTTGTGGGTGTGTATGTGCATACATGTGTCTATGCATGTAAAGGCATGAGTATGTATGTGTGTGCATGCATTTAAGTGTGCATGTCCCTATGCATGTGTGTGTTCACATGTGTTTGTGTGTGTTTTGGCATAAGTGCATGTTTATGTGTAGGTGTGGTGTGCACGTGCACATCGATGCATGTGTGTTCATGTGTGTGCATGCATGTGCACATTTGTGTGCTTGTGAATGTATATATGCGGGTGTTCATGAGTCTGTGTGTGCACATATGTGTTTGTGCATATGTGTGAGTGTGTGTGCATGTGTGTTTGGATGTACATGTGCATGTTTCTATGTCTGTAAGCCTTTCTGATTACGTGTGTGTGCCTACGACTATGCATGTGCATGTGGGTGTGTTTGCTTGTGCATTTGTGTGTGTGCATGTGCATCTATTTGTCTAGGCAAGGGTGTGTGTGCATGTGTGCATGCATATTTGTATGTGTGTGCATGTGTGTGTATATACATGCATTTATGTGCATTTGTGTAATATGCATGGGTGTTTTTGTGTTTGTTTGTGCATGAGTGTGTGTATGCTTGTGCTTGTATGTGTGCATGTATGTGTGCATGTGCCCACATAGTGTGTGTGTGTGTGTGTGTGTGTGTGGGTTCTATGTGTTGCATGTGCTATGTGTGCTTTTGTCAACATGTATATTTGTGTGTGAGTGTTGGTGTTTATTTATGTGTATGCATATGCAGGTTTGTGTGTGTACGTGTGTGTATGCATTTGAATTTGTGTGTTTGTGTACGTATGAGTTTGTACATGTGTGTAAATGCATTTGTGCGCATGTGTTCATGTGTGCAAAGGCATTTAAGTGTGTGCATTTGTGCATATGTTTGTATGCATGTAAGAGTGTGTGCATGTGTGCATATGTGTACTTGTGTGTCCCTATTCATACATGTTTGTCTTTGTGAGCATGTATGTGCATTTGTACTTTTGTGTGTGTGGGTGCATAAGTTCATGTGTGCAAGCATGTGTGTCTGTTTTTGCATATGCATGTGTGTGCCTTTGCATTTACATGAATGTATCTTTTTGTGCATGTCAATGCATCTGTGTGTGTATGTGTACAAACACAGATGTGTGCTTGTATTTGTGGCTATGCATGTTTGTGTTAGCATGTACATTTGTGTGTGTGTGCATATGTGTGTAGATTCAGTTTGCATTTCTATGTGTGCATGCATATATGTGTATGTGTGTGAGCATGTGCATGCACATGTGTGCGTGTGCGTGTGTTGCAAGTGTGCAGAGGACTTGCATGTGTGCATATGTGTGGTGTTTGTGTGCACATGCAAGTATGTGTGTGTGTGTGTGTGTGTGCATGTGTTGGCTTCTGTGTGTCTGTGTAAACTTGTGTTTTCTGCATGTGTGAGCATGTGTGTATATGCATACATTTGTGTGTGTGTGTGTCTTTGTGCATGCATGTACATGCAAATGTATGCATGCAAGGGTTATGAGTGTGTGTGCTTAGATTAGCATATGAGTATGTGTTCATGTCTATCCAAGTGCATGTGTGCTTCTGTTTATTTTATGAGTGCATGTGTTTATGTGTATGGGCATGTATTTGTGCTTGTAGGTGCATATGTATGTGTGTGTGTGTGCGAGGGTGTATGCATGCATGTTGTTGTGTATGCGTGTGAACATGTTTGTGCATATGTGTGTGCATGTGTCATTATGTGTGTGTGGGTGCTTGTTTTTGTGTGTGCATGTCTGCATGTCTACATGTTTGTGTACATACATTTCTATCCTTATGCATGTTGTGTGTGCATATGTACATGAGCACATGCGTGAAGGTGTTCATGTCCATGTGCATGTGTGTGCATATGTTCGTGTGTTCTTGTGTTTGTGCATGCATTTGTGTGTGTGTGTTTTTGCAAGCATGCATATATGGATGTGTGTATGCATTTGTGTATACTTGTGTGTATATCTGTGCATGTATGGTTATTGTTGTTGTTGTTGTTGTTATGTGTGTGTCTATGTGTACATGTGTGCACATTGGTGCAAGTAATTGCATGTGTGTGTGCATATGTGCATTTGTTTCTTGTGTGTGTGGGAGGATGAGTGACTGCATTTGTGCAAGCATGTGTGTGTTTGTGATTTTGTGTGTGCATGTACATGTGTGTACAAGTGCATGTACTAGTATGTATGTTTACATGCATGTCCATGAATGTGTGTGTGTGTGTGTATTTGAGTGTGTGTATCTGTGCACAAATGGATGTGTCTATGCGTGCTGTGAGTGTATTTGTCTACATATACATGTGTTTTATGGGTTTGTGTGTGCATTCATGTGTGTGTGGATGCATGTACATGTGTGCATGCATGTGTGTGTTTGTACATGCACAAGTGTGTGTGGGTGTGCATGCGTGAGGAGACACTCACATTTGTGCATGTGTATATGTTTGAGTGGATGTGCATATGTGTGAATGTGTGCATTTTTTAGCATGCATTCATTTGTGTGTGTTTGGACATGCATATGTGCATATGGGTGCATAAGAGTGTTTGTGGTTGTGCATGTGTTTGGAAGAGCATATGAGTATGTGTTCATGTTTGTTCATGTGCATGTGTGTGTCAGTTAGTTTTATGTGTGTGTGTTTGTGTTTATGTGTGTGTGCGAATATCCATGAGTGTGTGCATATGCATGTGTGTGTGTGTGTATGTGCATGTTAGTGCACATGTAATCATCTGTGGTTGTGTGCTTAGGTGTTTATGTGTGTGTGTGTGCATGTGTTTAGGTTCTTATGCATGTTGGTTTGTCTATTTTCATACACATCTACATGAATGTGTGTGCGTGCATGCATACGTGTATGCATGTACAAGTATTTTTGTGTGTGCATGCGTGCATGTTTATGTGCTTATGTTTTTGTGGGTGTGAGTTGGTGTGCATGTGCATGTGTATGTCTGTATAGTTTTTTTGTGTCTGTATGATTGCATGTGCATGCATGTGTGTGCATGGCTATGTCTATGAATGTGTGTGTGTGCACATGTGTATGCATATGTGTCTACTTTTATGTGTGTATTAATTTGTGCAAGTGTAAGTGTGTGCATGTACATGTGTGTGTATTTGGGCAAGTGTGAGTGCATATGTGATTGCACAAGTATGCATTTGCGTGTGTGCATGTCTGTGTGTGTATATATGTGTATGTTTGTGTGTGTATGCATGTGCACATGTGCATCTATGTATATGTGTGCAATCGTACGTGTGTGTATATTTTCTTGTGTGCATGCATTAATGTGTGTTTATACATGCATGTGTATATGTGTGCCTGTGTGTGCGTGTGTGTATGTGTGCATGTATGGTTGTTGGTGTGTCTATGTGTGTGTGCATGTGTGTGTCTATATATTTTTGGCAAGTGCTTGTACATTTGTGGGTGCACATTCATGCATTTGTATTTGTGCATAATTATGTGTATGTATGTGTATGCTTGTGTGTACATCTATGCATGTGTCTATGTATATGTGTGTGTTTGTTCATGTGTGTATAAGTGTGTGGTTGCATGCATTTGTGTGGTTGTATGTTTGAGAGTCTTTGTGTGCATGTGTGTGTGTATGCTTGAGCCTATACATATGCTTTTGCATGTCTTTGTGTGTGTCATATGCATGTACATATCCATGCAGATGAGCATGTGTGTGTCTGCATCCATGCATATGTGTGTTTGCATGTATGTGTATCTGTATTTGTGTGTGTGTGTGTGTGTGCATGTCTATTTAAGTGCTTTTATGTGAGTGCACATGCACATGTGTGCATGCATGAGCATGTGTTCTTGTATGTGTGTCTGGGAGGTGGGTGAGTGTGTGCACATGAGCATATGTATGCATGTGCATGATCATATACCTATAAGTATGTTTTTGTGAATGTACATGCATGTGTCTTTCTATGTTTATATGTGTAGGTGTGCACACTTGGATGTATGCATGTGTGCTTTAAATGTATTTATCTACATTTATACATGCTTGTGAGTTTGCATGTTTGTTTGTGTGTATGCATTTGTGTGTATATATGTCTATGTGTGCAAGTGTGCATGTGTAGGTGTCACCATGTGTATATATGAGTGCGTGTGTGTGCATGCACATGCTAGTGTGTTTTTACACAAGCTTGCGTGTGTTTATGTGCATGTGCATGTTTTTGTTCATGTCTGTGCATATGTGTATGTGCATGTGTGTGCTTGTGTATATGTGCATGTATATTAGAGTGCATGCATGTCTTTGTTCTTTGTGTGTGTGTGTGTGCATGTGCTTATATTCGTGCACATGTGCATGAGCATTCATGTGTTGGTGTGTGCATGCATGCATACACGTCTGTGTGGTTGCATGTGTGTGGATGCTTGTCTATGTGTCTATATGCATGTATGCATATGGGTGCTTGTGTTTCTTCATGGGTGCATGCATGGTCTATATTTGTATATGTGTGCATCAGTGTGTACGTGCATGTTTGTATGTCAGCATGTGCATGTGCATGTGTTTATGTGTATGCTTGCATGTATGTGTGTGCATGTGTGCACATGAGTGTGTGTGCATGTGGGCACAAGAGTGTGTGTGCATGTGTGTGTGTTTGGACACGTGTGTGTATGCATGTTTGTGTGCATTATGCTTGCATTTTGTGTGTACATGTGCATATGAGCACGTGTGTATACGTGCGTGTCTTTACTTTTGTGCATATGTGATTGTATGTGTGTGCATGTGCAATTACATGTGTTATCCTCTTTATGTGTTGCTTCATGTTTATACATTTGTGTGGTTGTGCATATGCACGTGTGAATATATATGTGTGTGTGTGTGTCTTTGTGTGTGCATGCATGTTTGTTGGTTTGTGTGTTTGTGAATATGCATGTATGTGTGTCACGTGTGTAGGTCTTTGGGTGCATGCATATGTGCATGAGTGTTTGTGTGTGTGTGAGAGAGCTTGTGTATATGTGTGTGTGTGTGCATTTGAGTACATGTGTGTGTGTGTGGGAGCATGTGTGTATGGTGTGTGCATATAAATGTATGTGATTGTCCATGTATGTGTGCTTGTGTGCATACATGCACGCGCATGTGTGTGTGTGCATGCATGTTTGCACAAGTGTGTATGCTTGGTTTTGCTAGTGTGTGCCTATGTGTGAGTGTGTATTTGTGTGTACATGCATGTCAGTGCATGTGTAGGGGCTAATGTGCATAAGCTTATATTTCCTTGAGTGGACTATTGTGTGAATGTGTGTGTATGCATGCATGTGTGTGTGTGTGTGTTTGCATAATTGTGCACATATATGTGTCTATGTTTGTGTGGGTGCATGCGTGTCCATTGTGAGTTTGAATGCACATGAGTACATGCATGTGTTTGTGCATGACCATGTGTGCACGAGTGTGCTTATGTTGGTATGTGTGTGTTTTTTGAGTTTGTGTGCACACACATTTGTGTATATGACTATGTGTGAGTTTGCATACACATGAGTGCATATGTGCATTTGTGCTTGAGTTAGTGCATGTGTTTATGCATTTGTTTGTGTTTGTGTACATGTTGACAAGTGTGAATGTGTGTGTGTGTGTGTATACATATGCGAGGTTGTGTGTGCACTTACATGTGTGCATGCACATATGTGTGTGTGTGTGGGGGGGTAAAGGGTGCTTTCTGGTGTGTTTGTGTGTATATGTGCATGTGTTGATTGTTACATGCATGTGTGGTTGTTTTTGAGTGCGTGTGTGTAAGTCTTTATTCATGTGTGTATGTATACATGTGAGTGTGTGTGTGTGTGTGTGAACTTTTGTGCATGTGTGTGTACGTGTATGTGGGAATGCGCACGTGATTATGTGTGGTGTGTTTGTGCATGTCTATATTTGTGTGTATGTTTGTGTCTATGTCTATGCATGTGTGTATGTGCATGTGTGAAAATATGTTTGTGCATGTGTGAATGTTTTTGTGTGCATGTTCGTGTGTGATAAATCATATCTATGCGTGCCTTTGCATGTATGTGTGTGCATCTTTGTGTGTGTGCATGCATGAATGCCTGAGTGTCTGTGTATGCAAGCATGTGTTTAGGTGTGCATGTTTGTGTGTGTGTGTGTGCATTCAAGGGTGTTCATGTATGTGCTAATAAGTGGGTCCATGTGTGCATGTGTCTATGTCTGTTTGGGTGTATGTGTGTGTGCATGTATGCATGCATATGGGTGTGCATGTGTGTGTGTGTGTGAGTTTGTGCATGTGCATGTGCATGCATCTACAACTGCATGTGTGTGCAAGTGTTTGAGTGGTTATATGTCTTTCTGTGTGAGTGTGTGTGCATGTAAGTGCTTGTAGGTGCACGTTCGTGCATTGGAGTGTGTCTGCATGCATCTTTATCTGTGTGCACCTTTGGGCATGTGTATGTTCATATGCATGTGTGCGGATGCTAATGTGTCCACATGTGTTTGTGTTTGCATGTGTGCATGTGTGTTTTTGCATCTATGTGTGTGAATATGTGTGTGTGTGTGTATATGTGTTGGCATGCATGCACATGTGTGTTTATGCACATATGCATGTATGTGTGAGCATTGCACAAGTGTGTGCTCCTGTGTGTGTGTGTTTGCACTTTTGTGCATATAGTCATGTGTGTGTGTGTGTGAGTATGCATGCATATGTGTTAGAGTATGTATGGGTGTAACTGTGTTTATGTGTTCATGTTTGTGTGCATGTGTGCATTGCTGGGTGTTTTTATCTCACTATGCACATGTGTGTGATTTTCTGCATGCTTGTGCTTGTGTATGCATGTATGCATGTTTATGCTTCTATGCCATGCATGCATGTGTGTGTGTTCTTGTGTGTGCATGTGTAATTATCTATGTGTGTTTGTGTATATGAGCTTGTGCATGTCCTTTTGTATATGTGTGCATATGTAAGTGAGTGTCAGTGTGTTTATATGGATGTCTGTGTGCTTCTATGCATACATGTCTATGTGTGCATATGGTATTATGTGTAGTAATGTGTGTGTTTGTTTTTTTGCATGTGTTTATGTGCATGTGCATGTGTGCTCATGGGTGCACACTTATGTCTATGAGTATGTGTACATGCAAGTGCGTGTTTGTATGCATGTATATTTACATGTGCATGTTGGTGTAAGATTCTATGGATGCATGTGCATGTGTGTGTGGGCATGAATGAGTGTGGGTTTGTGGCTTACATGTGTGCATGTGTACTTGTGTTTTTACATGCATGTGCATGTGCATCAATGTGTGTGCATGTAGGAGTGTTTGTGTGTATGTGTCTATGCATGTGCCTGTGTTAGTGCATATATGTGTGTGTATATATTTATGCACCAGTTTGTGTGTCTATGTATGTGTGCATGTTTGTGATCATGCCTATGTCTGACTATGTATGTGCTTGTGTGTGTGCATACGTCCATGTGTGTGTGCATTTGTGTATGCATGAATGCACTCATGTGTGTGTGCATGTATGTGTGTAAGCTATACACAAGCATGTGCATGTGGGTTTGTGCATGTGTTTGCTAGCATGTTCATGTGTGTGTGCATGTTCTTATATGTGCATGGTTGTGTGAAAGTGTGTGTCTTTGTGTTTATGTCTTTGTGCTTGTGTTTGTGCATGTATATGTGCAGATTTATGTAAATACATATGTATATGCGTGCCTTTGTGCATGTGTATGCATGGCAGCATTAGTTTATGTGTGCATTTGGGCACGTGTGCATGCTCATGTGCATGCTGGCATGCATGATGTGTGTGTGTGAATGCATGTATTTGTTTGTGTATTTTTGTATGTGTATGTGTGCGGGTATGTATGCATTTACATGCATGTGAGTGTGTGCGCCTTTGTGTGCATAGTTGTGCATGTGCACTAAAGTGTGCATGTGTTCTTATGCGCATATGTGTGTGTGTGGGGGGTATGGGGGGAGGGGGTGGATTTGTGTGCATGGTCATGTGCGTGTGTGTTTCTATTCATTTGATTATGAATATTTCCTTGTAAATGTCTGTGTGTGCGTGTGTGTGCATGCATTTTTGTGTGAATGTGTTGTGTTTGTATGTACTTGTGCATATATTTATGCATGTTTTTATTTGTGTGTATATATGTGCATGCATGTTCACGTATTTGTGCAAGTGCATACATGCGTGTGTGTGTGTGTGGGACTATGTGGGTGTGTTGGCATGTGCATGTATGTGTGTGTACACTTATGTGTGTGTAGATGTGGCCATGTGTGCTTACTTACACGCATTCATGCATGTGTGTACATGCATATGAGTGTGTGTGGGTATGTGTTTGCATGTGCATATGTATATTTGTGTGCATGTGTTCACATGTGAGTATGTGTGTGTCTATGTGTACGAGTGTGTGAGATTGTGTCAGCACACACGTGGGTGTATGTGCACAAGAGTGTTTGCTATGCATGCATGTGTACATGTGCGTGGATGTGGATGTGTGTCCACTATGCACGCATGTGTTGATGAGGGTATGTGTATGTATGTGTGCCTATGTGCATGTGGGTCCATGTACACTTGTTTTTATGCTTATATGTGCTTGCATATGTGCATGTTTGCCTATGTAAGCATATGCATAGTAGTGTGCATGTTTATATGTGTTCCAATGTGTGTGTGAATATGTGTGTATCTATGTGCATGCATGAGTATACATGTGTCTGTATTTGTGTGCCTTTGTGCATCTCATGTGTGTGCCAATGGATATGTGTGTGTGTGCTTATATTTGTGGATTTCCATGTGTCTATATGCATGTGTGTGTGAGTGGGGGGGGGGGGTTGTTAGTGTGTGCATGTGCATGAGTGCTTCCATGTGTGCATATGTGCATGTACATGTGTGCTCAATCATATCATAATGTGGGTGCATATAATTGTTCATGTGTGTGAGAGTTTGTGTGTTTCTATCTATGTACATTCATGCCTGTGTGTTTGTGTGTATGTGCATGGGTGCATGCATGTGTACATGTATGTGCATTGGTGTGTGGTGTGCACATAGGTGTGTGGATGGGTGTGTGCTTGTGCAGACGTATGGAGGTGTGCACACATTTGTGTATGTGTGTGTGTGTGTCTATGTGTGTGAGTGTGTGTGCATGATGCATGTGTACTGTGTGCATGTTTTTATATGTGTGTGCATTTTTGCTTGTGTGATTTTGTGTGCATAGGTGAGCGTGTGCATGTGTGTGTGCATATGTGTGCATGTTATGCACATCCATATGTATGTCTGTGTGAGCATGCATGTGTGCACATTTGTGCATTTGTGCATATATGTGTGTGCATGCCTGTTTGTGCATGTTTTCTTTTACATATGTGCTCATGTGTGTGTACATGTGCATGTGGTTATGGGTGATTGTGTGTGTCATTGAATGCAATTGTGTTCGTAGACATGTGCATGTGTCTTTGTGTGTGTGTTTTTGTGTTTTGTATGTGTTTTGTGTGTGTTTTGTGTGTGTTTGTGTGTGCTTGTGTGGGTGTGTGTGTGTGTGATTGTGTATGCATGTGTGTTCATATTGTGTGCATGTGCATGCATGCTTGTGTGCATGTGCATGCATGCTTGTGTGCATGGGTTCATGCACATGTGTATCTGTGTGTGTACCTATGTAGGGGTGCATATGTGGGCATGCACGTATGTGCATGTGTGTATATTTTTGTGCACCTATGAGTGTGTGTGTGCATGTACTTACGTATGTGTCTACCTTTTTGTGAATGCATGTGTGATGTTCATGTGTGTGTATGCAAGCATGTGTGTGTTTGAGTGTGTGTATGTGTGTTTGTCTAGGGTATGTGTGTGTGGTTGTGTGTGCATGTGTGTATATGCATGAGTATGTGAGCTTGTATTTGTGTACTTGAGTGTGTTGGTTGTGTTTGTGCAGGTGCATGCGTGTGTCTATGTGTGCACGTCTTAATCTGTACATGCATGTTTTGGGGAATGTGTGTGTGCATGTGCAAGTTTGTCTATGTGTGTGTTAGTGTGTGTGTGAGTGTGTGCACATATGTGTGTATACATGTGGACATGTGTGTGTATGAGTGTGCATATGTGAGTATGTGCAAGCATGTGCATTGTGCTTACATGTGTTCTTGTATGTGTGTGCATGTGTGTGTAGCTATAGACATGCATTCCTATACGATTATATGTGTATGCATGTGTGTTTGGCTATTTGTATTCGTTCCTATACAGTTGTGTGTGTGTTTGTTTGTGTGTCTACTTGCAATGATTGAGTGTGTGTTTTCTTTGCATGCGTGTGTATAAGATTTTGTGTTTATGAACTTGCACGTGTGTGTGTTTTTGTGCATCTGTGTATGAGCATGCGTGTGTGTGCATGTGCACATTTGTAGTGTGTGTGTGCGTGCATGCCTGTATACGCCTGTGTGTATGTGTGGGCTTGTGTCTATGTGTATGTGACTACATGCATGATTGTGTGTTTTTGTTTGCCACAAATATGTGTATATGGGTGTGTATGATTATGTCTATTCTTGTTTGTGTATTTATTTATTTGTGTGTGTGTACATGTGCATTTGTATGTGCATGTGTTTACACATATATCTATGGGAGTATTTTTTTGTGTGTGTATATGCACGTGCATGTGTTTGTAAATATCCATGTGCTTGTGCACTTGACGGTGTGTGCATGTTTGTATGTATGAATATGTGTGCGAGTGCATGATTGCATGTTTGTGTGTGATTGTTGAGTTCGTGAATGTGTGTGTCTACATATTTTTATTCTTGTGTATTTTTATGTAAGTGTTTGTGTGCATGCACACATGTTAGAATGTATGTATATGTATGCATGTGTGTGTGTGTGTGCTTATGTCTGTGCATGTTTGTATGTATGTATATGTATGCATGTGTGTATATGCATGCATGTGTGTTTGTTTATACTTCATGCATGTGAGCCTATTTATGTAACCATGTGCATATTTGCATGTGTGTGTGTGCAAGTATCATTTCATATTCATGTATGTGTGTGTATGCACATATGTGTGCATGTGTACTTTTGTGGCATGTGATTATGTTAGTGTTCATGCCTGTGCATGTGTATTGTGTGTGTGTGTGTATCTGTGTGCAATTGTGAATATGTGTGTGTGTGTTTGTACGTGTGCATGTATATGTCTATATCCATGTGTATGCATGGGGTGTGCATGTCTTCTTTGTGATTTCATTTGTGCTTGCTTATATATGCATGTTTGTGTGTCTGGGTGCATAAGTCTATTTGCATGGATGCTTGCACCATTGTGTGTGTATATCTATGGGTGTGTGTGGATGTGTGAATGTGCTAGTGTGTGTATGTGTGTATATGTGTGCATGTATGGGCTCATGTATGTGTCTATGTTGTGCATGTGTGCAAGCATGCATTTGCATGTGTGTCTAGGTGGGTGAGTGTGTTTGTGTGCCTTTGTGTGTTTTTATATGTTTGTATACATGTTTGCATGTGTATGTGTGTGTGTATATTTGTGTTTGTGTTTGCATGAGTGTGCAGTATGTGTGATGTTTGTCCATGTATATGTGTGTATATATGTGTGTCATTGTGGCTATTCTTGTGCATGTTTGTGTGCATGCATGTATGTTTAGGTGTGTGTGTGTGTGTATGCATGTGAGTGTGCAAGGGTTTGTGTATGTGTGTGTATGTGGATGTATAAATGCATGTGTATGCATATGCATGCTTGTGTTTGAATGAGCATGTGTGTTCATTTATGCATGCAAGTGGGTGTGCCTATTTGTACATTCATGTGTGTTTGTGTGCATATGGGTGGGTGTGAGTGTGTGTTGATGTGTATGTGTTTTGTTATGCATGTGCATATGTATGTGTATATATCCATGTGTTTGTATGTGTCCATGTGTTTTATGTTTATGTGTTTAAGCATTTGTTTGTATGTGTGTACATGTGCATATGATTTTTGTGTGCATGTGTTTCTATGTGTGTGCATGCATGTGTGCTTGTATGTGTGTGCATGCAAGGGTGCATGTGTGTGCGCGTGTGTCTATGACTGTTTGTTCATCTATGTGTGTGTGTGTGGACCTTTGCTTATGTGTGTGCAAGCACATGTACTTGTATGTGTATGTGTGTGTGTGTGTGTGTTTGTGTTCATGTGTGTGTGTGTTTATGTGTATGCATGTGCATACATGTGTTTAGGAACATGTACATGTGTTTATGTCCATGTGTGTGTGTGTATGGGTGTATGTGCATGTGCACACATTAATGTGTTCTAGCTTGTGTGTGTATGCATGTTCGATTTTATATTTGTCATGTCTGTGTGCATGTGTACGTGGGAGTTCAAATGTGTGTGCAAGCCTTTGTGTGTATGAGGATGTGTTTTCAAGCATACGCATACACTCCCATGCACACACATGCTTACATAAACATATTCATAAGCATGCATGTTTATGAATATGTTTATGTAAGCATGCGTGTGCATGGGAGTATATGTGTATGAGCATACTTGTGTGTGTGTGCATGTGTTTGTGTGTATTTGTGGGTGTGCATGCATGTGCGTGTGTGTGCCTAATATTGCTACTATATGTGTGGCTCTATGTATGTGTGTTCTTGTGCATGTGCTTGTGTGCAACTATAGGTGTGTGTATGTGCATTTATGTGTTTGTGCATAGGCACACCCACATGTGTGGCTATGCATGTGCGTGTTTACATGTGTGTGCATGCACATTTTTATGCATGTATGTGATTACAAGTAGGCATGTGGGTGTGTTTATGTGTGGATTTGATCATGCACATGCATGTCAGTAAGCGCTTGTGAGTTCATGTTTTTCTTCGTGTGCATGTATAAGAGTGTGCATGTATGCATGTCTCCATGTGCGTGTGTGTCTATATGTGGGTAAATTGGTTTGTGTGTGTACACATGCATATGTGTGTGTGTGTGTGTGTATGCATGTGCTTGTTTTGGGGAGGTTTTGTTGATGTGTGTATTTGTGAGAATGTGTTTGTGTGTGTGTAAATGTATGCCTATGTGCTTGTGTGTGTATGGGTATGCGCGTGCATGTGTTTATGTGCATGTGTGTGTGTGTGCATATGATTGTGCATGTATGTGTGTGTGTTTGTGTACGTGAGCATGTCTATATAGCTATGGATACATGTATATTCGTATTTGTATGTGCATGTGGGTGCATTTGTGTGCATATGTATTTTGAATTATTTTTGCTAATTTTAAGATTGCATTTATTTTTTAAAACTTTTTTATAAAAGAATTTTATGTTCATAGAAAATTTGGATTTATAAATATATTAATTTATAATTTTTATGATTAAGAAAAATAAAAATAAATGTTGAAATACTATGTAAAAGTTTTAAGTGGTTCGATTCAAACTAGCGCTTACGTGCATCCCCAATCAAAGTCAAGAAAAACTTCATTACCAAATGATTTACAAATTCAGGATTTTCTTTATATTTTTTTCGACCAACTTTAGGTTTTTTCATATAGTTCGTCTTCCATCTACTAGTTTTTTGTGGGTTCAACTATATCCTGGGCTTTTGCAAGCTAAACCTCAACACAACTTTTTACAAGATCAAATTGAACTAGGGCTTTCATAATTCTTAGGCCTCTAACCCAAAGGAAAAATAAAAATATATCAAGAAAAATTCTAATAAAAATATGAAAATTTTCTTATTCATTTTGATGAATATAAAACATTAAAAAGAGCTCGAAATTATGAAGAGAACTCAAAAACAGAGAGCCTACAAGGTTTAGACTTAGCTCAAAGAATTCAGAATTTATACTAATAATATGTCATAAGTGCTGCTAGGAAATTTATACCAGTGGAATATGATGTAGCCATTTTCGGAGATGTTAAACTTTTGTCTATATTCATTCTTTATTTCATGAATAAAGGTTAAATTTATATCGAAAACTTTTGGTTTTATCCATCACAAAGTTAAACAAAAGCTATTTAAAAACTTCTACCAAATAACACAAAAAGCTTTTCCAAATGACTTAAAAATTATTCTAAAAAGTTTGCATGCAACAGCACATGAAACAGCTAATTAATTAGCCATTAAGAGGGATCAACTAGTGCCGTTACTTTTAATAAGAGTGATTCTAGACTCTCAGATCAAAGGATATAAATGTGGATGCATTATGGACGGTTAGATCAAGATGGAATTGATCTGAGCCATTAAACCAAGTTGGATGAGATTTGGATTGTTTAATTCATCAACTATAAAGAAAGATTAGATTTCGACCATATGATTCAACTTGGAGAGATCTGTTCCATCAAATTAAAGATAAAATATGTGAAATAAGATGGAATAAATCTAGACCAACTAATTAAAACAAATGAGATCTTAATCATCGAAATTCGAGGCTTAAGTGAGTGCATATATGCAGGTCAAGTTTCCACCATCCCACCTACGCTCAGATGGTGATTATTTATGCTTGTTTCATGCTCTATGATAGTGAAAAAATAATAGTTCTACATTGTAGACTATTAAAAGATTTTTTAATATATATGGATTTCACAGGGGCCATATTTTGTGCCATTACATAAGGTTGGCTCCCTCCTTGTGTGGTTAAGCATTCATCACCTTTGGCACTCATATGATTTATAGTTAATCATGATGAAGGATTAGACCCATGACTTATTCGTATACTTTGAGATTAGCCCAGCTTGATCATTATGCATAGTGGCAAAGATTATGGTCAACTTGATTTTGTTCCATCTGCCAATTGGCTAGAGATTTGCATGGGCTTGTTCGAGCTTGCTAGACCAAAGAGATTACACCTTGGCACAAGTTAGGACGTAAGTTAATGTAATTTTTTAGTTTTAAAATTTTCACAAAATTCTTTTTTAAATGTTGTCAAAGTTCAACATTAGTATAACATAAAATTTGGTGTGGATGCAATAGTAAGATTTAGCCAAGAGAAAAATGATTGAAAAATAGAATCTTATATTTCTTAAATTAATAAATAGTTGAAGTAAGATTTAAAAGAATTAATTGATTGTAAAATTGAAATTCTATACATTTTATAAATCAAGGAGATGATTGAACAATTGGATGTTGAGTTAGGATTTCAAAGTGAGAAGAATGGAGATGTGCCTTGTAATCAACAAGCTGACATTTTATTACAGCGTGGAAAGACAGTAATTTCAAATTTGAAGCACATGTCTTCAATCATTAAAGTTGATTGAATATTCCAAGGTACTCTAAAGATCTCCAGTTACCATATTTAAAAGTGCATGATTGTTTTTTATACGTAGACCTGTTTCAAACTAAATAGGCTCATTAGAAAAAAAAATGCTAAATATTTAATGGTTGTTTCATCAAACACAATGGTGACTTAATAATCTCTCTATTTTGATGATAAATAATGAAGTCATATTGAGACGAATTTAAGTTGTATAATATAGGTAATCAAAGTGATGTAAAGGTCACACAAGAAGAGAATTAGAGTTTCATAACAATATAATTATATCAAAATAAATTGAAAAAATGAGATAAATTGTTTGAAAATATTGCATTCCATAATATTAAAAAAACATAAATAATTACAAATTACTAGTTTGGTATTAAGTAAATATATAATAAATTTAAAAGAAATATCTGATTTATTATAATATAACAAAATCAAAGTAATACAAATATTACATAAGAGAAGATTTTGAGTCCCATAATAATATAACCAAATAAAAGAAAAAATTTGAAGAAATGAGTCAAATTATATGTAAAATTTTTATTCCATGATATCAAAAAAGTTGAATTAGGTACGAATTTAAATTTATGTACAAATTTAAATTTATGTCACAACCATAGAAACTAAAATACTCAAAAATATAATAAATAAATATTTAATTTGATAGAGCTCGTCTAGATGAGTGCGAGGGGTTTGTTTGATCTTTATCAGACATTATTTGGAATTAATTTTTCTTTTTAAATTAAACAAGCATAAATAATAATAAATTTTTTAATATTAGGTAAATATTAATTAAACATGAAATAAAATAAGCTTAGGTAATGTAATGCAAGCAAATTAAAGCAAAATAAAGGACATGTGTGTGATTTCACATTACATAATAATTTTGCTAAACTAAAGTGAAAAACTTGATGGAATAAGAAATATTATATAAGAAACATACATTTTAAGATACAAAGGGGAATGGGTATAGCATCCTTCATTATTAAACTAGATACAAATAAATATTTCTCATAAGTCATGTAAAATACCTAGAAAAATAATATAAGAATATAATAATGAATAATTAATTGGATATGGCTTATCAACATAAATTCAATGATGTTTGTTTTGTCTCTAATATATTTTAATTGAAATTTCTATGAATTAGAATTCTAAATAAGCATAAAATATAATAACTTGTTTGTTTAATATTAAATAAATAAATGTTACACCCTTGTATTTGATGAGTCAAGCATAAATTTTTATATTTTATTTAGGCTTGATTTTAAGTAAAATAGTTAATATTTAATTAAATCAAGTCATGTACTTCACATGTCTAAAATAGTGGTCCCTAAAGACCTTGAAGCCATGGCATATTTCAAGGAAATTTGAGACATGTACGAGAATTTTTATATTTGAGTTTTTATTAATTTTCTTGAAATTGAGATGTCCAATTTTTGAGATTATGAGGCACACTAGTAGTATTAATATTTAAAAATCTTATAAAATTAATAATTATTGAATTTTTATTTTTGGGCCAAGCTTTATTGACAAAAAGTATAGATATTGGTATTTGATTTTTTAAAATAATTTAAGAATTATTTTTCATAAATTTCTTTTCATATTCATTTAGAAAACTTATAATACTATGATAATATAAAATTATTTTGGTACACTTATATTTAAAATTTTAACACAAAAATTCTTCCAATCAACCTTAAAACAGCTTAAGTCTCGAGAAAATTCACTATAGCACTGGGCGGGCTGACCCGTCACGCAATTAGCCAAGACCGCCCAAAGCTCACCGAGAGGAGCACGGCTAGGTCAAACTACAGCGGTGGACAACGGTCAAATGAACAATGCTTGGCTAAGCCAAGCCCACTCTAAGCCCGCAGAGAGGAGCTTAGCTAGGTCAAACTACAGCGATGGTCAGCGGTCAATGAACAGTGCCTGGTCAAGTCAACTCGACCAGGTGATGAAATCCCGGTCAAGGAAGGGGGGAGCCAGCCCCACAGAGGCTCAAGAATTAAATAGCACAAATTCCTTATAAAGCGGTGTGTAGACTTTAGTTCTGCAGTGTGGGACTAAAAATCCCACCTTATAACTTCGGCAGGAGCCAAGGCGCAGATCAAGCCCGCCCAGATCCAACCCGCGAGATTGAAATGGAACGGTTATTTTGAGAGTTTAATCGGTGCCGTTCGTTCAGCGCGTGGATCCAACGCTCCAGATCAAAATCGAACGGCTGTTTCGTAAATTTGATCAGCGCCGTTCGATTTTGGGCCCAAAATAGACGGTGGCTGCTTTCTGTCTGTTGCCCAAACGGCTAGTTGTTTTTTAGGAGCCGTTGAAGGTTTGTTTTTTTAGCTCAATTTTAAGCTCTATAAATAGGGAAGAATTAAGATTTATTTAGTTACCTTTGCTAAATTCTTTCAAAGATTTCAGATCTCAAATTCGAGCAATCACAAGCAAAAACGGTGCCTTCAAGCTCAAAAGGAAAACTACAACAAGGTGCTTGAAATTAGAGGTTCATGATTCAATTTTTCTCATTTCTATCCTTCTAATTTTTCAATTGTGTGTGCCTCCCTTTTCTTCTATTTCTCCTAAGTTCCTTTTGCCAATCGTTGTATTTTTCGTTTTGGGGTAAGGGCAGCCTGGTAGTAGTGCTAAAGCCCCGGGTTTGAGTTGAGCCCGGAGAAAAACTCAAGTAGGTTTGGGATTAGCCGTAGTAAAAATCCCAAGTAGGTTTGAGGTGAAACATACGAAAAACCTCACTTGTAATTGGTGCATTTAGTGGATTTTTCCCAACACCGGTTGGGGGTGGTCGTAGACTTGGTTTTGAGTCGAACCACCTAAGAACTTTTGTGTTCAAATTTCTTTATTCGTGCTTAAAACTTTTAAGTTTTAATTTCGAAAGTTATAAAAATTTTTAAATACACAATTCACCCCTCCTCTTGTGAGATTTCCTTAGCATGAAACACTTCAATAAACATTAAAGCTAAGAAAAGATAAATTGAAGCAATTAACAATACAAGTTAATATTGATGTACACGAGACAAAAGTGGAGATTTAAGGTTTCTTAGCAATTTTAGTACATAAAAGAAGTTTGAATAAAAGGGGATAAATTGTGCTAAGAAAATTGTATTTTATAATACTAAGGAGATCTACCATAAAATCTTTGATTATTAAATCAATCGTAAATTAAAATATTTAATAATTCTTATCAAAATACTAAAAAATTTAAAAAATTTAAAAAAAATAAAAAATGAATATTTAATGTGATAGAACTCACTAAGGCATGTTCAATTACATTTATTTTGACTATATTACTTCTCATTAGGAATTATAGTAAATTATCAATAATAATAAAAAAGTAATAAAAATTACTTTTGTATAACTTGAAGCTAAAATGAGATAAATTAAGGTTATGTAATATAATAAAATCAAAGTATTATAAAGTTCATAGAGGGAAGATAATTAGAGTTTCAAAGTAATATAATCAAATAAAAGTAAAACATTCAAATAACTTAAGCAAAGTTTATGAAAACATTGCTTTCCAAGACACTAAGAATATTAAGTGTAACATCTTTAATTATCAAATAAAACATCACTAAAAATTTCACATTAAAAGTGCCAAAATCATAAAAAATAAAACGTTCTGAAATATAAAAATTAATATTTAATTTGATAGAGCTCATTGGGAATATTTTGTTAGTTAACTATATAAATAAGCATAAACAATAATAAACTATTATTTGAATATTATGTAAATATATAAAGTTTAAATTATATAAATTGAAGCACTATTTATAACAAAATCTAATAATTATAAAGTTCACATTGGAGGATAGTTAGAATTACATAATAATATATTCAAATCAAAGTAAAAATTAAAAAAAATAAGATAAATCGTATTGGAAAATTGCAACACAAGATTTTAAGATTTTTTTAGCTTAACATCATCAATCCTCAACTTTGGTACGAATCAAAATGTCTCATAAAATATTCTAAAACCCTTGAAAAAGAAAAACGTACTTAATTGTATCAATTTAATCATGGAGAGTTCGATGGTTTTCTCCATCTTTGTTAAACCTTTTTTGGAATTACTATAAACTATAAATCATAAATAAACATAAGTAATAATAATTTATTATTTTAAAGTAATTTAAATATATAATGAGTTGAGATGTGATGAGTTTAAGAAGTGGAATATAAGAATATCAAAGCAATGTAATGGTCACATGAGAGAAGAATTAGTATTTTATAGTAATATAATTAAATCAAAGAAAAATAATTAAGGAAATGAGATAAACTATGTCAAATATTTACTTTCCATGATATTAAGGATATCAAGTATCACATCCATGATCATGAAATTAGGCAATATTCAAAATGTCTCATAAAATACAAGACAATAATAGAAAATAAAATATTTACTATGGATTACCAAACAAAATAAGCATAAATAATAAAAAATTATCATTTTAATTTTAAGTATTTATTAAAGCTAAAATGAGATAAATCAATGCCATGTAATATAACAAATTAAAAGTAATTTAAAGATCACAATAGAAAAATTAGAGTTTGATAACAATGTAACAAAATAAAAGCAAAAATTTGGAAAAGTGACATAAATTTTACAAAGAACATTCATTCAAAAATACTAAGGAAATCGAGTGCAACATCTGCAATCACCAAAAAAATAATAAATTAAAATATCCAAAGAAACATGCCAAAATCCATTAAAATAAAATGTTTAAAAACATAATAATTAATATTTAGTTATATAGAGGATTTCACGATGGGTTCATCAACAATTTGTTTGTCTTAATCGAACCTTGATTTGTGTTATTGAAAATTACAAAAGTAAATAAGCATAAATAGTAATAAAATTTTAACTAGACAAAAGTAAAGTGAATGTCACGTGAGAGGAGATTTAGAGATACAAATTAATTTATGAAAATCAAAGAAAAATATTTAAAGAAATGAGATACATTGTTTGGGAAAGTTGCATTCCAAGATGGTAAGTTGATTAAGTGATAATTCCTTGATAAAAAAATTGGGAACAAATAGAAATAACTCACAAAAAAACATAAATCCAAGAAAATAAAATATTTAAAAATATAAAATAAATATTTTGTTACATAATGATTACAGTGATGGGTTCAATAATATTATTCTTATCTTGGTCTAACCATGTTTGAAATTACTAAGAGTTACATAATATATAAGCACATACATTAATAAATTGTTATTTAAATATTAAGTAAATAGATATTGAAGTTCTAATGAGATAAATTTAAATAATGTAATATAAAATAATATAGGAGTTACAATGGCCACAGAAGAAGTGATTTATAATTACATATTATTATTACGAAAGAAAAAACTTTAAAGAATTGAGATAAATTATACAAAAAAATTGTATGCCAAAATAGTCAAGAGATCTAGTTTAACATCTTCATTCATCAAGTAAGACACAAATATGAAAGCCTTTAAAATGCAGGATATAACCTTTAAAAATATAATATTTAGACTAGTAAAAGTGAATATTTAATTATATTTATCTTATCAAGATGAGCTTAACTATATTTCTTTCCTCTTGATCAAACTCAATTTAAAATTACTATGAATTATCAACTTAAATAAGAATAAAGATTAATAAAGTATTATTTTAATATTAATTAAACATATACTAAAGTTGAAATAAGATAAATTGAAGCAATGTAATATAACCAAATCAAAGAAATATAAATATCACCTGAAAAAAGATTTAGAGGCACATTGTAAAATAATAAACAAAAAAATATAATATTTATAGTCAGTTACAAAATTAGGTACGAGTTGAAATATATTACAAAACATGTCTAGATCGTTAAAATATACAATATTTAAAAATATATAAAACAAGTATTTATTTGATTATAGGTCGGTCACATGAGTCTAATGACATCTTTTTCATCTCAGTTGGACCTCGTTCAAAATTACTATAAATTAAAAAAGCACTTTAACATAAATGATAAAAAATAAATTTTTAATATAAAGTTAATATATATTAAAGCTGAAAATAAGATAAATTAAAGTAATATAATTTAAATGATGTAAGTGTAAGGCAAGAATAGAATGTGAGTTTCTTTAATACAACAAAATAAGAGAGAACCATTAGAATAAATGAGGTAAATTTTACACAAAGTTGAATTCTAAGATATAAAGGAGATTGTAATAATCTCGATCATCAAATCTAGTGTGAATTAAAACAACTTGTGAAGTTTGCAAGAACACTAGAACGTAAATTATTTAATAATATGAAATAAAAATTTATATAACTCACCAATATAACTGCAATGATGTCTATTTAGTCTTGATCAGACATCGTTTTGGATTATTATGAATTATGAAATTGAATAAGTATAAATAGTAATAAATGATTATTTTTACACTTGGTTAATATATATAGAGCTAAAATAAGACAAACTTAAGTAACATAATATAAAACAATTAAAGTAATTCAATGATCTCATATGAGGAGATCTATAATTAAATAGTAATATATCAGAATTAATGCAAAAAGGTTAAATAAATGAGATAAATTGCACAAAAAGTTAAATTCTAATGTAATACAGATATCAAGTGTAAAAACATCAATCATTAAAACAAGTACAAATCTAATTGCCTCATAACAAATTCCAAAACCATAAAAAATATTATTTAGTAATATAAAAAAAATTTAATGGATATAGTTTATTAAGATGAGTTTAATGATATTTGTTTCATCTCAATTAGTCTTTGTTTACAATTAATATGAATAACAAAATTTTAAAAGAATAAATATAATAAATTATTATTTTAATAATGAGAAAATATATATTAAGGCTTAAATAAGATAAATTAAAGTAATGTAATAGATCAAAATCAAAGAAATATAAAGGTTACAAAAGAAGAGAATAAGAATTTCATAATAGTATAACCAAAGCATACTAAAATATTTAGGGAAATGAGATAAATTATAGAAAAATATTGCATTCAAAGATAGTGTGGACATTGAGCTCGACATCTCTAATTATCAAATGAGTTATAAATTAAAAATTCTATAAATTATATAAAAATATTGGAAAAAATATATTTAAAAAATATAAAAATAAATATTTAGCTTGATAGAGCTTGTTAGGAAGACTCAAACGATATTTGTTTCATCGCTATAAGAGAACATTTTGACTTATCACAAATTACATGAGTAAATAAATAGAAATAATAATGTAATATAACCAAAACACATCAATATAATGATAACACAAGGGGAAATCAAAGAAAAAATTCAAAGAAATTAGTTAAATGTTATAAAAAAATAAGCATTATGAGATGGTAAGTGCATCAAGTTTAACATCTTCAAACTAAAATTAAGTAACAAATTGAAATGACTAGCAAACCTTGCATAAAATCCTACAAAAAAAATATTTAAAATTAAAAAATGAATAATTTATGTAGATAAAGCTGACTAAGATGTGTTTGATGGCATTTGTTCCATCTCAATCAAAAATCAGTTGAAAATACAACTAAATACAAAATTAAATAAGTATTTAAAATAAGTTAGTATTTTAATATTTAATAAATATATGTTAAAGTTGAAATAAGATAAAATTAAGTAACATAATATAACTAACGAAGGCAATGTAAAGGTCACAGAAGAAGAGATTCAGAATTATACAGTAATATAACCAAATCAAAGCAAAACATTTATAAAAATAAGATAAATTATATGAAAAATTGAATTCCAAGATACTAAGAACATTGACTGTAATATCCTAATCGATCAAGTCTGCTACACATTGAAATGCCCTATAAAGCTTGTTAAAAAACAAAGAAATAAAATATTTAGAATTATAAAAATAAATATTTAATTGGATATACACATTTAGTCAAGTCCAAATGCATTTAGTTCATCTCATTTAGACCTCATTTGGAATTACTATAAGTTACCAAGTAAATAAGCATAACTAATAAATAAATATTAAAGCCAAATATAGATAATTTGAATTGATTCAATATAACAAAATCAAAATCATATAAAAGTCACATAAGAGAAGATTCAGAGGTTTGCTGTAATATAATAAAATCAAAGCAAAAAAGCTGAAAAAAAATAAATTTTATTGGTAGGTTACATGCGAAGCAACTAGGGAGATGAAGCAAAACATCATTAATCATTAAATCTTATAAAAATGAAAAAGTCTCAAAAAGCATGCCAAAATTTAAAAAAAATTAAAATATTTAAATATATAACAATGCACATTTAAATCGATAGACCTTTTCGAAACGAGTCCAGAGACTTTTGTTTCATCTTGATCAAACATCATGTGAAATTATTATGAATTACAAAAATAAAATAGTTATAAAAAAATAAAATAATTATCATTTTAATATAAAATAAATATATAACAAAGTTATCGTGAGATAAATTAATGTAATATAATATAGATAAATTAAATAAACATATTGATCATACAAGCGGAGAATTAGAGTTTCATATTAATATAAAAAGATCAAAGTGAAATAGCTGAAGAAATGATTTAAATTGTATAGGAAAGTTGAATTCCAAGATACTAAGAAGGTGAAGTGTGATAGTCAAGTTCCTCAAATTAGCTACAAATTTAAATATCTTACAAAAGATGCCAAAATCTCAAGCAGTTTAATGACATTTGTTTTATTTCTTTTAGACATAAACTAGAATTACTAAATATAATAAAATTAACTAAACACAAATAATTAAAAATTATTATTTCAATATTTAAAAAATATCTTGCAAAATAAGCATAAAATCTAGAAAACATTTTTTAAAATCTAAAATAAATATTTAGTTTATTAGAGTTTATAGAGTGGAATATAATAATGTTTTATTTGTCTTAATGAAACCTTTTTTTGAATTACCATGAATTAAAAATAAATAAGTAAAGAAACAATTATTGTAATACTTAGTGAATATATAATAAATCTTAAATAAGATAAAAATTAAGTAATGCAACAAAGCCAAATCATTGTGATGTAATGTTCACACTTAAGAAGATTTAGAGTTACATAATAATACACCAAAATCAAAGTGAAATATTAAAGTAAAAGACAAATGTTACATGATGCATTTTAAAACACTAAGGAGATTGAGTATAACATTCTTAATCATGAAATTAGATACGAATAAAAATGTGTCGTACTGCATTTTGCAACCTTAGATAATAAAATATGTGAAATATTAAATTTACTATTAATATATAGTTTATCGAGACAAGTACAACAATACTTGTTTCATCATGATCAGATTTAATTTGTAATTAGTATGAATTACCAAAGTCAATAAAGATAACTAAAAATAAATTATTATTTTAATATTAAGTACATGAGAGGAGAAAAAGAATTTTATTGTATTATAAATAAATCGAATAAATAAATTTGAAAAAATAAGATAAATATTGCTACAAAGTTTCATTCCAAGATGCTGAGGAGATCGAGTGTCACATATAATGATATTTGTTCATTTCAATTGGTCCAAAATTTTAATGCTCGAGGATGTTACCCTCGATTTGTTAGTATCATGGAATGCAACTTTGAAGTGCTAGTTCTTACTTCTTTAAATTGTTTGCTTTGATATTATTATAATTCCATAAAACTCTAGTTCCCATATCAAAATTTCTTTTCATTGCAGTCATTTGGTTAAGTTACATTGCATCAATTAATATCATTTTAGCTACAACATATATTTACTAAATATCAAAATAAAAATAAATAAGTATTTATACTTATTAACTTACATAATTTATGGTAATTATAAACGAGGTCTGTTCAGATGATACATTATTGGGCTTGTGTTGATAGGTTTATGCTATTAAATATTTATTTTTTAAATGATTCATTTATTAATGTTTTGGCATGATTTATGAGATATTATTACTCATACATATTTTGACGATAAAAGATATTAGATTTGATATGCTCAGTACCTTGAATGTAACTTTCTCACATAATTTATCTTTCTCAAATTTTTTTATGTAATTATAGTACTATGTAAAACTATCACTCTTATTATATGACTTTCACTTCACTTTTATTTTATTATATTATATTACATATATTTATCTCATTCTTACTTCAATATATAAGTGTTCAATATTAAAATAAAAAATTATTATTACAATAATGTTTATTTGAAATGATAGAGTATATTGAGATAAGTTTATTGTAGTTTCTTTCATCTCATTTGGACATTGTTTGGAATTAGTATGATTTACTATTATAAATAATTATAAAATAATAAGAAATTATTTTCTTGATAAAAGTAAATATATATTAAAGTTCAAATGACATAAATGAAGTAATGTAATATGACCAAATAAGAATGATGCAATTATCATGGTGGAAGAGATTTTGAGTTAGTAGCCATATAAACAAATTAAAGTGAAAAGTTTAAGAAATGAGTTAAAATGTATAGGAAAGTTGTATTCCAAGTTATAATATATATTAAGAATCATATCATTGATTCTCTACTATTGTTTGAATCGAATAATCTCGTAAAGGTATGCAAAAATGGTTAGAAAGTAAAATTTGCTAAAAAAAATATAAAAATGAATATTTAATTCAATAAAACATGTCATGATGAGTTCAATGATATTTGTTTCATCTTGATTGAACATCATTTAAAATTATTTTGAATGGAAAAAGTATGAAAATATAAATAATAATAAACTAATCTTTTGACATTAAGTAAATATATATTGAAACTAAAATAAGACAAATGGTAGAAGTGAAATATAACCAAGTTAAAGTAATATAAATGTCAAACGAGAGAAGAGCTAGAGTATTATAGTATTGTAACTAAATCAAATAAAACCTTTTAAAAAATGAGATGAATTTTGTGAGAAAGCTACATTTGAAGTTACATAGTATATTGAGTGTAAAATCGTTAATCATAAAATGAGATACGAATCAAAATATCTTATTAAATATCAAATATCTTAAAAAAGGTGTTTAAAAATATAAAAGAGAATATTTTATAAGATAGAACATTTCAAAATGAGTCTAACAAAATTTGTGATGTCTTAGTCAGACATTATCTGAGATTATTATAATTTACCAAATTAAACAATAATAAATAATAATGAATTATTATTGTAATATTATGATGAAAGAAGATAATTTGAAGAAATTTAATATATCCAAATAAAAATGATATAAATTTCACATGAAAAAAGAATTAAAGTTACAAAATAATGTATTCAAAGTTTCCCTCAGGATAGCTGGAGCCATAGTCGGAGTTTTATCGGTGTAAAGCCAATGATTAGAGGCATTAGAGGCACAATTCCCTTGACCTATTCTCAAACTTTAAATAGGCAGGAGGCTCGACTGCTTTGATGAGTTGAGCAAAGGAATCCATGCTCCAAGTGGGCCATTTTTGGTAAGAAGAACTGGCGATGCAGCATTAACTGAAAGCTGGGTTATGGAGTCCAACTGCAAGCAAACCTAGAGCACACAAAGGGTGTTGGTCGATTAAGACAGTAGGATAGTGGTCATAGAAGTTGAAATCCACTAAGGAGTGTGTAGCAACTCACCTGCTGAATCAACTAGCCCCGAAAAATGAATGGTGCTTAAGCGTGCGACCCACACCTGGCCGTCGGTGTAATGAATTTCCCGACAAGTAGGAGGGTTGAATGATCGCTGCAAAATGTGGGGCATGAGCTTGCATGGAGCCTCTGTTGGTGCAGATCTTGGTGGTAGTAGCAAATATTAAAATGAGAACTTTGAAGGCCGAAGGGGGGAAAGGTTCCATGTGAACAGCACCATGGGTTAGCCAATCCTAAGAGATGGGGGAACCCATTGGATAGTGCCATTTGGCACGAGCTACAAAACGGGGTCGAGTTAAAATTTCAAGTTGGTCAATGACAGTCGATGGCAATATCAAGTGGTTTGGAGACGTCGATGAGGGCCTCAGAAAGAGTTATCTTTTCTACTTAACAGCCTATCGGCCCTAGAAACGACTCAGCCGAGGCAGGGCCAAGAGGTTGGAAGAGCACCACATATTGAGCAATGTCCGATGCACCCCTGGCAACCCTTGAAAATCAAGATGGTCGAGTACCTCCCATGCCCAGTCGTACTCATAACTACATCAGGTCTCCAAGGTGATCCTCGGACGTCGAACAATCGACTCAAAACTGGTTTAGGCTTGGGGAATCTGACTGTTTAATTAAAACAAAGCATTGTGATGGTCCTTGAGGATGCTCATGCAATGTGATTTTTGCCCAGTGCTCTGAATGTCAAAGTGAAGAAATTCAACCAAGCACAGGTGAACAGTGGTAGTAACTATGACTCTCTTAAGGTAGCCAAATGCCTCGTCAATCCGGGCAGAAGACATTGTCTGTGGGGAGTTTGGCTGGGGCAGCTCATCTATTAAAAGATAATGTTGGTGTCCTAAGATGAGCTCTATGAGAATAGAAATCTTGTGTGGAACAAAAAGGTAAAAGCTCGTTTGATTCTGATTTTCAATACGAATACGAACCATGAAAGTATGGTATATCGATCCTTTAGGCTTTCAGAATTTGAAGCTATAAGTGTCAGAAAAGTTACCACATGGATAACTAGCTTGTAGTAGCCAAGCGTTCATAGTGACGTTGCTGTTTGATCCTTCGATGTCGACTCTTCCTATCATGGCGAAGCAGAATTCACCAAGTGTTGGATTGTTCACCCACCAATAGGGAACATGAGTTGGGTTTAGACCGTCATGAGATAGGTCCATCTTACTCTAATGATGAATGTGTCATGATAGTAATTCAACCTAGTACAAGAGGAGCAGTTGATTCACACAATTGGTCATCACACTTTGTTGAAAAGCCAGTGGCACGAAGCTATCATGTGGAGGATTATGATTGAAGGCCTCTAAGTCAGAATCCATGTTAAGATGCTGCACTTATGCCTGTCGTTCTCCTGTTGGCCTGAAGTAGGGGCTTGGCACCCCAAGAGCACACGACCACAGGCTAATCTAGTGTCATAGAAAGTTGGATGGCATGGGCCCCATAAGAAACGATAGTTAAGAATGAACGATAGGTAGAATCCTTTGCAGACGACTTAAATTTACGATGGGGCATTGTAAGTGGTAGAGTGACCTTGCTGACATGATCCACTAAGATCCAACCCTCTGTTGCTGTAGATTCGTCCCCCACTATCGAAAAGAAAAAAAAACCTTGTTTTTAGTTGACTTAAGCATGACCATCTCGCTTGTTGGCTTGCTTTACTTTGCTCCACTTATTGCGATAATTTGTGTGGATATGATGGTGCAAGTTCTTTTCTGTGGGTCTTGTGCAACTGGCCTTGCGATGCATCCCTCGGTAGCTCTACCTATGTGTAAGGCTTATTCCTAACTTTGTAATCTCCATAAATTGTCATGATTCAGTTACCAAAATTGTGAAATAGCTATGGAACCCTGAAAAAGGTTTGAAAAATATTTATTTGGCTTTGTTGTTAAAATAGTGCCCTCATTGTTATTAGCAGCATGTCGATTTGCTCTAGGGCTGACTCCCTAACTCAGCATAGTTGGAGCTGCATCCCTTTCATAGCATTGAGTGCACTACGGCATGGTGGCACATGCATAAGGGCTTTATGCATTTTTGGCATTAGACATTGAGGAGCTCTTATGATGCTGCGTGCTCGCTAGTGCACTGTGCTCACTCGCTTGGGTCTTTCTGCGAGCATCTTGTGGCTTGTTTGTAGGCATTTGCATGCTCTGGTCTATCTACATGTACCTTGGGGCTTGTCTGTGTGCCCGACAACAACCTATGCGTGCTCTTTGTTAGGATGACAAAGTGTAACATTTTTCGAGATTTTTTAGTGCTGCAGGCTACAAGCGGCATGTGCATCGCGCTTCTGCTCGTGGGAATATGCACCGCGCTCCTTTGCACAGTCATGTGCACCGCACTCCTACGCGTGGTCAGGTGCACCGTGCTCCTGCTCACTGGCTTATCTACGCATCTTCAGTAGAACGGTGCGCCCGCATCATTGTGCTGCAGAAATGTGAAACTTTCATTGGGATTTTTTGCTCTGTGGTCTTCATGAGGGGACCAAAAAGTGTAACTTTTTTTGGGATTTTTAGCATTGTAGGCTGCTTTCTGGAAATTGAGAATTTTGGATATGGGGACAACCTATTGGTAGTATTGCCTCCTTCCTTGATGGAATTGTCGCAAAACACAAGCCAAATTGTGTGCATGTGCAACGCTTTGCAGCTTGCATAACAAGTCCACGAATTTTCACTCAATGCGAGGCATGGTTTAACCATGTAGTCCTAACAATGTGCTCTCGCATTGGGTTTAGACTCCGTGTGTCTTGGGTCCTAGCCGCGTGTGCCCAGCTGCAAATTATATGGTCGTCATGTGTGCACCAAAAAGAGTAAAATTTATTGGGATTTTAGTACTGCAGGCTGCTATTGCTTGGATAAGGTGACAGCCTATTGGTAGTCTTGCCTCCTTCCTATAGATGGAATTGTTGCAAAACACAACCCAAATTGTGTTTAGATACAATGTTGTGTGGCATGAATAAAAGGTGACGAATTTTTGCTCAGTACGAGGCATGGTTAATCTATGTAGTGCGAGTAGTGCACGCTTGCATTGGGTTCAGACTTCACATGTCTCAGGGCCTGGCCGTGCGTGCCCAGTTGCGACCTGCATTGTCTTCCTGTGCGGACCAAGAAGTGTATCTTTTTTCGGGATTTTTAGCACTGCGGGTTGGCATCGCTTGGATAAGGTAATAGCTTATTGGTATCTTGCCTCCTTCCTATAGATGGAAGTGTTGCAAAACACAGCCCAAATTGTGTGCAACGCTGTGTGGCTTGCATAAAAGGTGACGAATTTTTCCTCAATACAAGGCATTGTTAAACCATGTAGTGCTAGTATTGCAATCTCGCACTGGGTTCTGACTGTGCATGTCTCACGGCTTGGCCATGCATGCATAGGTTCAACTTGTACTGTGTTCATGTGGGGACCAAAAAGTGTAACTTTTTTTGGGATTTTTTGCACTGCAGGTTGCTGGCACGTGGATATGGTGATAACCTATTGGTAGTCTTACCTCCTTCAAAGAATTATCTCTCCTTGTGTCGCCAACAAGCATGTTCACCGTGCTAGTGTGCCTGGGCTTGTGCACTGTGCTCCTATCGACTGGCATGTGCACCACGCTCCTGCAGGTTGTCATTTGCACCTCACTCCAATGCTGTTGCCTATCCATGCATCCTTAGTGGCAAGGTGCACCCACATCATTGCACGACAGAAACATGTAACTTTCATCTGGATTTTTAGCATTGTGGTCTCCATGAGGGGACCAAAAGGTGTAACTTTTGTTGGGATATTTAGCACTACAAGATGCTTTCGCTTAGATGTGGTGACAACCTATTTGTAGTCTTGCCTCCTTCTTAGATGGAACAGTCGCGAAACAAAACCCAAATTGTGCGCATGTGCAACACTATGCAGCTTCAATAAAAGTCGAGGAACTTTCGCTTAATGCGAGGCATGGTTTAACCAGGTAGTGCTAGTAATGCGCTCTTGCACTGGGTTCTGACTGCCCATGTCTTGGGGCCTGGCCATGCGTTCTTAGCTGCAACCTATATGGTCTTCATGTGCGGACCAAAAAGTGTAACTTTTTTGGGGTTGCTATTGCTTGGATAAGGGGACAGCCTATTGGTAGTCTTGCCTCCTTCATATAGATGGAATTGTCACAAAACACAACCCGAATTGTGTGCATGTACAATGCCGTGTACTTTGCATAAAGGCGAAGAATTTTTTCTTAATATGAGTCCTAGTTAAACCATGTAAGGCTAGCAGTGTAGTCTCGTGTTGGGTTCTGATTGCAAGCATCCTGCCTCCTTGCTGCGCGTGCTCAGTTTTTACTTGTACCGTGTTCATGTGGGGACCAAACAATGTAGCTCTTTTCGAGATTTGTAGCACTGCAGGCTACTGCCTCTTGGATAAGGTGACAACCTATTTGTAGTCCTGCTTTCTTCCTGTATTGAATTGTGGCAAACAAACCAGAATTGTGTACAAGTGCAAGGTTATGTGGCTTCCATAATAGTTAACGAATTTTTGCACAATGTGAGGCATGGTTTAAAGATATAGTGCTAGCAGTGTGGGGTCATTTTGGGTTCTAACTACGTGCGTCTAGGTTCCTGGCCGTGCGTGCGTAGTTGCGACCTATATGGTCTTCATGTGGGGACCAAGAAAAGTAACTTTTTTCCAGATTTTTAGTGCTAGAGGCTGCTGCCACTTGTATAAGGTGACAACCTATTAGTAGTGTTGCCTCGTTCCTATTGATGGAATTGTCGCAAAATGCAACCCGATTTTTTGCATGTGCAACGCCATGCAGCTTGTACAAAAGTTGATGAATTTTCGCTCAATATGAGCGATTGTTTAAACATGTAGTGCTAGCAGTGTGCTCTCGCACTGGGTTCTGATTAGTTGCATCTCGTGGCCTAGCCACACACAATTCGTGGCTACCAATATGGCCTTCATGTGGGGACAATAATATGTAAGTTTTTTTTAGATTTTTAGCACTGCGGGCTGCAGTCACTTTAATAACGTGGCAACTTATTGATAGTCTTGCCATTCCTAGATGGAATTGTAGCAATACACAATGTGAATTGATAGTCTTACCCACGTGCGTTCGCATTGCCCTGCTTACCCACACGCATTCGCATTGGCCTGCATAGCCTTGCACATTTGCGGTGGCCTGCTTACTCACGCGCTGTGGGTGCCTTGTCTGTGTGCCTTTGGTGTTCTTTACCTTCTTCTTGATAGAACTATCGTGATATGTGACCTGCAAGTGGTTGGTGCATTGTGGCCAGCAGCACAGTGAAAATAGTGACGATGCAACATGCTCAATGACATTTTGTGTTGTTCATCCTTCGGCAAGATCTACAGTAACTGCGTGCAATCCAATGCACCCTATTAGGCTGACTGTGCTCGCGTTGCACTCTTTCAAGATGTGGTCAACGACAATCTATGTATGCGGCATGTGGGGACTACAAAGTGTAGCTTTTATTTGGACTTTTAGCACAACGTGCTGCTCTTGCATTGATATGGCGATTACCTACTGGTAGTGCTATCTTGTTATTGCATGAAAAAATTGGTTCAATCCATAATCTGCACTGGCAAAGTGGGATGCTGCATGGCTTGCGGCCATGTGGAAGATCGATGATGCAATATTCGGTAGGGTTTGAGCACGTAAGGCTATTGCCCAACTGTTGTGTTGTTGTGGTGGAGTGCAAGACTGTGCACTGTTTGAATTGCTACCCTCTTTTCGACCATATGTCGTATCTTGGGAAGGCCAATGCAGGAATGAGGTGTTGCTCAAAGTGTTTTTAAGCTATGCAATTTGTGCTTGGCTTTATGTCGGTTGGGCATGCTGCTTGCTTTGCATGTTTTTCGAGGTATTGCTTTTTGTGTGATGCGGGTGCTAGCCAATGCCTTCATCCCAAATTAGACCCTCTGTGCTTCCTATTTTAATCATCATTGAGGCCATTTAGGCTAATGGGGTTGGATTGGTGAGGAACCATTTTTGCACAAGAGATGTTTGTTGTGGTGCTACTTCGTATGGCTTTGTTACCTCTTGGTTTGGTCTGTCAATACATGAGTAGGGCTTTGTCACTTTGTTGAACCTTCTTACGAAGGAAGTTCATATGTTGTTTTCCTTTCAATTGGATGGGTAGGTTCTATTCAATTATTTTTTATGGTGCTGCACAACTCTGGCATTACGTAATGCTATAGAACGCATGATCGTCCATGCTCCCTAGTTGGCATGGGGTCAGATATCTCACATTTCAGTCATATCATTCTCCAATAAAGAGGTTTGTCCTTGAGGAATGTTATTGTCGAGAGGAAATGTTACGAAACTTAGGCGATGGTATCCCAACCTGGGAGCATTTGCTCTTCCTTTGTGAGTATTGCTAGACATGATGAACGTGTCAAATTATTACATGCGGTTTTTCCTGGTGTTTTATTATTCTCTATTGCTACCTGGTTGATCCTTCTAGTAGTCATATGCTTGTCTCAAAGATTAAGCCATGCATGTGTAAATATGAACAATTTTAGACTGTGAAACTATGATTGGCTCATTAAATCAGTTATAGTTTGTTTGATGGTACTTGCTACTCGGATAATCATAGTAATTCTAGAGCTAATACGTGCACCAAACTCCAACTTTTGTAAGGGATGCATTTATTAGGTGAAAGGTCGATGTGGGCTTTTGCTCGGCTCCTTGATGATTCATGATAACTTATCGGATCGCACGGCCTTCGTGCCAGCAATGCGTCATTTGAATTTTTGCCCTATCAACTTTCGATGATAGTATAGGGGCCTACAATGGTGGTGATGGGTGATGGAGAATTAGTTTTATAATTAGGAGAGGGAGCCTGAGAGATGGCTACCACATCCAAGGAAGGAAGTAGGCATGCAAATTTCCCAAACCTTACACGAGGAGGTTGTGACAATAAATAACAATACTAGGCTCCACGAGTCTGGTAATTGGAATGAGTAAAATCTAAATCCCTTTACAAGTATCCATTGGAGGGCAAGTCTGTTGCCAGCAGCAGTGATAATTCCAGCTCTAATAGCATATATTTAAGTTGTTGCAGTTAAAAAGCTCGTAGTTGGACCTTGGTTTGGGTCAGTCGATCCACTTTTTGGTGTGCACCACCTACACTGATCATTTTGTTGACGATGCGGTCTGGCCTTAGCTGGCCAAGTTATGCCCTCGATGTTACTTTGAAGAAATTAGAGTGCTTAAAAAAGCCCATGCTCTAGATACATTAGCATGGGATAACATCATAGGATTTTGATCTTATTGTGTTGGCCTTTGGGATCAGAGTAATGATTAAGAGGGACAGTCATGGGCATTTGTATTTCATAGTTAGAGGTGAAATTCTTGGATTTATGAAAGACAAACCACTGTAAAAGCTTTTGCCAAGGATGTTTTCATTAATCAAGAATGAAAGTTGGGGGCTCAAAGACTATCAGATAACATCCTTGTCTCAACCATAAATGATGCCAACCAGGGATTGGCGGATGTTGCTCTTTGGACTCCATCAACACCTTATGAGATATCAAAGTCTTTGGGTTCGTTTGATTCAAAAAGTGGCCGAAGCCTACAAAACAACCCCCATTATGGAAGCTCAAATACAAAAACATCCAATAATAACTTATGCAAAGGTTTGCATAGGGGCATACCCCCATCCCAAAAAAATCAGAATAATATGTAGTTTTTGCAATCCTCCCTAAGCACATGAGTGAGTCGCTGAGCCATCCTACTTCTCACATAATGAAGTGCATCCGAATAAATATCTTCCTTCATGGGGTAGTGAATAAGTTGCATCACCTCATTATTTGCAGTAGTGGAGTTAGTCTGGATCTCAATAGTGGGGAAACTCTGACACTTTGTCATAGTCAATATGATGGCCTCAAGGATCATCTAAACCTCCATAGCATTGCTAGCCCATGAAATAAGTCTCATGCCCAAAGCATAGATGGGTCTCCCACAATGATCCCGTGCCACCATGCCCACACAAGCTATCTCGCCCTTCACAACCGCATCATAGTTTATCATGATGCATCCCATTGAGGGAGAAGCTAGGTAAAGGCTAAGGACCCCATAGGGTAATGAAACTTCCTGTTGGGCATAGATGGGTGAGAGATAATAGCCCTAGTTGTTGCAGCATTCTCTAGTTTTATTTTCTGAATAAGGATGCTCTTGCTAAAGGTAGGCTCATTATGCTTCTTGTGGTTTCTATTCTCCCATATATGGTACATAGTGGAACCAACCATAGCCAAATGATGTGCCTTGCTCCCATGGGCCATGCCAGGCTGCTCGATGCTAGAGAAGAAACACACCAGGGTGCACGAAGTAGTGCCTACGCGTGTCACGTCGCAAGCCGAGCGCCAAGGTAGAAGTGCCCAGCACAAGGTTTGCCCAAATCTGCTGCACCATCTTGCACTCGCACAAGCTATTCTGACGCATCTCCACACACCACTAGATACAAGATCTATAGTCCCCCAAGTGCCTTCTCACAGGACAAAAAGTCGTGGGAATGAGATCCTTGGTGGCGCTCCACATAAAGGTGTGAACCCGATGCATTGTCTTCAATTTCAAAATCCAGGCTAAATGGTTTCCATGATCATCCCCTTTAGAAGTCCCAATAAGAAACTTATAGAACATAGCATAAGAGACATTCATTGAATCAATATGTGCCTGCTTGAGCTCATCCACAACACAAGTGTGCCTCCACGGTAAATGAAGAATATGGTCCCTAAGTAGGTAGTTTGTCCAACTCATAATAGATTCTAAATCCCAATTCCCTCACTCCAAGATGTAGTCCTTAACCATATTCTGCCAAGAAGTCTCTATATTGATAAACATGGGCCACCACATGATTAGGAAGAAACCCAACCAATTGTCCTCATAGAAATTCGTATTATTGCCATCCACAATTTTCCAAAAAAATCCTCAATAGCCTGAGGAAGAGCCTCCATAATAAGCCTACATGTGTGAGAAGCAACCCAGTGAACCTTGCATAAGTTATTGCCAAGTCAGTACTTCTTCCTCATGATGTCCACCCATAAACTATCTTCATGGTGCAATAATCTCCTACAATGTTTAATGATCAGAGCACACGGCCACACCGTGAGATCAAATAAGCCCCAACCCCCCATGTCCTTTAGGAGAGTAATAGTGTTCTAATCAGCATAGTAAATAGAATGAGTATAGCTAGTCCCACACTAATGAAATCTCTTAATCATCTACTCAATGATCTCTAAAGTCCCCATAAGAACTACACAGTGACTCAACACAAAATTGGGGATTGTACCAATAACCACCTTTATCAGAAGAACTTTGCCGACCAAGAAGAGAGGCTGCACACACCACTTCGCAACCTGAGTCTCAATCCTTTGGATAATAAAGTTGAAATCGCCCTTAATGAGAAGCGTAGCTGAAAATGGGGATGCCTAGGTAGATAAGATTAGTGCCTCTCGGGATCATAAGTTTCCTAGCCATATGTCTTTTCTTCTTCTCCTTCATACCTCTACTGAAAAAGATACTGGACTTTGCATGGTTGACAATGATCCCAGTGTGCTCACTGAGGTGATACAACAAAATCTTAATAGCATTAACAAATGTGTGAGAGACGAGCACATAAATAATAATATCATCAGCATATAAGAGATGTGAGATGATGGGTGCAGTAGGAGCACAACAGAAGCCAAGCAAAGCCTGGGCCACATGCTTGCGTGCCAACATAGTGAAACTTGGATACTATAGGGAAGAGATACGAAGAAAGAGGACAACCCTACCAAAGCCCTCTGAAAGCATGAATCCATGGGAGACTGTCACCATTGAAGAGGACCCCAAACCTGGAAGCCACAATGCAAGCCATAACCCAATCACACTAAATTGTAGGGAAGCCCAACAATTACATCATCTCAGCAACAAATTGCCACCTGATGTTGTCATAGACCTACTCCGTGTCTAGCCAGATGGCCATCAAACCAGCTCTAGAAGAGGAGGATTGCATCCAAACTCCCATCTTCTGAGCCATAAAAATGTTAACAAAAATGGCCTTGCCAGGGACAAAATCCCCCAACTCTATAGTAATGATATCTTGCAATACACTTTTGAGCCTATCCACCAAATTCCTGGCCACAATCTTGTAGATAACATTGCACAAGTTCATGGGCCGAAAATACTCAGGCCTGTAAGCACCCTATCTCTTGGAGATAAGAACCACCAACGTGTCCTTCCAAGAAGTGGGCATGCGACATTCCTTGAAAAAACAAAAGACAGATAGAATAATGTTCACCTGAGTGATCGCCTAGTAGCCTGTGATAAACTCAGTAGTGATGCCATCTAACCCTAGTGCCTTTTTTCTCCTACTAGTCCTAATGGTAGTAGTAACTCTTCCACCATGATATCATGAGTCAATAGTGATTTTTGCTCCATGTTAATACAGTTATGAGACTAGTGATGAATAGAAGATAAATCACTGGAATCTCCCCCATTTGTTGCCCAAGTAGCTCATGAGGATATCACTAATATTGGTCAAATTCTCCACTACAGCATCATGCTCATCCTTAAGCTGAGTGATAAGATTATTTCTCCATCTAAATGTAGCAACAGCATGAAAGAAACTCGTATTCCTGTCATCTAAGAAAGCCTAATTGATCTTAGCACGTTGCCAGCACCACTTCTCCTCCATAGCACACCCCTTGTGAAAAGTTATGATGAGACCACCCAGATGAGTGTTCTCCTCCTCACTAAGCCCCTACTTAGATTCCTTGGCCTACAGATAAGGGATCATCCTCTCTTTATCCCTATTAGTCCCCATAATGTCCTTCTTGCTCCAATTGTGAAGAGCCACCAAACTTCTGTGGAATTTTGTGGTAAGGCAATCTATCCGATTTCCATTAGTGCACCCCAAGCCTGCTTAACAATGCCCACCGAGTTAGGATGATCAAGGTAGATGATTTCAAAATAATACCTTGGCTCCCTTGAAGTCATGCTCTTCTTACCCATGTTAATCACTAATAGGATATGATTCAACCAAATACATGCAAGATGAGTAACCAACATAGTAAGGAACACATTAAGGTCCTCCAGGTTGATGAGCTACCTGTCCAACGTCTCCCAGATTCTGGCATTATCCTGTTTACCATAGCACCAAGTGTATCTGTTTCCAGCAAAACCAAGGTCTGTAAGCTGGAGATCCTGTATGGTAACAAAGAATTCCTGCTGCCCATGGCCGTTGCTAAATGTCTTCCCTCTACGCTTCTCCTCTTGGGACATAACAATGTTGAAGCCACCAGCCACAATCGTATGGCTCTGCCAAGCCGATTCCTCTCTTAATGTTTGCCAAATGCCTTTGAATCTATAAGGGTCCTTTGGATAGTAAACCACACAACATTCAATGCACAGGCCATTCAGAAACTTGACTTCAACAACCACAACATGTGGAGAGAAATGAGACACCATAAGATCCACACCTTGCTTCCAAAGAATAATAATACCTATCAATTTCCCCAATGAAGGCTGCACAACAAAATTCCAATCTCTATGAAGGAGTATGTCAGCATCTCTCCTATCAAGGGTCTCAACCCTTGTCTTCACCATTGCGAAAACCCCAATGTTAGCCTCCCTAGCAAATCTCTGCAAGTAGCACCTTGATTTCTTGTCCCTAATCACACGAATGTTCCAAACAGTGATTTTTGTCACAAGGAGAGGAGAAGTGTGTTTGTAGCCCTCAAGCCACCACAATAGGCAGCACACAAACAAATGCATGTGCACACACTCCCACGTGGGGAGCACACCACAGAGTAGCATAACACTGCAAAGCCGAAGCGAGGCAACATCAGTGGGGGAGACTCACAAGGACATGCATGGTTTGCACACTGCAAGTGTGGACCAAGAAACATATCCCAAGAGTGTGTGTACATACCAAGTCCACGACACGCTGTACCAAGCTCATCGTAGTCCATCCATCAAATTTGCAACCCAAGATCGTGTGTGCACCTCATGGCGGGGTGCCAACGCGTGCACCCCGTGGCAATACACAAGAGCACCGTGAAGAAACTACGTGCAGTAAGAAATGTGAGCAGCCATAGCCACCAATAGCATGCAAGAATATAAGTGCACTGTAGTCCACGCATGCACCACGCCGAGCATACTAAGTGCATAATTTACGTGCAAAACCCCAACTGCGTCGAGTACCTGCCTAGTCGTGTGCACCCCCCCCCCCCAACACATGTTGCCAATGCATGGAAGCCAAGTCACCAGCCAAGTAAACCATATTTTATGGAAAAAAGCTGCAATCCATGATTTACTACAAGGGGAAAAACCCCTCACTACCCAATTATGTGTGGATCATGAGCACTACTACAGCATCCCTATTCCCCCTGAAGGCTATCACATGAAATCACTCTATCTTTAGTATGATAATCCTCTTGCATAGCTCCTAATCTTTCATGATATGCTTAAGTAGTGTAGTAATCCCTTTGTTTATTTATTGTTTGTTGTTGCGAACCCCTCACCGCATTGGCATGGTCTTTTGGTGCCCAAGTTTTCCTATAAGTTTCTCTACCCCAAAGGATAGAGGTGCTCCTTTTCCTTATTGTGGGCCTTCTCTTATATTCATTTCCCTTGAAGTCTCCATGTGTGGTTCTTGTGCTTTGATCTCCCTGCTGCTTATAAGTATAGCCTTTCCTAATCAAATTCATTCTTTGCTTTATCGGTTGCACTACCATCCAGGGGCCGTGACCCTCTTTGTCACACTCATCCACCTTTGCCCATGACACGCATGTGTGTAGTGCTTGTCGAGACACATCCATGGGATTCGATGGCACATTCTCGCATGGCGTAGTTGTCACGACCCGTGCTGCACGCTCTTCTATAGCTATTGCATGACTCGTCACATTCACTATAGCTTTAGCATAATTGGGATCAGTCTTTCTATGTGGGCACTACTCTCAGGCATGGCCAACATGCCCACACTCATAACAAATGCATGGTAGGCCTTCATATTCAAATGGTTAGAAGGTTCTTCCAAGGTCTCCACTAAGCCACATACCCAGCTTAAGGGTTTAGTAAGGTCCATATGAATGCAAACCCAAGCAAAGAAAGATCTTTGTAATCGTTTCATCCATCCATCAAGTAAAATGGGTTCTCCCACATTCTTTGCAATCCTTATGATGTTATCAAATATCAATAAAGTAGAGGCAAGGTAGGAAAGCATACCCACATCGAGGTACACATAGTTATATCCGATGATGGCTTAAATTCAACTGACCACATGTCAAGGCACATTGCTTGACCCCAAACCTACCAAGAGCCACCCAGCCACACCTTATTTCAATCCTCCATAGATTCAAAATGTAAGCAAAAACAATTGAATGGTAGCTCTAAGACCCGAAAATTTTTGAAATGATCTTTTTTTAAGTATCCCGTCTCTTACGGGGAAGGGAAGAGAATCCCCATACACTCTCCCAACAAAAAAATGTTGGTGGAAGGCCCTTCTTTGCAAGCAAGCTTGGTCATGCTTAAGTCAACTAAAAATAGGTTTTTTTGCTTTTTGATAGTGGGGGACGAATCTACTGCAACATAGGGTTGGATCTCAGTGGATCATGGCAATAAGGCTACTCTGCCACTTACAATGTACCGTTGCAAATTTAAGTCATCTACAAAGGATTCTACCCATCGTTCATTCTTAACAATCAGTTCTTATGGGGCCCATGCCATCAAACTTTCTATGACACTAGACTAGCCAGTAGTCGCGTGCCCCTGGGGTGCCAAGCCCTTACATTGGGCCAACAGGCGAATGAAAGGCCTAAGCATCACATCTTAGCATGGATTCTGACTTAGAGTCATTCAGTCATAATCCTACACAGGATAGCTTTATGCCACTGGCTTTTCAACAAAGCACAAGGACCAATTGTGTGAATCATCGGTTCCTCTCGTGCTAGGTCGAATTACTATCACGACACATTCATCAGTAGAGTAAAGCCAACCTGTCTCACGACGGTCTAAACCCAGCTCACGTTCCCTATTGGTGGGTGAATCCAACACTTGGTGAATTCTGCTTCACCATGATAGGAAAAGCCGACATCGAAGGATCAAAAGCAACGTCGTTATGAATGCTTGGATGCCAAAAGGCAGTTATCCCTGTGGTAACTTTTCTGATACCTCTAGCTTCAAATTCTAATAGCCTAAAGGATTGATAGACCATGCTTTCATGGTTCATATTCATAATGGAAATTAGAATCAAACGAGCTTTTACCTTTTTGTTCCACATGAGATTTCTGTTCTCATTGAGCTCATCTTAGGACATCTACGTTATCTTTTAACAGATGTGCTGCCCTAGCTAAACTCCCCACCTGACAATGTCTTTAGTCTAGATTGACTCACCAAGGCGAGACTTGGATCCAAAAGGAGGGGCTGGACCCTACCTCTGTCTCACAGAATAAGTAAAATAAGGTTAAAAGTAGTGGTATTTCAATTCCATTAGCATGTCGACTCCCACTTATGCTACACCTCTCAAGACATTTCACAAAGTTGGACTAGTGTCAAGCTCCACAGGGTCTTCTTTCCCCACTGATTCTACTAAGCTCATTCCCTTGGTTGTGGTTTTGTGGGATAGTAGATAAGGACAGTGGGAATCTCGTTAATCCATCCATGTGTGTCACTAATTAGATGACGAGGCATTTGGCAACCTTAACAGAGTCATAGTTACTTTAACGTTTACCCGTGCTCAGTTGAATTTCTTCATTTTAACATTCAGAGCACTGGGCAAAAATCACATTGCGTGAGCATCCTCGGGGACCATCGCAATGCTTTGTTTTAATTAAATAGTCGGATTCCCAATGTTCGCACCAATTCTGAGTCGATTATTCAACGCCTGAGGAAGGCACGTGCAGGGGCCACTCCCAATTCGTTCGCCAGCCGGTAGCCGATGGGTTTGGGATTGGGACCCCCATGCTCAACCCTCATAGCCAATCCTTTTCCAAAAGTTACAGATCCATTTTGCCGACCTCCTGTGACTACATTACTCCATCGACTAGAGGATGTTCACCTTGGAGACCTGAGGTGGTTATGAGCACGAATGGGCGTGGAAGGCACTCGACCTTTTTGATTTTAAAGGGTCGCCAGGGTGCTTTGAACACCACTCAACATGCGATGTGCTTCTAACCACTAGGCCCTACCTTCGGTTGGCCATTTACAGGGCCGATACACTATTAAGCAGAAAAGATAACTCTTCCTTATGCCCCCACCAACGTCTCCATACCACTTAACGTTGCCATCGACTGCCACATCCTGGCTCAAGAATTTTTAACTCGACTCCCTTTTAAAGCTCATTCCAAATGGCACTGCTTGATGGGTTCCCCCGTCTCTTAGGATTGACTAACCCATGAGATGCCATTCACATGGATCCTTCCCCCCTTCGGCCTTCAAAGTCCTCATTTGAATATTCGCTAGTACCACCAAGATCTGCACCAATAGATGCTCCAAGCATGCTCACGCCCCACGTTTTGCAACAATCGTTGCACCCTCCTACTCTTTGGGCCTTACATTGCACCGACTACAATGTGTAGGTCACAGCTTAAGTGCTATCCATTTTTGGAGCTAGTTGATTCGGTAGGTGAGTTGTTACACAATCCTTAGTGGATTTCATCTTCCATGACCACCGTCCGACTATCTTAATCAACCAACACCCTTTGTGGGCTCTAGGTTAGCATGAAATTGGACACCATAACTAGCCTTTAATTAATCCCACATCGCCAGTTCTACTAACAAAAAATGGCCCACTTGGAGCCTGGATTCCTTAGCTCAACTCATCAAAGCAGTCAAGCCCTCCTACCTATTTAAAGTTTGAGAATAGGTTGAGGGCAATGTGCCCCAGATTCCTCTAATCATTGGCTTTTCCTAATAGAACTATGACTATGGCTCCAGTTATCCCGTGGGAAACTTCGAAGGGAACCAGCTACTAGATGGTTCAATTACTCTTTCGCCTCTATACCCAAGTCAAACGAACGATTTGCACGTCACCATTGCTGCAAGCCTCCACTAGCGTTTCCTCTAGGTTTGCCCCGCTGAGGCATAGTTCACCATCTTTTGGGTCCCAACATGCATGCTCTCACTCGAACCCTTCACAAAACATCTGGGTCGATCAATGACTCACCACTCAAAGGAGGATCCCACCAATCAACTTCCTTGCACCTTCAGGGCCAGCTCACCCGTCGACGAGCAAGCATGTCAGACTCCTTGGTCCGTGTTTCAAGACTGGCCAGATGGGGAGCCCATTGGCCATCACCAATGAACACGATGTTGCCATGGCATGCCTCAATGGCGAGCATTGTGGTCGGCCACGATGACTATTTCTCCATGAGCAACGAGCGCCCGGGCTCTGTTCACCGCGATGGCCCGAGACAGTCCACTCCTCGAGCTATGCAACAAGCCGTCATTCGACATTCTACATCCAATCGAGGAGCACTGTCAGCCCCTATCTATTTCCTCAATGACAATTTCAAGCACTCTTTGACCTCTTTTTAAAATCCTTTTCATCAATCCCTCGCGGTACTTGTTCGATATCGGTCTCTCGTAATTATTTAGCCTTGGGCAGAATTTACCACCCAATTTGTGCTGCATTCCCAAACAACTCGACTCGTTCACAGAGCATTGTGTAGGAGCAGGGTATGGGCCGAAGGGGCCTCTCACCCTCCCAGGCACCCCATTTTAGGGGACTTGATCATGATCCCTCTCTGTGGATGCCTCTCTAGACTACAATTCAGGCTTTAGGCTGTCTGATTTCCAAACTAGGCTGGTCTCATTTCGCTTGCTGTAACTAAGGGAATCCTTATAAATTCCTTCTCCTCTGCTTATTTATATGCTTAAACTTAGTGGTTAGCCTCACTAACATGGGGTCACGATTCCACACCATGGAGGATGGAGTTGGATCTATGCCGGACATCTGCTTGTCGCACAACAACATCGATTCTTGCTGGCCAACAACACAACAGTCGGTGGTGTCCACCTCTTACCATGTCAACAGTCGACCATCGCCCCACACATCAACATGCCATGCCACTACACGAGGTTCCATCAATCTCTGCAACGGGGTTGGGGAAACACACAAAAGATTCCAAGCTTTCGTAAGGAGCGAAGAGTGGCATTACACCCATGCAGGCATGCCCTCGGCTTGCATCCTCGGGCACAACTTGAGTTCAAAAAATGGATTGTTCATGGGATTCTACAATTCACAACACGTATCGCAATTCATTGCGGTCTTCATCGATGCGAGAGCCATGATATCCATTGTCAAGAGTCGTTCGATTGCCAGCACTCAATGGACTTGACGACCCACAACATACTCGTTTGCCAGCTTAACATTTGCTCTCCCTTTGTGCTTGACAATGCCCATAAGCTTTTCTTTATCCCTCATAACCTCGAGCTCTACATGGTAGTAGGATCACGCACTACAAAAGAGCGTGACATCGAACAGCCGTCGCACTCCCACATTTTGTATAGATCGTTCCAATCAATCATACCTCTCATCAATGATCTTTCCGCAGGTTAACCAACAAAAACCTTGTTACGACTTCTCCTTCCACAAAATGATAAGGTTCAATGGACTTCCTGCTCAGCCACATGTGGCAAACTGCCTGCATCACAGCAATCCAAACACTTCATCAGACCATTCAATCGGTAGGAGCGACAGGCAGTGTGTACAAAGGGTAGGGACATAGTCAACACGAGCTGATGACTCGCTCTTACTAGGAATTTCTCGTTGAAGACCATCTATTGCAATGATTTATCCCAATCATGATCAAATTTTCATAAGATTACCCAGGCATTTTGAACAAGGCAATGGACTCGTTGAATACATCAGTGTAACACATGTGTAGACCAGAACATCTAAGGGCATCACAAACCTATTATTGTCTCAAACTTCCATGGCCTAAGCGGCTATAGTCCCTCTAAGAAGCTGGCCACAAGGCTTGCACACTGCATAGCTAGTTAGCAAGCCGAGGTCTCGTTCATTAACGAAATTAACCACACAAATCACTCCACCAACTAAGAACAGCCATGCTCCATCACCTATAGAATCAAGAAACAACCCTCAGTTTGTTAATCCTTGCCATGTCTGGCCCTGGTAAGCTTTCCCATGTTGAGTTAAATTTAGTAGGCTTCACTCCTAGGAAGTTTGTGTCACAAGATAAGGGGAAAGAATTGGTGCTTTGGTTATCAGTGGATGTTAATCTGTGTATCCATGATGGTGATATTATGATGGAACCTAGAGAATGCTCTTCAAATATGGGAATTTGTTCGACAAACCAAGGGGATGCTGATGTGTATGTGGAGTCTACACTATGGAGAAGTTTATTGTGGTGTGCATTGATTGGGGACTGCCGTTGTCTGTGTACGTGCTCGTGCTTGGCCCCACGCTAGTGCCTGTGCTTGCATCTGCACATGGGCTTGCACCCGTGCCCGTGCTTGTGCTCATGCTTGAGATCGTGCCCGTGCCTGCTCTTGATTCCGTGCCCATTTCTACGTTTGCACATGTGCTTGTGCCTACACCGCTTCTGCACTCGCATCAACACCTGCGCTCGCGCCTGTACTCGCACTCGTGCATGTGCCCTCGCCAGCGCTCATGCCTATGCCCACAATTGCACTTGCACCTATGACCGCACTCACGTTCTTCCAGTGCTCAGGCCCACGCCTGCATCATTTCCTGGGCGTGCTATGGATTTGGATGCTGGGAAGAATGGAATTGATGTTGTTGATGCTATTACTTGTAATGTTGTTTCTGCTATTCGAGAAGCTATGGGTCCATAACCGAATCAACCGAATGCCAATGTTAGACCCTTGGGAACATTACAGGCTAATATTTCTCCACGTGTGTCATTTTGGGAGGCTCTTACAAACAATGTGGTATGTAATAATGGTGTCTCTTCTTTCGTTAATACAAGCATAGTTGACATTAAAGAGAGGGTGGCCACGGTCAAGAATCATTTGGAGGATGGTGCTATTGTTATCTCCCATGATGGTTGCATGCAAAGACGGGAATTTCATAAACATGACTTAGTAGGAAGAGTATATGGTGACACACTACCTTTCCCGGTGATTTATCATATGCTTACTAAATATTGGGGTCACTTCACGAACTTTATGGTTTTGGTGCTACCTCACAATTGTTTTTCCTTCACTTTGAATCCGTAGAGGAAAGAAATGAAGTTTGGTTGGGGGCCCTTCACATGTTGTTGGACAAGCAATGGGCTTGGATATGTGGATGGCTGATTTCAAGCCATCATCATGCACAACTATGTGTGCCCCGTTTGGGTGCGCTTCCCAGCATTACAACTACTTTATTGGGATATTGAATACATCATTTGGATTGTAATGAACTTTGGGGAACCTATCCTTCTTGATGGATGGATGGCATAGTCATGGAGATCGGCATTTGCTCGTGTGTGTATCCGAGTGGATTGACTAAGCCCCTCAAGCCTGGTATGTGGCTATGTGGAGATCTTGGTAGGACATTTCAACCCTTTGTGCATGAGGGTTTGCCTCGCATTTGCATTGAATGTGGGTATGTGGAACACACATCAGATAAATGCCAACAAAAAATAAGGGATGGAGCACACGCAAAAGAATCAAGAAATGGGAATTCTATGAGTCGTACAAATGATGCAGGGAATACATATGCTGCTGGACTAAATATTACTACAAATTCTGCTAAGGCTATAGATCCTACAACTGACCCTGGAATTGCTAAAGCTACAGTAGATGCAATCGCTACAGTGGACGTTGTTGATTCGGGGGATGCAATTGATACAACGATCTCATGCACCGCCGCATCAGGCAGCTGCACGGAGCGTGCAATAGCTACAGGGTCTACAATCACTATTGTGTGAAAGGCATTTGCTACAGATGCTCATGCCCTAGATTCTATGCACGTCGCGTGGGATACGTCGAGCTCTTACCTTGTTGTTGCGAAGTGCCACACGCCATGCACCTCGGTGCCATGGACGAACTTTGAGGAGGATGCAAATGTTGGTTTGGGCTCTTGGATGGTGGTTCAACCTAGAAAGCCTAAAATGATACAAAATAACCAAAATAGCAACCATAATAATAGGAGCATCCATAATGTTATTTCGTCTCATCGAGATGTTGAACGATGGACAAGTAGGGGTAGGTCTGCTATAAGGAGAAGAAGCTCATCACTTGCCAGAAGTCAGGAGCAGCATAGAGGTATGTGAATTCCTAAGTCCCATGGCTTAAATAGTGGTGAATTGCAACAACAATCTACAAATAGACATGGAGCTCCGCCCACCACTTCGGTGGAGGAGATTGGGGCAAGGGGTAATAGTGCAGATAGGGGTCCAAATGATAATCACACAAGCATTATTTGAGGGATTAGATCCCTTGCTGTAAATCGTGGCTTGCAGCACTCCTCGGTGGAGTATTTGTGCATGGCTTGAGGACGTGGATGGCCTGTGCTAGTCATGTAGCATGGTGTTGCCAGATGCTTTGTTTCTTCTGATGTTGAACACTTGTTTGGACCTTGAGATGTATCTTCAAGGGGTTGCTTTTCTCTCTTATCGACCTATTTACTCATGACCAAGTTGGCAGTTTGGAATATTAAAGGGATTAGAGACTGAAAGTCACGCTGTTATCTACAGAGATTTACCAGGGAGGCTAATATTGGGGTTGTTGCTTTAGTCGAGACAAGGGTTGAAAAATTTGGCAGGAGGGATGCTGATTTACTATTAGGAAGAGATTGGTCTTTTGTTGTTCAGCCTTCTATAGGAAAATTGGGAGGTATTATTATTCTTTGGAGGCAGGATGTTGTTCTAATGATTTCTCGTACTTTTGCTCATGTGCTGGTTATGGATGTGGAGCTTTATATTAGTTTGCACACCAAGTGCTGTGTTGTTTACTCTTCCACGGATGCTTATAAGCATAGGGGTGTTTGGCAAATCCTTCGGGAGGAGTCTGTGTGAGACTGTCTTATGATTGTCATGGGTGATTTCAACATCGTTATGCCTCAGGAGGAGAAAAAAAGGGGGAAGGCATTCAGCTGTGGTTTGGGTCAACAGGAATTCTATGAGATCATGCAGGAGCTTGGGCATGTAGACCTTTTTTTTGTGGGGAATAGGTATACATGGTGTAATGGCAAGAAGGATAGTGCCATAATCAGGGAGAGGCTGGATCATGCACTCATTACTTTGAGGGGATTGGGCACTCTTCAGTCTTTGTTTGTTACCCATTTGGCTCGCATTGGCTTGGATCATTATCCTCCTGTGTTTGATACTGGGGTGAGGAATGCTACTTTGGCTGAACCGTGGTATAGGTTTTTGGAGTATTTGTCTTGATCATCCAAATTCGATAGCCATTGTTAGGTAGGTTTGGAGGAGGAAAGCTAATGGGATTAGAATGGTATCCTTAACAACAAAATTTCGTAGGTGCATGGTGGCTTTGCATAGGTGGAGTAAGAGAGATTTGGGAGACATTATGGGAGGGAATAGAGACAAAGAGAGATTGATTACCCAATTCCAGAATAAGGAGTCTGAGGAAGGTCTTACTGAGGAGGAGCATGCTCACCTTGGCAACCTTATCACGGATTTTAACAGGCGATGTGCCTTTAAGGAGAAATGGTGGTGGCAACGTGCCAAACTTCATTGGGCCTGCTTGTGTGATAGGAACTCCAGTTCCTTTCATGCTGCTGCTACCTCCAGGTGGAGGAATAATTGGACCACCAAGCTGAAGGATGAGGCTGGGATTGAGATGGATGCTTCGGAGGGGATTGGTGACACTCTCATGAGATACTTTGGTTCAAAGTGGGGTTGTGGGTCTAGTGCTATGCCTTCTTTCCATCATATGTCTCATAATTGCATCACTTTGTCGTAGAAATCTACGTTGATTCGCCAGGTCACGGGGGAAGAGGTCTATGCTGCTGTTCGGTCTTGTAGGAGAAACAAGGCATTGGGGTTGGATGGCATCACCTCTGAGTTCATTTCGGGCTACTGGGACATCATTCAAGAGGACATTATCCAGGTTGTCTATTGCTTTGTTAGTGATCGATGTATGCCTATTTCTTGGAAAGATGCTCTGGTTGTGCTCATCCCTAAGAGGCAAGGGGCTTGTAGGCCCAGAACCCTTTAGACCCATCAGTTTGTGTAACTTCATATATAAGGTTATTACGAGGATTCTGGTTGACAGACTTAAGGGTGTTCTCCCTTATATTATTTCTAGAGTGCAAGGAGCCTTTGTTCCTTGCAGATCCATATCTGATAATATCTTCATTACACAGGAAATGGAGGTCTGTATGCATTCTTCTACTTCAAAGGCTAGTTTGATGTCTATAAATTTGGATTTTGAGTAGGCTTATGATAGTGTGAAATAGGAATTCCTGATAGAGATGAAGCATTTGATGGATTTTCCTCTTATCTTGTGTGACTGGGTGTTGGCTTGTGTTGAGGCTCCTAGGTTTGGGGTTCTCCTCAATGACATGAGGCTTCCTTGGATTCTTGCAACCAGAGGTCTTCGGTAGGGGTGCCCCTTTCCCCTTATCTGTTTACCATGGTTACTGAGTTCTTTTTCATGCTAGCTCGCAAGTATGAGGAGACAACTTTACTTGCATTTCAGTGTTCCCATGCTACCCCTATTATTTCTCATTTTTTATATGCTGATGACATTATTATCTATGCTCCTGTTTCCTATGCTTCTATTAGGGCTTTTAAGAAACTTCAACGTCACTTTACTAGGTATACTGGCCTCAAGGTGAATCTGGATAAGTCGTGCCTTTTCTTCAGTAGGGGTATGAAGGAGAAGACGATGCGTATTATGGCTAGAAAATTGATGATTCCTAAAAGTACTAGGGTGTCCTGTCTCGATATTCCCATTTTGGCCACCCTCCTTAACAAGGGTGACTTCAATTTTATCATTCAAAAAATTAAGACTCAGATTGCTAAGTGGAGCATTAGACATCTGTCCTTGGCTGACAAAATCCTCATGATTAAGGCAGTGTTAGGTGCTATTCAAAATTTTGTATTGAGCCATTGTGTTGTCCCCATGGGGACTTTGGAGATCATTAAGCAGCATATGAGGAGATTTCTCTGGTGTGGCACGGGTCATAACCATTCTATTCATTACTCAGATTGGCATATGGTTTCTCTCCCTAAAGATTTGAAGGGACCGGGCATCTTTGACTTGCAGATCTGGAAGCATGCTTTGATCATGAAACATTGTAAGAGGTTACTTCATCATGATAACAACCTTTGGGTGGACATTATGAGGAGGAAATATCCATTTGGTAATAACCTTTGCAGGGTTCTCCATGGCGCGCCCCACGCTTGTTGCCTTATTTTTGAAGCTCTTCCTCATGCTATTAGTGGTTTCGTTTGGAAGCTTGTTGATGGAAGTAGTGTTGCTTTTTATGAGGATAATTGGATGGATTTTCTCTCTATTAGATGGTGGCCCACATATATCAATATGGAGGCTCGGTGGCCTTGCATGGTTAGGGATTGCATAGACGAGATGGGGCAGTAGGACCTTAACTTTATTAAGCTGTGGGCTGGTAATCTTCTTAGAGATAGAATTGGTCACTTCTTGTGGAGACACAATGGAGTGGTTGATGAGCTTGTCCAGGCTTCAAATGATTGAAAGTCATGTCTCTTGCACGACTTTCTATAAGGACTTTATTGTGCATACCCATGAAGATCCCCATGGTCATTGCCTTGCCTAGATTTGGAAACTCAAGACTTTGCCATGGTTTCATATTTTTATTTGGAGGGTTGCGAGAGATCTTATTCCCACTGCTACTTGGTATGTCAAGAGGCACTTAAACAACTGTTCATTATGCATTTGGGACTGTGGTGCAACAGAGGATTGCATTCATGCGCTTTGGGAGTGTGCATTTGCACGCATGTTTTTTGCTGCTGGGTGCAATGCGGTATGCGGGACTTTGGCTCACCATTTGGCTGTTATGGCTACTACTATGTACTATGTTTGGACAAACCGCAATCTCAAGAAGCACAAGGAACCTTCTTACAGTCATAGTGACCTTACACATAAGATTAAGCTGGAGATTGCTGCTACTGCCACTTATTCCTCACCTCTCTCATCCTCATCCAGTAGGAAGTCCTACCCTTTGGGTCCTATAACTTCTACTTGGCTCCCCCCTCCAATGGGATGGATCATTTTCAATTGTGATGCGGTAGTAATTGATGATAAGGTTGGGGTTGGCATGATTGCCAGTGATCACTTTGGTCGACTCTCTTTATGCTAAAGGGAAACATTTCATTTCACGTCCTCAAACACTTTGGAGATTCATGCCATTCTTGAGGCTCTTATGCTTACCATGACGAAGCTTCAGAACTTTCTGGCTGTTGAGTTCCAGTCTGACTCCACCACTATGATTCAGGAGGTTATGTAGATGATTCACCACCCCATGGACTATAGCATATACTCTGATGCACTTCATTATGCCAGATGTAGGTTGACTACTCGTTTCTTTCTTGTCCTTCAGGAAGCTAATGTCTCTGCTGATTGGATTGCAAAACATCATATACTTCTGAATTCCATTGGGAAAGGGGTATGCCCCTACCCGATGTGCTTGAAAAGCTTTTGTTTGTGGATTTTTTTTTTGAACCTCCATAATTAGGGTTGATTTTGTACGCTTCGGCCAACCTTTTGAATCAAGGAACCCAAAGACTTTGGTTGTGCTCTCGGGTTCCCTCTTTTGGATGGAACAGGGCATGCTCACTGGTAGCGTGGGGGTTCGCTGGTGCTCTCTTGCATGCGCCCAGTGTCGCGGCGCTGCGCTTCTCTACGTGCTCCTTTTGCGCGTGTGTCTTTCGTGCTGTGCAAAGTTTTTCTACATGAAGTCTCAACATTTTTTGCTATATTTTGAGCTCGTCAGATTCTGGAGATCATTGTATTTCATTTATCTGCTTAAGATTGAGGTATATCTCGCAAACACCATTGCCAGGGTTTACTGTTCATTACGTATGTGATGCATTTAGAGGTTGAAGATGACCTCTACGCTAGCTGCCTAATTTCAAATTACAAATTTCAAATTTTCGTTCCACAGGCTCGGTGGACAAGGATTAAAGTGCAATTGTGCCTCACAGTGCATCTTATGCGCCCGTGCAACTCAGTGTATTGTGCTTGCTGAATGCTTGTAATTACGCTTTAGTGCTTGGGGCTGTAATAATACAGGATTAGCGTGCGCCTGGGGCGAGGAGGCTTGATCATCAACGTGTCATCAACATCTACAGCGCAACCTGAGTGCTTCCTTTGCGGTTTCTTCCTGCGGTGCTGCCATTTGGAGCTTTTTCTGGGCCTAGTGCCTTTTATTTGTTTGTAATAATACAGGGTGCTACGGCTGTGTGTTGTTCTTGTGTGTTGCTTTGATTGCTGTTCTTGCTCCCTCTTGATTTTATCCTGTTAGCTGCATATTGCTGCGATTTGCCTCACCTATTTGCTACAGGTAGCCCATGTTTTGTGGATTGAGTGTGGTTTGTGTCCGACTGCTGGTGTCGTGTTTCTCCTCTATGATCAAAGGCAGCTTTTCCTTATAATTCTTATATGGCTGGGGCAAAAGCGATGAGAAGTAGTAAGAAATTGAGGAATGGGGGCAGCTCTTCTCAATGTCAAAATAATGGGGCTAAATCTGGGAAGTTTGTGTCATGAGATAAGGGGAAAGAATTGGTGCTTGGGTTATTAGTGGATGTTAATCTGTGTATTCATGATGGTGATATTATGATGGAACCTGGAGAATGCTCTTCAAATGTGGGAATCTGTTCGATAAACCAAGGGGTTGATCATGTGTATGTGGAGTCTACGCTGCGTGGAGAAGATGTTTATTGTGGTGGGCATTGGCTGGGGTCTACCTCTGCCTGTGTGCGCTCCCTCGCCTGGCCCCGTGCTCGCACCTTTGCTTGCAACTACACACGGGGTTGCACCCACGCCCGTGCTTGCGCCTGTGCCCGCACTTGAGTCCGTGCCCATTTCTGAGCTTGTGGCTGTGCTTGCACCTACGCCCACGCTTGAGCTCTCCACCTTCAGAGCGCAGTGCTATTACTACAGGCGAGCGTACGCCATCGGCTATGCACATTGCTATTGCTACAAAAGAGTGTGCACCACCTACTGTGCACACCATGTCGGGTGCACATGATGTTGATGATGTGCCTGACCTTGCGTCAGGCACTTTGGCACCTTGGGTGAACTTTGATGAGGGGGTAAATGAGGGTTTGAGGCCTTGAATGGTCGTCCAACCTAGAAAGCATCGAATGATCACAATTAATCAAGGCCCTAATCATACTCATGGGGGCACCCAAAATGGTACTTCTTCCCACACGGGTTTGGGATGGTGGAGGAGCAAGGGAAGGTCTACTGTAAAGAGAAGAAGCTCGTCGGCCCTCAGAGGAAGGGAACAGCCTAGAGGGATGTTGACGCCCAAGACCATTGGGTCTTTTGATGGTGATAGAGAGCTGCGCACCACTATGGAGGGTCTTGGGGTGAGGGATGTTTCTCGTCCACCTCATGGTGGTGTGACACAATGATATTGGCGGTACCACAGGATGTGGTGGGAGCTAGTAAGCACATTGATGGCACACATACAGATAATGTCTGATGGTGATGTTCCTTTGCTGCAATTCATGGCTTGTAGCACTCTTTGGTGGAGACATAATGCCATCTATATGAAATTAGGAGTTCTTCAAGGGGTATGGGTACTTTATCACTTACATTTCTTCTTTATGACCAAGCTAGTTGTCTGAAACATCATGGGAATAAGGGACCACAAATCACGTTGTTATCTTTAGAGATTTACAAGGGAAGCTAACATTTGTGTTATTGCTTTGGTTGAGACGATAGTTGAAACATTTAACAGGCGGGATGCTGACCTTCTTATGGGAAGAGACTGGTGTTTTGCTGTTTAACCATCCAAGGGGAAATCTGGAGGTATTGTTATTCTTTGGAGGCAGGATGTGGATTTGATAATTGCTAAGATTTCTACTCATGTGGTGGTCATTGATGTGGTGCTTTGCTTTGGTCTACGCACCAAGTGTTGTGTGGTTTATTCCCCAAAGGATTCTTATAGCTGTAGAGGCATCTAATAAATCCTTAGGGAGGAGACTGATTATGATGGCCCCATGATTGCTTTTGGTGACTTTAATATTGTCATGTTGTAGGAGGAGAAAAAAGGGGGAAGGAGTTTAGCTGTAGCTTGGGACAATAGGAATTCTATGAGGTGATGCAAGAACTTAGTCTTCTTGATCTTGGGTTCGTGGGAAACAAATATACATGGTGCAATGGCAAGAAAGGCAGTGCGAGAATTTGGGAGAGGCTTGACCTTGCACTTATTAACTCTAAGGAGCTGTCTTCTCTTACTTCCTTGTTGGTTACCCACTTGGCATGCATTGGCTCTGATCATTGTCCCCTTGTGGTTGATGTGGGTGGAAGAACTACCATGATGGCTGAACCAAGGTACAGGTTTGAAAATATATGGCTTGATAATATGAATTCGGCGGGAATTGTTAGGCAGACTTGGAGAAGGAGAGCGAATAGGGACGAGATGACTTCCTTAACAACAAATTCCATAGATGTATGGTGTCTTTGTATAGTTGGAGCAGGAGGGATATGGGAAACATCATGGGGATCAATAGGGGCAGGGAAAGGTTAATTACCCAATTACAAAACCAAGGAGTCTAATGAGGCACTTACTGAGGAGGAACATGCTTATCTTGGCAACCTTATTACAGATTTAAATAGGGGTTGTGCTTTAGAGGAGAAATGGTGGTGGCAATGTGCCAAATTACATTGGGCCTACCTTGGTGACAAAAACTCTAGATTCTTTCATGACGCTGCTACTTCAAGATAGAGGAACAATTTAATCACTACACTCAAAGATGAGGTTGGGGTTGAGATGGCGACCTTGGGGAACATTAGGGAGATTCTTATGCGGTTTTTTGGCCCCAAGTGGAGAAGTGAGTCTGGTGCTTTGCCTTCTTTATGTCACTTGTCTCATGATTATCTCACTTTGGAGCAAAAATCTTGCTTGATTTGGGAGGTCACGATGGAGGAGGTCTCTACTACTGTTTGATCCTGTAGGAGAAACAAGGCACCTGGGTAGATGGTATTACCTCTGAGTCTATTACGAGCTGCTGGGATATCATGCAGGAGTATATTCTTTAGGCTATCTATTGCTTTTTTAGAGATCGACATATGCCAGTTCTTGGAAGGACACCTTGGTGGTTCTTATTCCTAAGAGGCAGGGGGCTTATAAGCCAAAACACTATAGGCTCATCAGTTTGTGTAATCTTATCTACAAGATTGTGGCCAGGATCTTGGTTGACAGACTCAAGGGTGTTCTTCCTGATATTATTGTTAGTGAGCAAGGGGCGTTTGTTCCTGGGAGATCTATTTCTGATAACATCTTTATTGCCCAAGAAATGGTTGTTCGGATGCATTCTTCCTCTTCAAAGGCTGGCTTGGTGGCTATTAAGTTGGATTTGGAGCAGGCTTATGACAGTGTGTGATAGGAGTTCGTGGTGGAGATGATGCTTTTGATGGGGTTTCTGCCTGTCTGGACTGACTGGGTGTGGGCTTGCATTAAGACACCTTGCTTTGGGGTTCTCCGCAATGGTGTGAGGCTTCCATGGATTCATGCTACTAGAGGTTTGCAACAGGGGTGTCCCCTTTCCCCTTATCTATTTACCATGGTTGCTGAGGTCTTTTCCATGATGGCCCATAAGTATGAGGAGAGGGCCTTACTCGTTTTTCGATGCTCCCTTGATGCTCCTACTTTTTCACATCTCCTTTATGATGATGATATCATTATGTGTGCAATAGTTTCGTATGCTTCCATCAGGGATGTTAAGAAACTATTATGCCACTTTACTAAGTAACTGGTGTGAAGGTTAACTTGGCCAAGTCTTCTCTTTTTTTTAGTAGAGGTATGAAGGAGAAGAGGATGCATATTATGGCTAGAAAGTTGATGATTCCGAGAGGCACAAAGCTTTCATATCTTGGTATTCCCATTTCAGCTACACTTCTTCATAAGGGTGATTTCAATTTTATTATTCAGAAGATCGAGACTCAGATTGCAAAATAGAGTGTTAGACAACTCTCTCTAGTTGGTAGGATTCTTATGATCAAGGTCATGCTTGATGCTATCCCCAACTTTGTGTTGAGCCATTATGTTGTTCCTATGGGGACTTCGCAGGAAATTGAGCAGCAGATGAGGAGATTTCTATGGTGTAGCACAAGCCAAAATCACTCTATTCACTATGCTGATTGGCATGTTGCTTCTCTTCCCAAGGACCTGGGGATCATGCCTCTTTCACCTACGGATATGGAAACACGCTTTGATTATGAAACACTATACGTGGCTCCTTTATCGTGATTGTAGCCTTTGGGTGGAGATTATGAGGAGAAAGTACCCTTTTGACAATAACCTATGCCAGGTACCCCGTGGGGCTTCCCATGCTTGTCGGATTACCATGGAGGCTTTACCTCATGCTATTCAGGGATTTGTTTGGAAGTTGGTTGATGGCAGCAATGTTGACTTCTATGAGGACAATTTGTTGGATTTCCTCCCTATTAGATGGTGGCCCACATTTATTAATATGGAGGCCAGCTGGCCTAGCCTGGTCATGGAGTGCATTGTGGAGAAGGGACGTTGGAATCTCAATTCTATTCCACTTTGGGCAGGCAACCTTCTCAGAGATAGGATTTATCACCTTGTGTGGATGCATAGAGGTGTGGTTGATGAGCTTGTGCAGGCCTCTACTAATTCGGGTCATGTCTCTTGTTCGATGTTTTATAGGGATTTTATTATGTGCACCTATGAGAATCTCCATGAGAATTACCTTAATTGGATCTAGAAGCTGAAGACTTTGCCTTGGGTTCGCACATTCATTTAGAGAGTGGCGAAAGATCTCATCCCTAAGGCCACTTGGTGTGTGAGGAGGCACTTGAGTAATTGTTCATCTTGCAATTGGGGATGCGCTGCAAATGAGACTCTTCACCACATATTTTGGGACTGTAAGGAGGCGCAACATATTTGGGCAGATTCCTCACTGTGCGCTTCTGCATCTGTGTTTGGCTTGGTGCGTGGTGCGCACATGATCGATACTGAGAGTGCATTTGCGCATATATTTTCTGCTATTGAATGGCACGGTGTTGCACGTGGTGAGTTAGCCCATCATTTAGCCATGGTGGCTACTACTATGTATTATATCTGGGTCAATCGCAATCTTAAGCAGCATAAGGGACCTATCTTCAGCTACCACACCCTCACTCAAAAGATTAAGCTGAAGGTTCTTGTTATTGCTAGCCATTCGACACATCTCACATCCCTGTCCAGTGAGAAGTCCTACCCTTTGGGTCCTTTAACCTCTACTTGGCTTCACCCTCCTACAGGATGGATCATTTTAAATTATGATGCGGCTGTTATTGGTGACAATGCTGGGATTGGTATGATTGCTCGGGATCATCAATGGTCGACCTCTCTATGCTGAGGGGAAGTATTTATTTCACGTTCTTGTAATTCTATGGAGGTTCATGCGATTTTGGAGGCTCTTGTTCTCACTATGACAAGGCTTCAGAGCTTCATGGTTATGGAATTTCAGTCTAACTCGATTACTACGATACATGAGGTTATGTAAATCCTACACCATCTTATGGAGTGCAGCACTTACTCTGATGCTTTACACTATGCCAGATGCAGGCTGACCACATGTTTCTCACACATTCTTTGGGATGGAAATTGTCCTACTGACTGGATGGCGAAACAAGCATGTATTTTTGAGTTTCATAGGGAAAGGGGTATGCCCCTACCCGATTCATTAGAAAAGCTTTTGTTTGATGATTTTGTTTTTGAACCCCCATAATTGGGGTTGATTCTATAGGCTTTGGCCAATTTTTGAATCAAAGGAACCCAAAGACTTTGCAAGAGGCGCAAGGTGAGTGAGGTAAGGCGATTTGGGGTGTTCTTGGGTTCCTGCATTTTGGTGGTGCATGGCGCATGCACTGCGCCTCCTGTGGGTGCTGGGATTTGTCAACACTATCTCGCGTGCACGACACTTCTGTTGCGTGTAGCTTTTCTGCACGCAGTTTGTGATTTTTCCTGTGCTTTTGGACTCATTAACTACTGGAGCTCCATGTTTCACGAATTATTGCACAAATCTTGAGGTATATCCCTGTAACTCCGTAGCTAGGGTTTGTTGTGCTGTGTGTATTGCATTCTAAGGTTGAAGATGACATTTGGTCTGGCCGCCCATTTTTTTAATTTCAAATTCCAAATTTTGACTGTGTGGGCTTGTTGGAGCAGTATTAAAGTGCTATCTTGTGTCGCAACGCATCTTACCGTGAGCCTGTAACAAATTTGCTCGCACGCGGGCGGCAGTTCGGCGAACATTCGACCTTCTCCGGTGCACCTGTGTGCACTTCTAGGTGTATTTTGGATACTGTATGTTGTATTTGTGTTGTGCGCTTGGTTATTGTAATAACACATGGCAAGGTGCATTGGCTGGGCACAACATTTCACTCATCAACACCTCATAATCATCCTGCATGCCACCTGGGCATCTACCAGGAGATCTTCACTTGCGATGACTATTGTTGGGGCATATTTTTGGGCTTTTTAGCCTTGCATTATATCTATAATAATGCAGGGTGCTATGTTGCTGGTTGCTTTGGCTGAGATGTTTTATGTGATTCACTTTTCCTGCTTTGCTGCATCTGTTTGCCTTGCATTTGCTATGCTCTCTTTTGCAGCTAGCCAAAAATTCTTGGACTTGAAGTGAGTCCATCATGCTGTTTGGTGCTGTGTTTCCTCTTGTTGTGTCCTTTTGGAGTAGTAACTCTCTATTTATGGTGAGGGCTAAGGCAATAAGGAGTAGTAAGAAATTAAGAATGGTGGTAGCACATCTCCCACTCGTGATAAGAATTACAATGTAGAAGGAACTCCTGAAGCTCAGGTTAAAGGGAAAGAACTGGTCTTGCGTTTGTCTATGAATCTCAATCCATGTTCCCATGACGTGGACAATGTGGCTGAGTATGGGGAATGCTCCTCTAATTCTGGATCTACTTCGACAAATAGAGTGATTGTTGATGATCATGTTGATGAGCTGTGTCATGGCAGGGATCGTGCACATGTGTCACCTCCTGCATGCATGGCGTTGCCTGCTTACGCGTCTAAGCCTGATAGTAGTGATTTTGTGGTTGATAAGGCTGAATTTACACAATGTTTTTGATGACACGGTGAACGCTTACGGGAAGGGGATTGATGGTGCTACTCTTGGATTGCAAGTACTGGGGACAAATCAAGGTGATATGCAGAAGATTGATGAGATAGCTAACATTGGAACTAAAAGTATTATTTAGGGAGGCACTTATCTCTAACAAAAAATAAAATGAAGAGGGATGTCACTTCCTTCTAGATTTTAGAAATGATGGATATTAAGGAAAGAGTGGCTATGGTTAAGAATCATTTGGATAATGGGGCAATTGTGATGTCTCAAGAGGGGTGTTTGTGCAGGGGGATGTTTCACCAATATGACATTGTGGGCAGAGTTTATGGTGGTTCTCTTCGATTTCCTATTATTGACCGAATTCTCACTAAAAGGTGGGGTCATTTCGACAACTTGAGGGTTCTTGAATTACCATACAACTATTTTTTCTTGCACTTTGAGTCAGCAGAGGATCGAAACAAGGTTTGCTTGGGGGGGCCTTGGCAGGTTGGTGGACAAGCGATGGGCCTGGATATGTGGAATGAAGGTTTCAAGCCTTCTTCAACTGCAGCTATGTGTGCCCCAGTTTGGATTCATTTCCCCGCACTGCCACTTCTTTATTGGGACATTGACAACATTATCAGAATTGCCATGAATGTGGGAGAGCCCATCTTGCTTGATGGGTGGATGGCACAACTACGAAGATCTGCTTATGCAAGAGTTTGTATCCGCATGGACTTAACAAAGCCACTCAAGTGAGGAATGTGGCTTAGTAGGGACCTTGGTAGAACTTTCTAATCCTTTGAATATGAAGGGTTGTCATGTATTTGCTATGAATGTGGCTACGTTGGTCATAGTTCAGAACAGTGCCCCACGAAAAAACATGGCTCGACGCATGCTATTGCTACAGGAATTGCTAATTCTACAGTAACTACGAGTCATACAGAAATTGTAATGCTACAGGATTTGCTAAACATACAGTGAACTCAACTGGTGCGAGTGTAGGGCATGCACAAACTGTAGCCTATGCTGCGATGGGCACTACTACTGTGCCAGGAAGTGCAAGCTCTATAGTAATTGCGTCTGGAGCTAATGCTATATAATTTGATAAACCTATGGGAAACTCTTCTGGTGCATGCACGGGCCATGTGCAAACTACAACCTCTGCCACGCTGGGCATTGCCGCTATGCCAAGGATTGCTAATTCTATAGTTATTGTGAATACTAAAATTGCTAATGCTACAGAATTTGCTAAATCTACAGTGAACTCAGCTGGCGCGAGCGCGAGCATGGGGTGCACGCATGTTGCAGCTTACAATGCACTGGACGTGCAAAGTTCTCAGGTACTATGGGCAGAGTTGGAGGAAAGTGCTAAAGATGAATTGGGGCCTTGGATGGTTGTTCAACCAAGAAAGCGAAGAGGGGTTTTGAATAGACAAAGCAATAATTTTAGACAATTGGATGATCATGCAATAGCTGCCATTCTGGGAGGAAGTAGGGTGAATTCAAAGAGGAGAAGGTCCATGGCTTGGAGAAGAAGCACCTCAATCATACGGGAGAGAGGCCAGCAGGGTTGTTCTCGGCTTAAACAACAGGTCATGGCGATGGGGTACTCTCATCAACCCATGCTGAATTCAAGTGGGGATCTTCATGCTGTCTATGAGGATGGAAATACGAGGGCTGAGGGCTCTTATTCTGAGGCAAAAAAGCTGGTTCTTGAAGCCATTGAAGGCAAGATAGAACACCACAAAAATGCAAATGATGTACATAGAATTTAATATTGAGGGGGTTGGCCCCATGCTGCAAGTCGTGGAATGCACCATTCTTGCTTGGTATTTTGGTGCTTTGTCAAATGATGCATATGTTGTGCGTGCTTCGAGCTCTATGTTGTGGATCCATGCCTAGATGGTGTATACTTGGGTGCACATGATGTGTGTCTGAAGCTCGGTGGTGCGGCATGTAGATGCGCGTCTCTCCTTCAACATGATGTCTCGATGGGGTGTGCCCACGCACACCTTGGTGCGCTGATGTGGGTTGTGCCTACCTTGTGGCGATTATGCAAGTTGCTTCCACGACGCACTGTGCTCTGGCTGTGCTTTCCCTATCCGTGGCACACATTGATGGTGTGTGTAGTGGCACGTTGCATGTTCATGCCTTCGCACGTGTTTGCCTATCATGAGCGGGATTGCTTGGAAGGTGGCGTTTGTCAACTCAGTGATAATCTCATATGACAAAAATTGCAATTTAGAACATTTGGGGGATTAGGGATAAGAAATCATAGTGCTACTTGCAGAGATTTGTTAGGGAGGCAAACATTGGGATTATGGCATTGGTGGAGACAAGGGTTGTGACCTTTGATAGAAGGAATGTTGATTTATTGCTTCGTAGAGAATGGAATTTTGGTGTTCAGGCTTCTGTGGGCAAATCTGTAGGAGTTGTTATCCTCTGGATTAGGGGGATTGATCTTTTCGTATCTTGCTTTTCTACACATGTGATTGTTGCTAATGTTGGGCTTGGGGATGGTTTACACATCAAGTGCTGTGTGGTTTACTCCCCGAAGAACCAGTTCAGGTGTCGTGGCATTTTGCAAACTCTTAGGGAGGAATCGGTTGGGGGGCCCATGATTGTTGGGGGTGATTTTAACATTGTTCTGTCTCAGGAAGAGAAGCACAGTGGGAAGACTTTTAGTTGTGGCAATGGTCAAAAGGAATTCTATAACATCATGCAGGAGCTTCAGCTTATCGACCTCAGCTTTGTGGGAAATAGATTCATTTGTTGTAATGGAAAATAGGGAGGAGCTCGAATTTGTGAGAGGCTGGATAGGGCACTGATTAATCTGGATGTTTGAATGCTTTGCCACTACCTTGGATACTCATCTCGCTTGGATAGGGTTCGACCATTGTCCCCTGGTGATTGATTTGGAGAAGCAGAGCATGAGGCCATGTGACATTTTGCATCAGTTTGAGAGTATTTGGCTTGATCATCTAAATTCGCTGGGCATTGTTAGACAGGCTTGGGGGAGAAGGGTTAGTAACAGCAAATGTGGAGCAAGAAAGAGTTGCATGGCACCATCGAGTCCAACAAGGAGGAGGGGATGATCACATTTTTGCAAGAGAAGGAATCAAATCAGGGGCTAAGTGAGGAAGATAACACCCTCCTTGGGAATCTTATATCGGACTTCCATAAGGGTTGTGCCATGTAAGAGAAGTGGTGGTGGTGGCAACGTGCCAAAATTCATTACGCTTGCTTGGGTGATAAGAACACTAGTTTTTTCCATGTTGCTACTACTTCAAGATGTAGAAATAATAGTATTACAAAGATTACTAATGAGGCACGCAAAGAGGTGGAAACCTTCACTAGGATTGATGACATCCTCATGAGGTATTTCGGCACTAAATTGGGGACAGAATCAAGTGATCTTCTTTCTCTTCATCATTAGTCGCATAACTACATTAGTGTGGAACAGAAATCTATGCTGATTTGTGATCCTTTGAGGGATGAGGTTACTGCTGCAATTAGGACCTACTGGAGGAACAAGGCACTGGGGACTGATGGAATTACTTCTGAGTTTGTTATGGGCTACTGGTCTATTACTCTAGAGGACATTATTCAGGATGTTCTTTGTGTTTTCAAGGAGCGACACATGCCTATTTCTTGGAAGGATACTTTTGTGATTCTTATTCCTAAGACATAGGGTGCCTGCAAGCCTGAGCATTTTAGACCTATTAGCTTGGGCAACTTCATTTACATGATTGTGGCAAGGATTTTGGTGGAGAGACTTAAGGGTATTTTGCTAGACATTATTGCTAGGGAGCAGAGTGCCTTTGCTCCTAGGAGATCCACATCTGATAACATCTTCTTGGTAAGAAAAGGCGGTCCACATGCACACCTCCTCATCTAGGGTGGGCTCGATGGCTATCAAGCTAGACATGGAACAACCATATGATAGTGTCAGCTAGCATTTTGTGTATGAGATGATGCAGTTGATGAGCTTCCCTAGGATATGGTGTGATTTGGTGATGGCTTGTGTTGAGGCCCCATAGTTTGGTGTTCTTTTGAATGGAAATAATCTTCCATGGATTGACGTTGCTAGGGGGCTAAGACAGGGGTGTCCTCTATCCCCTTATCTTTTTACCATGGCGACTGAGTGCTTTTCCATTTTGACTCATAAGTATGAGGACCAGGCTTTGCTTGGATTTCAGGTGACCCCTTTAATCCCTATTATATCTCATCTTCTTTATGCTGATGATGTCATCATTTATGCACTGGCATCACTCACATCTATTAAGGCTGTCAAAAAACTTCTATCACAATTCAATGAGAACTCGGGACTTAATGTCAACCTTTGGAAGTCAAGTATCTTCTTTAGCAAGGGAATGAAGGAAAGGAGAAAACGTGGTATGGCAAAAAAACTTATGATTCCCAGAGGCACGAAACTTGTTTATCTCGGCTACCTTACTTAATAAGGGTGATTTCAACTTTGTTATTCAGAGAATTGAAGCTCAGGTTTTGAAATGGAGTGTGAGGCATCTCTCCCTTATTGGTTGTCTTCTTTTGATTAAGGCTGTTATTGGCACTATTCCTGACTTTGTGCTGAGTCATTGTGTGGTCCCTATGGGGACTATGGAGGCAATTGAGTATATTATGAGGAGGTTTCTTTGGAATGGCACTAGTCACAACCATTCTTTACATTACGCTGATTAGAACACTGTCACTCTCCCCAAGGAGTTAATAGGCTGGGACTTTTTAATTTGAGAGTTTGGAGGCGTGCTTTGATTTTGAAACACTACAAAAGAATTCTACAACATGATGAGGGTCTTTGGGTGGATATTATGAGGATTAAGTATCCTTTGGGAAATAAACTTTATTTGGTTCCCTGGGGCTTCTCATGCTTGTAGACTGATTAAGGAGGCACTTTCTTTGGCTATTGAGGGATTTATTTGGAAGATTGTGAATGGTAACTGCATGGATTTCTATGAAGACAATTAGAAGGGTTTCCTCCCACTTAGGTGGTGGCCTACTTACATTGACATGGATGTCATGTGGCCTGTCTTGGTTAAGGATTGCTTTCTTCAATCGGGTATGTGGAACGTGGACTCAATTATGAGATGGGGTGATTATATGATGAGCGACCATATCTTTCTTCTTCCTTGGAGGAATAACGGTGTTGATGATCCACTGTTGCAAGTATATACTAACTCGAGCAAGGTTTCGTGCGCTGCTTTCTACAAGGCTATGATTGTTCATTCCTATGATGATCAGCTTGAGAACAATCTTGCTTGGATTTGGAATTTGAAGACTATGCCTTGGGTCCATACGTTTATGTGGAGGGTGGCTAGGGATATCATCCCCACGACTGCTTGGTGTATGAGAAGGCATTTGGGGGACTACAGCTCCTGCATTTGGGGCTGCGGTGCGACGGATTCGATTCAGTATGTGGTTTGGGAGTGCTGAGTAAAGCGGCGCATTTGGGCGGACCCCGCGCTGGGTGCCTCCATGCTTGTGCACGGCTTGGCGTGCGGCGTGCTTGCGGATGCTGTGTCATGCACTCTGGCATGCTTTCTCTCTCGTGCCAAGGAGTTGGATACACGGTTTCTACTACAATGTACCACATTTAGGAGAATAGAAACCACAAGAAGCACAATGAGCCCACATATAGCAGTAGTATTCTCATTCAAAGGATCAAATTAGAGCTGGCCACCACCATCAGCAATAATAATTCTTATTCATCTTCGTCATGTGGGAAGTTACATTACCCTACGGTGTCCTTAACCCTAACTTGGCTTTGGACTCTGATTAATTGGGATTCGATGGTTAGAGGTGAGACTGCAGGGATTGGTTTGGTTGCTCGAGATCACTGTGGCAAACCTATATATGCTATGGGCAAACTGACTATCTCTCAGTCATGCACTGCAATGGAGGTTCAGTTTTGTTGAGATCAAAATTGACTATTCACGAGGTGATGCAATATATTAACTACCCCATTGAGGGTGGTGCTTACTCAGATGTGCTCCACTATGTGAGAGGAAGGCTGGCTTTTCAGCTCATCCATGTTCTTAGGGAAGGTAACGGCCCTACTGACTAGATTGCCAAGATGACTTGTTTTTCTGATTTTGTTTGGGAAGGGGGCAAGCCCCTACCTCAACCATTGAAAAAGATTTTGTTGCTTGATTTGGTATTTGAACCTCCATAATGGGGGTCCTATTGTAGGCTTTGGCCTCTTCTCACGTGCCTCTCGTTCCTTCTTTTTGAATGCAATTCTAGCTATGTGTATTTATTGTGGGGTTATTTTGGCTGTACAATTGTATGTGCTGTGGTGCCACCTAGCAATTAGCTACTAACTGTGCAAAATTGTAATAATACAGGACTTTGGGTGCTGCTCCTTGATTTGGTGGGAGGCTCTTGACTTCAACCCGAAGAGGTGTGCGGGTAGCATGTGGCTTCGTTTTGTGTTGCAAACTTGCTGGGAGTTTGACTTCATTTGGGCTACTGTTAGCCTTGTAATTGCATTGCAATAACACAGGTTTCCTGATGTCGTGGTTTTTTTGTGGGTGCTGTTGGCTGTGCTGTTGCATGATGTGTTTGTGCTACTATCTGCCTGCTCTTTTTATTATTGCAACTGCATGCTTTTTTGTGTACAGGTAGCCCAACAGTGCTTCTTATACTATTTGTGCTTTCATCTTGCCCTTGGTGCTTTGTGTCTCCTTATTATCCTTGTGCAGTAGTTGTTCTTTCATTTTCAATCAACTATGGCTGGAGCAAAGACAATAAGAAGTAAAATAAATTGAAAAATTTTGGCAATATTTTGCCAATTTGTGACAAAAAGATTGCTAAAGTTGGAATGCAAGATTCACAAGACAAGGGAAAGTGACTGCTCTTGGGAGTATTGATGACTGAGGAGAATTTCAAGCCTTGCAATCAGAATGTGGACAATGTCATCAACTTAGCTGAATGCTCTTCAAGTGCTGCAATTATATCTACAAGAAAAGTGAAGGTTGATGGTCATGCATATGCCTTGTGCAGCGATAGGGTTCCTGGGGAGTGTGTCGACCATGGTGTGCTCGGCACACCAGGTGCACACACTAAATGCTGAATGCATTGAAATTGCTATTGATGAAGCTGAAAATACTGATAATGTTCTTGTTGATGCAACGACGGGCAAGTATAATGAGGCTAAGGTTGTTGCCACGGTGTGCGCGGCACACGCACAGGGAGAGGCCAATTGTGCTTTGCCTGTGGCGGGGATGCATTGAAACTTGGGTGCCAAAGTATCATTTAAGGATGCACTAACTACAAATAATATTGCTTAGGAGTGGAGTTGTTACATCCTTTATTATTCCTACTATGATGGATATTAAGCAGAGGGCGGTAGCTGTGCAAAATAAGTTGGAGGATGATGCGATTGTGATGTCCCAAGCAGGTTGCACATGAAGAAGAGTTTTCTATCAATATTATCTTGTTGGAAGATTGTGATGTCCCAAGCAGGTTGCACATGTGATTGACAGGATACTATCTAGAAGGTGGGGTCATTTTAAAAATTTCTTAGGTCTGGAGCTACCATTTAATTGCTTTTGCTTGCACTTCGAGTCTATGGAGGATCAGAACAAGGTGTGGTTGGGGGCCCCTGACAGGTTGAAGGTCAGGCAATGGGGCTTGACATGTGGTTTGCTGAATTCAATCCTTCGTCGGATATGGCTATGTGTGCCCAGTGCGGGTATGATTTCTCACTTTGCCTCTACTTTATTGTGATATAGATAACATCATTAGAATTACAAAGAATGTAAGAGATCCCATATTACTTGATGGATGGTCGGTGCAATTGCAAAGATCTTCCATTGCTCATGTTTGCATTCGAATGGACATCACTAAACCCCTCAAGCTGAGAATGTGGCTCAGTGGGGACCTTGGTAGATCATTTCAATCATTTGTATATGAGGGATTATCACATATTTTTTATGAGTGTGGGCATATTGGCCATACCTCGGATTACTGCCCGCACAAGAAAATTGACACCGATCATGCAAAAGCTATAGTGGAAGCAGTAGGGTTTGCAATCGCTAGAGGAGGGCCTATAGCACAGGATGCAGTAGATGCGTCGAGTGGGGAAGCACTTGCAAATGCTACAGCAAAACCTGTGCATGTGTCTCAGCGTTCCTTGCGTGCACGGGCATCAGGAGCACAGGTGGATGATGGTGCCAAGGGGGGACTTGGCCCCTGGATGGTGCCAAGGAGGCGAAGATTCAATACATATAGGCAAGGAGTTCAAACTGCAAGAACCACACCTACAGACTTCAAGGGAAATGAAAACAATAGCAGACCCACAGTTAGGAGGAGGAGTTCCTCTATCCTCCGGGGAAGGGAACCTTATAGGAGAGGTTGGATATCTAAAGAACAAGGCAATGTGGAGGGGGATGCATAATCTCTTCAACATACAACAAATAAAAAAAGGGATCCCTCCACCAATGGTGTTGATCACAGAGTAATGGGTGTTGAGTGGGAAGACATGGTAAAGGTAAAGATATTACATGTGATGGCAGTCAGGTAGAGGAAGGATGCAGCAGTATTGCGGATGACTCACACATCAAGACGATATGAGGGGATTTCTCTCTAGCTGCAAATCATGGTATGCAGCCTTTTTCATTGCAGCAAGGCACAGCTGGATTTTTGACCTTGCCACTGTTGGTGGCACCCCACCATGGGGCACACGTGTCGGGGCAGGCGCTTGGCACATATGGTGCTGTTGTTTTGGGTGGCACTCTTGGTGCATTGAGCACTGTGCCCATGTGCTACGTCATGCGTATGTTATTTGGTACATTACTGGAGGTGATGGATGCACATTTTTTCTATGGTTGCCATGTGTTGTGGAATGGAAGGGATGCATCCTTATGGTGCACTGGCACCTCCCCACTTGGCATGTGCATGGTGCTGGAATGCATGTTGTTGTTGGTTCTTTGCAGGAATGTGGTACTCTTGGCGTGCGTGCTATGGTTTTTGGTGTGTGTGCACATTTCCTTTGGCAGATGATGCCTGCACTCTCTGCATGCAACCTTTGCACATCCCCTGTGAGGATCCCCTGCTGAGAATGTTTCTCCATCACACTTGGGGAGTCGCTATGCAGAGGTGCGTCCCCCACACGCAAGTGCATGTGGGCACCTTAGGCTGTAAGTTGCTTGTTGTTGCACATGAGGGTTTGGGAAGGAGACTATATAATTTCCTATGACAAAAATTATTTTGTGGAATATAAGAGGGATTAGAGATAAGAAGTCAACATGCTACTTGTAGAGATGTGTTAAAGAGGCAAATATCTTGGTTGTGGCACTTGTGGAGACTAGGGTTCTAACCTTTAATAAGAGGGTTGCTGACCTTCTCCTTGGTAAGGATGGGAATTTTGCCTTGCAACCCTCGGTGGGGAAATTGGCAGGCATTGTCATTCTTTGGAGGCAAGGCATAGATCTCAGGGTGTTTCAGTTCTCTCCATTTGTGGTGGTTATGGATGTCATTTCTTGGGTGGCTTAGGCATCAAGTGCTGTGTGGTCTACTCCTCGAAGGATCCCTACAAACGTAGAGGTTTTTGGCAAATCTTAAGGCAGGAGTTGGCTAGGGGTAGCTCTATGGTTGTTGTTGGAGATTTCAACATTGTCTTGTCTCAAGAGGAGAAAAAGAGGGGGGAATACATATAGTAGTGGTTAGGGGCTACAGGAGTTCTTTGTTACCATGCAGGATCTTTAGCTTCTGGACCTTGGATTTGTTAGGAATAGATACACCTGGTGTAATGGTAAGCAAGGTAATGCTAGAATCTAGGAGAGGTTGGATAGAGCTCTTATTAATATGGCAGGGCTAAATGCACTTCCAGTTATGTTGGTGACTCAGCATGCATTGGGTCTGACAATTACCCCTTAGTGGTTGATCTAGAAAGGAAGACTACGAAGTCGAGAGAGCCAAGGTACTGCTTTGAGAGCATTTGGCTTGGTCACCCAAACTCGATGTCATTGTTAAACAAGTGTGGGGTAGAAATGCCAGAGGAAATCAGATGGATAGCCTTACTACAAAATTCTACAGATGTTTGGTGGTGCTTCAAAATCGGAGCAAGAACGACATGAAAGAGATTTTGGGGACAATCAGAGAGAAGAAAAGGATGATTTGTTATCTGCAAGCTAAGGAGTCGTGCCATGGGCTTAGTGAGAAGGAGAATAACCATCTTGGGTCTCATCTCGGCTTTCCACAATGGGTATGCTTTGGAGGAGAAGTGGTGATGGGAAAGTGTCAAGGTCCATTAAGCCTTTTTGGGTGATTGGAAGACAAGGTTTTTTTAATGCTACTGCTACCTCTAGATTACAGAACAATGTTATCTCTCAGCTTAAGGATGAGTTTGGGGGTGTGGTGGAGCCTAGAATGGCATTAACGATATTCTCATTAGCTATTTTGGTACTAAATGGGGAGGTGATTACATGGATATGTTGTATATTCAACACTTGTCTCACAACTTATCAGTATGGAGCAAAGATCACTACTGACCTGCGATCCTACGGTGGAGATTACTACTGACATTAAAACTTGTAGGAGAAATAAAGCACTGGGGTTGGACGACAACACAACTGAGTTTATTACAGGCTACTAGGAGATCAATTAAGTGGATATTGCCCAGGTTGTTCTCTGTTTCTTCAAGAAACATTGCATACCTCAATCTTGGAAAGATACTCTCGTGGTTCTTATCCCCAAGTGGTAGGGTGCCTGTAAGCCTAAGCATTTTAGGCCTATCAGCTTGTGTAATGTCATATGCAAGATTATGGTCAGGTTTCTGCTGGATAGACTCAAAGGTATATTGCCTAATATCATTGTTAGAGAGTAGGGGACTTTTTTTCCTGATAGGTCCATTTTGGACAATATCTCCATTGCACAGGAGATGGGGATTAAGATGCAATCCTTCTCATCTAAGGTTGGTCTGATGGCTATCAAGGTGGACATGGAGCAGGCATACGACAGTGTTATATGACAATTTTTCATTGAGATGATGCAGTTATTGGGCTTCCCCACGATCTGATATGATTGGTTCACGGCTTGTGTTGTGTCCCCTAGGTTTGGGACAATCCTTAATTGTGATAGGCTACTATGGATTCAAACCAATAGGGGGCTATGCCAACAATGTCCCCTTTCCTTGTACCTCTTCACTTTGGTGTCTAAGTTATTTACTATGTTGGTGTGTCAACACGAGTCATAAGCTTTACTTGGTTTTTGGTGTACTCCTACTGCTCCTATCATCTCACATCTTCTTTATGTTGACGACATTATTATTTATGTGCTTGTTTCAGGCACATTTGTTCATGTTGTTAAGGCTATGTTGCATCAATTTAGTAAGCTCACTAGACTCCATGCCAACCTTGCTAAGTCAAGAATTTATTTTAGTAGAGGTATGAAGGAAAAGAGGAAACAATATATGGATAGTAAACTTAAAACTCCAAGGGGTACTACTCTTACCTATTAGGGCATCTCTATCTCTGTTAGATTACTTAACAAGGGGGACTTTAATTTCCTGATTCAAAGGATTGAGACTCAGGTTGCAAAGTGGTGTATGAGACCACTCTCTCTGGCTGACAGGGTTCTTCCGATCAAGGCTGTTGTTGGCACAATTCTGAATTTTGTTCTAAGCCACTGCGTGGTGCCTATGGGAACTATGGAGTAGATGATGAGGAGGTTTCTTAGGTGTGGGACTTGTCATACCACTCTATTCATTATGTTAATTGGAAGATTGTTACACTCTCGAAGGATAGGGGGTTTTGGTTTGTTTGATCTTAAGGTTTGGAATCATGCTCTAATTGTGAAATACTATAAGAGATTTTACAATGCAAAGGTAGTTTATGGGTGTACATCATGAGGAGAAAGTACCCACTCGGCAAAAACTCATGCAAAATTCCCTGGGATGCATCACATGCATGTAGGCTTCTCATGGAGGTTCTACCACGAGCAATAGAGGATTTTGTATGGAGAATTGTTGACGACATGCATACTGATTTCTATGAGGACAATTGGTTGGGTTTTCTCCCAATTATGTGGTGGCCCATGTTTATCAACATGGAGGCCTCTTGGTCTAACCTGGTGAAGGATTGCATCTCAGCATTGGGGAAGTGGGACTTAGATTCTATTATGAGTTGGGCAAGCTACTTTCTTAGGGATCGGGTTCTCCTTTTACTATGGGGGCACAATGGTGTGGAGGATGGTGTTATTTAAACAAACATTGAATCAGCTGAAGTCTCATGTACCAAGTACTATTAGGCTCTTATTGGCACCTCTATGAGGGAGGACTAGGGGAATCCAACACATCAAGGGAAGCATTTAGCTTGGATCTGGAAGTTGAAGACTATGCCTTGGGTTCACACCTTCATTTGGAGGGTTGCAAAGGATCTCATCCTCACGGCTGTTTGGCTTTTGAGAAGGCACTTGGGGGGACTATAAAAATTGCATTTGGGGTTGTGGTGTGGAGGAGACGCTTCAGCACACCCTTTGGGACTGTTGGATGGCACAACAGAATTGGGTGGACCATGCACTGGGCACCTCTGCCCTGGCGTTGGACCATTGCTGTAGCGAGCGCATGAGTGTTGTGTCGTGTTTCATTTGGCTATGGTATTTACTACAATGTTCTACATTTGGAAAAATAGAAACCTCAAGAAGCACAATGAAGCCATCCTCAGTAAGAATATCCTAATTCAGAAGATAAAAATGGAGAATGCTGCAACAACTAAAATTACTATCTCTCAACCTTCTATGTTCAGTTGGAAGCTTCATCACCCTACGGGGTCGTTTGTAGCTCATACTTGGCTCCCCCCAATGAGATGGATCATGATAAATTGTGATGCAACAGTGAAGGGCGAGGCAGCTGGTGCTAGCATGGTGGCTCGAGATCATTATGGGAGGCCAATTTACATTGTGGGTAAGAGATTTATTTCCCAGGCTTGTGATGCTATGGAGGCTTGGGCGATCTTGGAGGCCCTTGTGATGATCATGACCAAGCTTCATAGTTTTCCTACTATTAAGATCCAGACTGACTCCTCTATCACGTTATATGAGGTTATGCAGCTTATTCGCTACCACAAGGAGGGAGGTATATACGAAGATGCACTACTTCACGTGAAGAGCATAATGGTTTTGCGCTTTACGCACGTGATTAGGGAGGCCAATGCCGTTGCTTATTGGGTTGCAAAAACAGCATGTGTTTTTGATTTTGTGTGGGATGGGGGTATGCCTCAACCCAAATCATTCCTTAAGCTATTGCTGACTGGCTTTGCATTTGAGCCTCAATAGTGGGGGTCGTTTTGTAGGCTTCAGCCACTTTTAATCAAAGGAACCCAAAGACTTTGATTTTTCATGAGGTGCTGACAGAGTCCAAAGAGCAACATCCACCAATCCCTAGTCGGATGTTGTAGTTTGTGCGATGCCATGAAAAATAATCGAATGGAACCTAACAATCCAATAGAAAGACAAACGACATACAAACTTCCTTCGTAAGAAGGTTCAACAAAGTGACAAAGCCCTACTCATTTATTGACAGACCACACGAAGAGATAACCAAGCCATACGAAGTAGCACCACAACAATCATCTCTTGTGCAAAAATGGTCTCTCAGTAATCCAAATCCATTAGCCCAAATACAATCAATAATGTTTAAAATAAGAAGTGCAAAGGGTCTAATTATGGATGAAGGCATTGGCTAGACCTGAATTGCATGACAAGCAATACCTCGCACAACATGCAAAGAGAACAGCACTCCCAACTGACATAAAGCCTAGCACAAATTGCATGGCTTAAAGACACAATTTGAGAGCCACCTCATTCCTGTACTGGCCTTCCCAAGATATGACATAAGGTCGAAAATAGTTTGCACATTTCTTGAACCAAATGATGCAAACAGAATCTCCACTAAGACACGAAGCCCAAAGCAGAGGGCAGAGGGCAGCAGTTCAAATAGTGTACAACCTTACACTCCACCACAAGAGCACAACGGTTGGGCAATAGCCCTATGTGCTCAAACCATAGCGAATATTGCATCATCGATCTTCCACATGGCCGCAAGCCACACAACATCCCAGTTTGCCACTGTAGATTATGGATAGTGTCAATTTTGTCGTGGAAGAACAAGGCAATACTACCAATAGGTAATCACCATATTCGTGCAAGAGCAGCATGCAGTGCTAAAAATCACAATAAAATCTACACTTTGTAGTCCCTACATGCCGCACCCATAGATTGTCGCTGACCATGTGATGAAAGAGTGCAATGTGTGCACAGTCAAGCTAACAGGGTGCATTGGACTGCACAAAGTTTCTGTAGATCTTGACCGAAGGATGAACCACGCAAAAAGTCATTGAGCATGTTGCACTGTCACCATTGTCTCGCTGTGCCGCTCGCCATAATGCACCCAACACCCAACTCTTGTAGGTTACATATCACGATAGTTTTATCGAGGAAGAAGGTAAAGAATACCAAAGGCACAAAGATGGGGCACCCACAGTACGTGGATAGATAGGCCACCACGAACATGCACAGCTACGTAGGCCAACGCCAATGCGCGTGGGTAGGCAAGCCACCGAGTGCACGGGTAGGCAAGCCATCGAGCATGCGGGCGTGCCGGTAAAGAGGCCACTGTGCATGCACAGTGTATTGGCACTAAATGGTTAAACCATTGCTCGTATTGAATGACAATTCGTCCACTTTTTATGCAATGCGCAAAGCATTGCACATGTACATAATTTGCATTGTGTATTGCTACAATTCCATCTAAGAAGGTGGCAAGACTACCAATAGGTTGCCACCTTATCCAAGCAACCACAACCCGCAATGCTAAAAATCTCGAAAAAAAGTTATATTTTTTGGTCCCCACATGAAGGCCGTATATGTCGCCACGGATTGTGCACGGTCAGGACACGAGACGCAAGTAATCAGAACCCAAGACTAAAGCACATTGCTAGCACTACATGGCTAAACCATGGCTTGTATTGAGCGAAAATTCATTGACTTTTGTATAAACCACACAATGTTGCACATGCACAAAATTCAGGTTGCGTTTTGCGACAATTCCATCAATAGGAAGGAGGCAAGACTACTAAAAGGTTGTCAGCTTATCCAAGTGGCAGCAGCCCACAACGCTAAAAATCCCGATGAAAGTTACACTTTTTGGAACCCACATGAAGACCATACAGGTCGCAACTGCGTACGAACGACTAGGACCTGAAACGTGCATAGTCAGAACCCAAAAAGGCACCACACTACTGGCACTACATTGTCAAAACCACGCCTTGCATTGAGCGAAAATTCGTCAACTTTTATGCAAGTTAGAAAACCTTGCACATGCACACAATTCGGGTTGTGTTTTCCCACAATTCAATCTGGGAAGGAAGCAGGACTACCAATAGATTTTCACCTTATCCAAGCGACAGCAACCTGCAATGCTAAAATCCCGAAAAGGTTACACTTTTTTGTCCCCACATGAAGATGGTACGAGTCACAATTGAGCATGCATGGCAAGGACACAAGATGCACGCAATCAGAACCTAGCACGAGGCCACACTGTTAGCACCACATGGTTTAACCATGCCTCGTGCTGAGCAAAAACTCTTTGCCTTTATGCAAACTGCACAGCATTGTACATGCAAACAACTCGGATTGTGTTTTGCAACAATTCCATCAATAAGGAGGCAAGACTACCAATAGGCTGTCTCTTTATGCAAGTAATAGCAACCCGCAGCACTAAAAATCTTGAAAAAAGTTACACTTTCTGATGTGCACATGAAGACCATATAGGTCACAACTAAGCATGCACGGCTAGGCCCAAAGGCATGCACAGTCAGAACCCAAAGTGAGAGCACGCTACTGACACTACAAGGTTAAACCATGCCTGACATTGAGGGAAAGTTCCTCAACTTTTATGCAAGCCGTACAATGTTGCACATGCTCACAATTCAAGTTGTATTTTGTGATAATTCCATCTAGGAAGAAGGCAAGACAATTAACAGGTTGCCACAATATCCAAGCAAAAGCAGCTCATAAAGCAAAAAATCCCAAAAAAAAGTTACAACTTTTAGTCCCCTCATGGAGACCACAAAGATAAAAATCTTGATGAAAGTTAAATGTTTCTGCACCGCTACAATGCGGGTGCACCTTGCCACTGGGGACGCACGGATAGGCCAGAGAATAGGAGCAAAGTGCACATGACCGCATGCAGAAGCGTGGTGCACTTGCTTGCACACATAAGTGCGTTGCACATGCTAGTGCAGGAGCATAGAGCACAAGCCCGCTCGCAAGAGCGCGGTGCACATGCCCATGCCCATGCCCATGCAAAGGAGCATGGTGCACATGCCCACGTGCAGGAGTGCGGTTCACATACTGTACAAGGAGCACGGTGCACATGCCCGCATGCAAGAGCATGGTTCACATGCTCACACGCAGGAGTGTTGTTCACATGCCAGGGCGAAGTAACACGATCCACATGCCAGTGTGCAGCACAAGGAGAGATAATTCCACGAAGGAGGTAAGGCTACCAATAAGTTATCCCCATATCCATGTGACAGGATCCCAGAGCACTAAAAATCCCAAAAAAAGTTACACATTTTGGTCCCAACATGAAGACCATATAGGTCACAGCTAGGCACGCGCGGCCAAGCGTCGAGACACTCACAGTCTGAACCCAACTCAAGAGTGCACTGTTAGCACTACATGGTTAAACCATGCCTCGCATTGAGCTAAAATTCATCGACTTTTATGCAAGCCACAAAGTGTTGCACATGCACACAATTCAGAAATTGTTTTGCGATAATTCCATTTAAAAAGGAGGCAATACTACCAATAAGTTGTCACCATATCCAAGCACAAGCAGCCCGTAGTGCTAAAAATCCCAAAAAAGTTACACTTTTTGGTCCCCTAATTAAGACTACAGAGCTAAAAATCCCGATAAAAGTTGCAAGTTTATGGGGTGCAATGATGCGGGTGCACCTTGCCACTAAGGATGCAGAGATAGGCTAGCGAGCATAAGCGTGGTACAGATGACCACACGCAAGTACACGGTGCACACGATCAAGCGCTGTTGCACGGTGCACATGCCCACGCGTAGGAGCGCAGGCCACATTCCCGTGTGCAGGACCGCAATATTCATGCCCGCGAGTAGGACCACGGTGCACATGCCCGGGCACAAGATCACGATGCACTTGCCCGGGTACACTAGCATAGTGTACATGCCTGTGCGCAGCACAAGAAGAGATAATTCTATCAAGGAGGTAAGACTACCAATAGGATATCACCATATCCATGCGATCGTAGCCTGCAACACTAAAAATCCCAAAAAAAGTTACTTATTGGTCCTAACATGGAGCATGCGTGGGTTGCTGCCTGGCACGTAAACTAGCCCCAAGGCACGTGTAGATAGACCCAGGCATGCAAACGTGTAGAGATAATCCTCAATGCACACACAGATAGGTCCAGGCATGCGAACACCTATACACAAATACAAGATGCATAAAGAAAGACCCAAGCACATGAGTGCAGTGCACTGGTGACCACACAACATCATTGGAGCTTGATAATGGCAGACGCCAAAAATGCATAAAGCCCTTATGCATGTGCCACCATGCTGCAGCACACTAAGTGCTATGAAAGACATGCAGCTCCAACTGTGTTAGGCTAGGGAGTCAGCATTAGAGCAAATCGAGACGCTCATAAAACCAATGAGGACATTATTTTTAACAACGTAACCAGCAAATATTTTTCAAATCTTTTTTTATGGTTTCATAGCTATTTCATGATTTTGGTAACTGAATCGTGACAATTTACTGTGATTGCAAAGTTATGAATAAGCCTTACACATCGGTAGAGCCACCGAGGCAGGCATCGCAAGGCTAGTTGCACAGGACCCGCACAGAAGTACCTGCACAATAGTATCTGTAGAAAGTATCACAATAAGTAGAGCAATGTAGAGTAAGAGAACTAGAGCGCAAGTGAGCTTGGTCTTGCATAAGTCAACCAAAGACCAGGATTTTTTTCTTTTTGATTGTGGAGGATGAATGTACTGCAACATAGGGTTGGATCTCAGTGGATCGTGGTAGCAAGGCCACTCAACCACTTACAACTCCCCATTGCAAATTTAAGTCATCTGTAAAGGATTCTACCCATCGTTCATTCTTAACTATCATTTCTTAAGGCCCATGCCATCCTACTTTCTATGACACTAGACTAGCTTGTGGTCTTGTGCCCTTGAGGTGTTAAGCCCATACTTTAAGCCAACAGGAGAGTGACAGGCCTAAGCATCACACCTTAGCATGGATTATAACTTAGAGGCTTTCAGACATAATCCTACACATGATAGCTTTGTGCCACTAGCTTTTCAATCAAGCACGATGACCAATTGTGTGAATCAATGATTTCTCTCATACTAGGATGAATTACTATCACGACACATTCATCAATAGGGTAAAACTAACCTCTCTCACCATGGTCTAAACCAACTCACGTTCCCTATTGTTGGGTGAACAATCCAACTCTTGGTGAATTCTACTTCACAGTGATAGGAAGAGCTGACATCGAAGGATCAAAAAGTAATGTCGCTATGAACACTTCTCCCACAAGCCAGTTATCCCTGCGGTAACCTTTCTGACACCTCTAGCTTTAAATTCTGAATGCCTAAAGGATCGATAGGCCATGCTTTCCGTATTCGTACTGGAAATCAGAATATAATGAGCTTTTACCCTTTTATTCTGCATGAGATTACTATTATCGTTGAGCTCATCTTATGACACCTACGTTATCTCTTAATAGATGTGTCGCCCTAGCCAAACTCCCAAACCGACATTGTCTTCTGCCTAGATCGACTCGTTAAGACGAGACTTTGAGCCAAAAGGAGGGGCTGGGCTCTGCCTCCATCTCACGAAATAAGTAAAATAATGTTAAAACAGTTGTATTTCAATTCCATCGGTATGCTCCCTGAGTCATGCAACAAACTATCATTCGACGTTCTGCATCAAAGCGAGGTGCACCATCGTCCCCCATCTGCTTCCCTCCCGAAATTTGAAGCACTCTTTTACTCTATTTTCAAAATCCTTTTAATCTTTGCCTTGTAGTACTTGTTCATTATCAGTCTCTCGCTATTATTTAGCCTTGGACAGAATTTACCACCCAATTTGGCCTACATTCACAAACAACCCGACTTGTTGACAACGCCTTATGTAGCAACATGGTATAGGCCAAACGAGGTTCTCATCCTCCCCAGCACCCCTTTCCAAGGGACTTGATCCCGATCTATCACTGAGCACACCTCTCTAAACTACAATTCAGGTTTCAGGTTGCTTGATTTCTAAACTGTACTGGACCCATTTTGCTCGCTGTTACTAAAGGAATCCTTGTAAGTTCCTTCTCTTCCACTTATTTTATGCTTAAACTTAGCGAGTAGCCTCCCCTAACATGGGGTCATGATACCACACCATGGAGGATGGAGTTGGATCTATGCAGGGCATCTACATGTCGCACTACAACATCGATTCTTGCTGGCCAACACCACAATAGCTGGTGGCGTCCACCTCTTATCATGTCGATAGTCCACCGTCGCCCCACACTTCAACATGCCGTGCCATTGCATGGGGTTCCATCAATCGCCTCCATAATGGGGTCGGGGAACCAAACCAAAGATTCTAGGCTTCCATAATTAGCCACAGGCAGTATTACACCCATGCAGGTGTGCCCTCTGCTTGCATCCTCGGGCGCAACTTGCGTTCAAAAAATGGATGGTTCATAGAATTCTACAATTTGCAACACGTATCACATTTCACTGTATTCTTCAATGATGCGAGAGCCATGATATTCGTTGGCATGCATCGTTCAATTGCCAGGACATAATGGACCTGACGACACACAATATACTTGTTTTCTAACTTAACATTTGCTCTCCCTTGGCGATTTACCACACCCATAAGCTTTTGTTTATCCCCCATAATGTCGAGCACCACATGGTAGCAAGAGCACAAGCTACAAAAGAACACGACATCGAACAAGCATCGCACTCCCACATGTTGGATAGATCATTCTATCATTCATATCTCTCGTCAATGATCCTTTCATAGGATCACCTACGAAAACCTTGTTACGACTTCTCCTTCTTCTAAATGATAAGGTCATGTGGGCTTCTCGTTGAGTTGCATGTGACAAATCATCCACATATCAGTGATCCGAACACTTCACTGGACTTTTCAATTAGTAGGAGCGACGGGCAGTGTGTACAAAAGACATGAAGGTGGTCAACATGAGCTGATGACTCACGCTTACTAAAAATTCCTCGTTGAAGACCAACAATTGCAATGATCTATCTCCATCGCGATGAAATTTTCATAAGATTACCCAGGCTTTTTGACCAAGGCAATAGACTCATTGAATACATCAGTGTAGCGTGTGTGTGGCCCAGCACATCTAAGGGCATCGCAGACCTGTTATTGCCTTAAACTTCCATGGCCTAAGCGGCCATAGTCCCTCTAAGAAACTGGCCCCATGGCTTACACGCCTAATAGATAGTTAGTAAGCTGAGGTCTCATTCATTAACAGAATTAACCAAACCAATTGCTACACCAACAAAGAACGGTCATTCACCACCACCCATAGAATCAAGAAAGAGCTCTCAATCTGTAAATCCTTGCTATGTTTGGAACTGGCAAGCATTCCTGGGTTGAGTCAAATTAAGGCATAGGCTCCACTCCTAGTGGTGCCCCTTCCGTCAATTCCTTTAAGTTTCAGTCTTGCAACCATACTCAATTATGACATGGGGTAATTATATAATAAGGGACTGGATCCTTCTTCTTCCTTGGAGGAATAATGATTTTGATGGTCAACTGTTGCAAGCATATATTGACTCGAGGAAGATTTCGTGTGCTGCTTTCTACAAGACTATGATTGTTCATTCCAATGACAATCACATTGAGAACAGTCTTGCTTGGATCTAGAATCTAAAGAATATGCCTCGGGTCTATATGTTTCTATTGAGTGTGGCTAAGGATATCATCCCCACGATAGCTTTGTGTATGAGAAGGCATTTGGGGGACTACAATGCCTTCATTTGGGGCTGCAGTGCGACAGAGTCAATTCAGCATGCGCTTTGGGAGTACTAGGTGGCGCAGCGCATTTGGGCAGACCCCAAACTAGGTGCCTTCATGCTTGCACTAGGCTTGGCATGTGGTGTGCATGCGGATGTTGAGCCGTGTGGTCTGGCGAGCTTTCTCTCCCGTGCCGAGGAGCTGGATGCAGTGCGCGGGAGCTTGGCTTACCACATAGCCGTGGTTGCTACTACCATTACCACATTTAGGCGAATAGAAACCACAAGAAGCATAATGAGCCCACATATAAAGCAGTATTCTTATTCAAAGGATCAAATTGGAGGTGGCTGCCACCATCAGCAATAATAATTCTCATTCACCTTCATCATGCGGGAAGTTACATTAGCCCACGATGTTTTTAACCCTCACTTGGCTCCCCCCCAACGGGATGGACTATGATTAATTGTGATGTAGTAGTTAGGGGTGAGACTGCACGGATTGGTATGGTTGCCTGGGACCACTACGACAAACCTATTTATGCTATGGGAAAATGAACTATCTCTCAGTCATGCACTGTAATGGAGGTTCTTGCGATTTTGGAGGCTATTTTTTTTACTATGACCAAGCTTAGGAGATTCAGTGCTGTTGAGATCTAAACCGACTCGATCATAACGATCCACGAGGTGATACAACAGATTAACTATGCCATGGAGGGTGGTGCTTACTCAAATGTGCTCCATTATATGAGATGAAGGCTGGATTTTTAGATCACCCATGTTCTTAGGAAAGGTAATGGCCTTGCTGATTGGATTGCAAAGATGGCTTGTTTTCCTTATTTTGTTTGGGAAGGGGATAGGCCCTTACCTCAACCCTTGAAAAAGCTTTTGTTACTTGATTTTGTATTTGAACCTCCATAATGGGGGTCCTATTGTAGGCTTTGGCCACTATTTTTGAATCAAAGGAACCCAAAGACCATGCCAATGCAATGAGGGATTCATAACAACAAACTATAAATAAACAAAGCGATCCCTGAACTATTGAAGCAGATCATGCAGGACTGGGAGTTGTGTGAGAGGATTATCATACTAAAGACAGAGTGATTTCACGCGATGGCCTTCAGAGGGAAGTGGGATGCTATAGCAGTGTTGATGATCAACACACAATTGGGTACTGAGGGGTTGTTCCCCTTGCTGTAAATTGTGGATTGTAGCTTTTTTCCTTGCAATATGGTTACCTTGGTTGGTGAATTCGATGTCGCATGCTTGCACCTCGTGAGGGGGGGCGTGCATGCCTGGGCAAGTGCTTGACATTGTTGGGGTTCTGCAAGCAGATTATGCACTTGGTGCGCTCGACACGACGGGCACAGGGCTGGCACCGTGCAAACATTTTGTTATGCTACTGGTGCTTTTGGCCACACACATCTCTTACTGTTTACTTTTTCTTCACAGTGCACTTGTGCCCCGCCATGGGGCACGTGCATTGACGCCTCGCCATGTGGTGCATGCATGGTCTTGCATTGCAAATCTGATGGTTGGACTGCGGTGAGCTTTGCACTATGCACTATAGACTTGGTGCGAGCACACATCTGCACCCGTGGTGCTCAACCGCTGCATGCCTTTGTGAGACTTCCCTACTGATGTTTTCTCGCTTCTGCATTGCAGTGTCGTATTGCGCTGCGGTGCGCTCCACACGCAGGAGTGCATGCACGTGCATTTGTTTGTGTGCTACCTATGGCGGGGCTGGAGTGCTACTAACACGCTTCTCGTTTCCTTATGACAAAAATTGTAGTTTGGAACATTCGTGGGATTAGGGACAATAAATCAAGATGCTACTTGTAGAGATTTACTAGGGAGGCTAATATTGAGGTTGTTGCATTGGTGGAGACAACGGTTGAGACCTTTGATAGGAGAGATGCTGACATACTCCTTGGTAGAAATTGGAATTTTGTTGTGTTGTCTTTATTGGAGAAATCGGTGGGAATTGTTATTCTTTAGAAGTAGGGCATGGATCTTATGGTGTCTCGTTTCTCTCCATATGTGGTGGTTGTTGAAGTTAGGTTTCTGGATGGCATGTGTATTAAATGTTGTGTGGTTTACTCTCCAAAGGACCCTTATAGACGCAAAGGCATTTGGCAAACATTAAGAGAGGAATCGGCTTGGGGGAGCCTTATGATTGTGGCTGGAGATTTCAACATTCTTACATCCTAGGAGGAGAAGCGTGGAGGGAAGACATTTTGTAGTGACTACGGGCATTAGTTATTCTTTGATACCATGCAGGATCTCCTGCTTACTGGCCTTGGTTTTGTTGGCAACAGATACACTTGGTGCAATTGTAAATAGGGTAACGCAAGAATCTGGGAGAGGTTGGATAGGGCTCTCATCAACTTGGAGGGGCTCAATGCGTTCCCTACTATGCTGGTTACTCATCTTGCACGTATTTTCCATTAGTGATTGATTTGGGTAAGAAGAGCATGAAGCTAAGGGAGCCAAGGTATTGTTTTGAGAGCATCTGGCTTGATCATCCTAACTCGGTGGGCATTGTAAAGTAGGCTTGGGTTAGAAGAACGAATGGAAATCAGATGGATTGCCTTACCACAAAATTTCACAGATGTTTGGTGGCTCTTTGAAATTGGAGGAAGAGGGACATTAAGGACATTATGGGGACTAAGAGGAACAAAGAGAGGCTGATAACTTACCTACTGGCCAAGGAATCGAGCCAGGGGCTTAGTGAGGAGGAGAACACTCGTCTGGGTGGTCTCAACTCGACCTTTCATAAGAGGTGTGTTGTGGAGGAGAAATGGTTGTGGCAACGTGCTAAGATCTAGTAGGCTTGCCTGGGTGATAGGAATATGAGTTTCTTTCATGCTGTTGCTAAATCTAGATGAAGGAATAATCTAATCGCTCAGCTTACAAATGATTCTGGTGCTATGTGGAGAATTTGACTAGTATTGGTGATATCCTCATTACCTATTTTTGCACCAAATGTGGGGGGAGAATCCAGTGATTTACTTTTTATTCATCACTTGTCTCATAACTATATTAACATGGAGCAAAAATCATTGTTGACTCATGATCTCATGGAGGAAGAGGTTACTACTACCATTTGGACTAATAGGAGAAACAAGGCACCAGGGTTGGATGGCATCACTACTAAGTTTATCACGGGCTACTGGGCGATCACTCAAGTGAACATTATTCAGGCAATCTTTTGCTTCTTCAAGGAGCGTCGCATGCCTACTTCTTGGAAGGACAAGTTGGTTGTTCTTATCCCCAAGAGATAGTGTGCTTTTAGGCCTAAGCATTTTAGGGCCATTACTTTGGGTAATGTAATCTACTAGATTATGGCCATGATTCTGATGGATAGACTCAAAGGTTTATTACCAGATATCATTACTAGAGAGTGGGAGGCTTTCATCCTTGGTAGGTCCATTTTTTATAATGTTTTATGGCTCAGGAGATGGGAGTTAGGATGCACTCCTCTTCTAGAGCTAGTTTGATGGCAATCAAAGTTGGACATGGAGCAGGCCTATAAGAACGTCAGGTGGAAATTTTTTTGTTGAGATGATGTAGGTAATGGGCGTTCCCATAGTTTGGTGTGATTGGCTTATGGCTTGCATTGTGGGCCCAAGGTTTAGCATCCTCTTCAATGGCTACAAACTCCCGTGAATTCATGCTTCTAGAGGGTTTAACAGGGTTGTCCTCTTTCCCCATATATCTTCACTATGGTGTTCGAGTTTTTCATTACATTGGGGTGTGAGCATGAAGCTTAGGCCTTGCTTGGCTTTCGTTGTGCTTCTACTACTTTTATCATCTTACAACTCTTCTATACTAATGATATTATTATTTATGCGCCTGTCTCTCACACATCTGTTAATGTTGTTAAGACATTACTATATCACTTCAGTAAGCACACTGGGCTCAATGTCAATCTTGCAAAGTCTTGTATCATTTTAAGTAGAGGGATAAAGGAGAAGAGGAAAAAACATATGGCAAGGAAACTTATGATCCTGAGAAGTACTAAGCTAATCTACCTGGTTAATCCATGGTTCTTATTGAAGGACAATTCATTGACTTTTTATGCAAGCCGCAAAGCGTTGCACATGAACCTAGCTCACATTCCCTATGGGTGGGTGAACAATCCAACACTAGGTGAATTCTGCTTCATAATGATAGGAAGAGCCGACATTGAAGTACCAAAAAAACGTTGCTATGAACTCTTGGCTGCCACAAGCCAGTTATCCCTATAGTAACTTTTCTATCACATCGAGCTTCAAATTCAGAAAGCCTAAAGGTTCGATTAGCCACTCTTTCACGGTTTGTAATCGTACTAGAAATAAGAATCAAACAAGATTTTACCCTATTATTCCACACGACATTTCTGTTCTCGTTGAGCTCATCTTAGGACACCAATGTTATCTTTTAACATATGTTCCAGCTCAGCCAAACTCCCCACCTTAAAATGTCTTCCACCTAGATCAACTCACAAAGGCAAGACTTCGAGCCAAAAAGAGGGCTGGGCCCCGCCTCCGCCTCAAAGATTAAGCTAAATAACGTTAAAAGTAGTGGCATTTCAATTTCGTCGACTCCCACTTATCCTACACCTCTCAAGTCATTTCACAAAGTTGGACTAGAGCCAAGCTCAACAGGGTCTTCTTTCCCCACAGATTCTTGCTAAGTTTGTTCCCTTGGCTGTTGTTTTGTTGAATAGTAGATAGGGATAGTGGGAATCTCATTAATCTATTCTTACAAATCACTAATTAAATGACGAGGCATTTGGCTACCTTAAGAGAGTCGTATTTACTCCCACCATTTACCTGCGCTTGGTTCAATTTCTTCACTTTGACATTCAGAATACTGGGCAAAAATCACATTATGTGAGCATCCTCGAAGACCATCGCAATGCTTTGTTCTAATTAAACAGTTAGACTCCCGTTGTTTGTACCAGTTCTGAGTCGATTGTTGAACTCCTGTGGAAGGCCCCCGAAGGGGCCACTCCCAATTCGTCTCCCAGTCGGCATGCATCAACCCGCTCTCATCGCGTAAGTAGCTCGAGCAGTCCGCCGACAACCGATGGGTTTGGGATTGGGAACCCTCAGAGCCAATCCTTTTCCAGATGTTACGGATCTATTTTGCCGACTTCACTTGCCTACATTGCTCCATCAATCCAGAGGCTGTTCACCTTGGAGACCTGATGCAGTTATGGGTACAGCGGGGCATGGAAGGCCCTTGACCATCTAGATTTTCAAGGGTCGCTAGGGGCGCATCAGACATCACTCAACATATGGTGCTCTTCCAACCGCTTGGCTCTACCTCCGGTTGAGCCATTTCCAGGGCCAATAGGATGTTAAGCAGAAAAGATAACTCTTCTTAAGGCCCTCACCGACGTCTCCGGACCACTTGACGATGCCATCGATTGCCACATTCCGGCTTGAGAATTTTAACTCTTCTCTTTTTCGAAGCTCGTGCCAAATGGCACTATCCAGTTGGTTTCCCCATTGACTTAGGAATGACTAACCCATGTGCAAGTGTTGTTCACATGGAACCTTTCCCCCCTTTGGCCTTCAAAGTTCTCATTTGGATATTTGCTACTAACACCAAGATCTACACTAACCGACGCTCCACGCGGGCTCATGCCCATTGTTTTGTAGCAACCATTGCACCTTCCTACTCGTTGGGGCCATGCATTGCATCAACGGCCAAGTGTGGGTCACACGCTTAGGTGCCATCCATTTTCAGGGCTAGTGAGTTTTTACACACACCATAGCATATTTCAACTTCCATGACCACCGTCCTGCTGTCGTAATTGACCAACACCCTTTTTGGGCTCTAGGTTAGCGTGCAGTTGGGCACCGTAACCCAGCTTTCGATTTGTCCCGTAAACCAGCAAACCAGCATAGCCCTCCTACCTATTTATAGTTTGAGAATAGGTCGAGGGTTTTGTGCCCCGATGCCTCTAATCATTGGCTTTACCCAATAGAACTTCGACTGTGGCTCTAACTATCTTGAGGGAACATCTAAGAGAACCAGCTACTAGATGGTTCGATAAGTCATTTGCCTCTATACCCAAGTCAGAAGAATGATTTGCAGGTCAGTATCGTTGCAGACCTCCACCAGAGTTTCCTCTAGCTTTTCCCCGCTCAGGCATAGTTCACCACCTCTCTGGTCTTGACAGGCATGCTCCCACTTGAACCCTTCACAAAAGATCTGGGTCAGTCGATGTCTCACCCCTCAAATGAGGATGCCACTAATCACCTTCCTTGCACCTTCTGGGCTTTCTCACCTGTCGACTCTCAAGCATGTCACACTCCTTGGTTCGTGTTTCAAGACTTGTTAGATGGGGAGCCCATTGGCCATCACCAGTGCACACAGTGCTGCCATGGCACGCCCCGATGGCGCAAGCATTGTGATCGGCCATGACAACAATTTCTCCATGACCGTCATAAGCTCGAGCTTCGGTCGTTGCGATAGCCCGAGTTGGTCTGCTCCTTCAACAGTGCAACAAACCGTCATTCGACGTTCTACATCCAGCCAAGGCACACTATCGACCACCATCTGCTTCCCTTCCGACAATTTCAAGCACTATTTGACTCTCTTTTCAAAGTCCTTTTCATCTTTCCCTCATGGTACTTGTTCGCTACCAGTCTCTCGCAATTATTTAGCATTGGATAGAATTTACCACCCAATTTGGGTTGCATTCTCAAACAACCCAACTCATTGACAGCTCCTCATGTAGGGTTAAACGGGGCTCTAACCCTCCCCGGCAACACTTTCTAGGGGACTTGATCCTGATCCGTCGCTAAGGATGCCTCTTTAGACTATAATTCAAGCTTCAGGCTGCCTGATTTCGAGATTGGGCTGGTCCCGTTTTGCTCGTCGTTACTAAGAGAATCCTAGTAAGTTCCTTCTCCTTTGCTTTTTATATGCTTAAACTCTGTGGGTACCCTTACCTAACATGGGGTCACCATTCTACACCATGAAGGATGGATTTGGATCTATGCGGAGCATCTGCTTGTCGCAGAACAACATCGATTCTTGCTAGCCAACACCACAATAGCCGGTGGTGTCCACCTCTTATCGTGTCGACAGTCGATCGTTGCTCGACACTTCACCACACCATGACATTGCGTGGGGTACCATCAGTCGCCCCCATAACGGAGCTGGGCTACCAAACTAAAGATTCCAGGCTTCCACAATGAGCGACGGATCGCATTACACTCATGCAAGCATGCCCTCTGCTTGCATCCTCAGGTCCAGCTTGCATTCAAAAAATGGTTGGTTCACGAGATTCTACAATTCATAACACATATCGTATTTCTCTTTTTTCTTCATCGATGTGAGAGCCAAGATATCCCTTGTCAAGTGTCCTTCGATTTCCAGGACTCAATGGATCTGACAACACACAACATACTCGATTGCTAGCTTAGCATTTGCTCTTCCTTGGCTCTTGACGATGCCCATAAGCTTTTGTTTATCCCCTATAACATCAAGCTCCATGCGGTAACAAGAACACGTGCTTCAAAAAAACATGACATCGAAGAACCATCGCACTGCTACATGTTGGGCAGTTCATTCTTTCAATCATATCTTTCATCAATGATCCTTCCCTAGGTTCACCTACAGAAACCTTGTTACGACTTCTCCTTCCTCTAAATGATAAGGTTCAATGGACTTCTCACTGAGTCGCCGGTGGCAAACCACCCGCATCACAGCGATCCGAACACTTCACCAGACCACCCAATAGGTAGGAGCGACGAGTAGTGTGTACAAAGGGTAGTGACGTAGTCAATGCGAGCTGATGACTCGTGCTTACTAGGAATTCCTCGTTGAAGGCCAACAATTGCAATGATCTATCCCAATCACGATGAAATTTTCATAAGATTACCCAGGCCTTTTGACCAAGGCAATGGACTTGTTGAATACATCAGTGTAGCATGCGTGTGGCCCAGAACATTTAAGGGCATCAAACACTTATTATTGCCTCAAACTTCCACAGCCTAAGTGGCCATAGTTCCTCTAATAAGTTGGCCATAGGGCTTGCACCCTGCACAGCTAGTTAACAAGATAAGGTCTCGTTCGTTAATTGAATTAACTAGACAAATCGTTCCAACAACTAAGAACGGCAGTGCACCACCACCCATATAATCAAGGAAGAGCTCTCAATCTGTCAATCCTTGCTATATCTGGACCTAGTAAGCTTTCCTATGTTGAGTCAAATTAAGTCGCAGGCACCACTCCTTGTGGTGCACTTCCATTAATTCCTTTATGTTTCAGCCTTGTGACCATTCTCCCCCCAGAATCCAGACTTAGACAAGGTTGCATCTCATTTCCTAGATTCGGTGTGTTGCTTAATCGCACGAAGCTCCCTTGGATCGAAGCTCGCTGTGGCCTAAGACAAGGTTGCCCTTTATCTCTCTATCTCTTCACTATTGTTACCGAGCGCATGTCATCCCTGTTGCATGAGTATGAGGCACGCATGCTGTTGGGTTTCCAGTGTGCACAGCATGCCCCCATGGTGTCCCACTTGATGTATGCTGATGACTTGATGCTGTATGCGCCAGCCACGAGCCCAGCTGTGTGTGGGGTGTGTGCCATCCTCAAGGATTTCCATATTTTTGCTGGCCTCAATGCAAACCTCAGCAAATCTAAGATCTTCTTTAGCAAAGCCATGAGTGGCTGCAGAAAGAGTATGATTGCTAAGAAAGTGTAGATTCTGCAAGGTAAATCTCTTAAGTACCTTAGTGTGCCCATTGTCGCTAACCTCTTCACCAAGGATGATTTTAAATACATCATACAGAAAATTGTGTAGCAAATATCCAAATGACAGATAAGGCCACTTTCTCTTGTGGGTAGAGTCTTGATGATTAATTCGGTGCTTCTTGCCATCCCCAGCCATGTCTTTATGCATTGTGATATTCCTAAGGGGGTTTTTGACACTATTGACCGTATCATGAGGCTTGGGGACTGTCACTATGCCGAGAGATTTGGGGGGCCTCGGAATTCATGATCTATGCTTATGGCAGCGCACGTTGCATATTAAACACTACATGAGAATTATTGTTAGGGAAAATAGTCTTTGGACTAACATCATGATCAGCAAGTATTTCGATGAACGCAACATCTTGTGTGCCCCACGTGGTGCTTCACAAGCATGCCACCTCACGATGAATTCTCTACATGCTGTGCTTTCTTGCTTGACTTGGAGAATGTTTGATGGGTCTTCTACTCTATTTCTTGAGGATAATTGGTTGGGGATTCTCCCCTTGAGATGGTGGCCAACATTCATCAATATGGACACCGTTTGGCCCTATTATGTTGCTGATTGCATGATTGAGCCTGGGGTTTAGGACACTTGCAAGCTTCGTCTTTGGGCTGATGATAATCTATTCTACAGAGTCATGCACTTGCCTTGGAATCAAAGGAGCCCTAAGGATAATTTGATGCATTCTCACACCGAATCAGAAAAAATCAACAATGTTATGGTTTATAGAGACCTTTGGACTTTGACTCACTACGATGAGGATTTTCGTGAGGCACAGCATAAGCAGCTTGACTGGATTTGGAGACTCTGTATTGCACGAAGGGTGCGTAGTTTTCTGTGGAGACTTATGCACAATGCGTTGCCCACCGCGACATGGCTGGCACGTTGGGGGCTCGTTGAGTCTGACTTTTGTGTTGAGGGGTGCCCTACTACTGAGACGCACTACCATGCACTCTGGGATTGCTCGCACACGCGCAGTGTGGTCTGCGCGCTCCTTTTGCGATGCGGCTGCGGCTATTGAGCGCATGCGCTGCGGAGGTGACTTCATCTCCAAGCTAACTCATTTTGCGCTGCGTGTGGCTCTCGACGTGGTGCTAATTATATTCATTTGCAGCATATCGCCACTAATCTTCATGGCCTATGGGTGAACAGGAATGCCAAGAAACATGGGCAACCTTATTTCAGCAACTCCTCGTTATTACGGTGCATCAACATCAACATTTTGTGCAACACATAGCATATTTCAGTGATGTCATCTTTGCCCACCAGGAACCTTCTCAACTCTGTTGAGTTGTGTTGCCCATAATTGGGTTCCCCCTCCCACATGATGGCTTATGGAGAACTGTGATGCCGCGATTGGTTTGTATTGTGCGGGTATTGGCATCATTGTTAGAGACTCTCTTGGCCTGCCTCTTCGCATTTTTGGGAAGCAAATCTTTTCACATTCTACTGATGGCATGGAGACTCTAGCGATTCTTGAGGCTTTGAGACTGATGCAGCACTTTTTCATGGAGTACCATGTGATTGAGAAGCAGACGGATTCTACTATTGCTATGCAGGAGATTAGCGAGATGCTAAGTCATCCACACTCGAGTGATTATTTTGCTGCTGTGGCTTCTCATGTCGCTCACCTTAGCACGTTTCGCATCATGCACATGTTCCGTGAGGGCAACTCTCCAGCTGATTGGGTGGCGCACAAGGCGTGTGGTGCTGATTTTGATTGGGTTTGGGGTATGCCCCTCCTTGATCCCCTCCTCCAGCTACTGTTAGCTAATTTTTTGTTTGAGCCTCCATTAGGTCTTCTGTACTGGCTTAAGCCTTTATTTTATTAGAGAACCTAGACTTTGGAGAAGACTCACGCACACACCATTGCTAGGGTTTACTATTAATTAAGAATGTAATTCATTCGTAGGTTGAAGATGACCTCTAAGCTGGCTGCCTAATTTCAGCTGGCTCACTGGACTATGATTAAAGTGCAAAAGTGCCTCACGGGACATCTTACCTCCCAGGGAACATTTTTTGCACGCGCGCGCCAGCGGCTGTTTGGCGCACACGCACGACACTTCTCTGCATGCTAATGCGCACCCCTCGGTGCATTGTTCTTGCTCAATGCTTGTAATTGCGCGTTGGCACTTGGGTCCATAATAATACAGGTTTGGCGTGAGCCTGGGGCTAGGAGGCTTGATCATCAACATGTCATCAACAACTACAGCGTGACCTGGGTGCTTCCTTTGCGGTTCTTCCTGCGGTGCTGCAATTTGGAATTTATTCTGGGCCTTGTGCCTTGTATTGATCTATAATAATACAGGGAGGTGTGGTGTGTGCTGTGCTTGTGTGCTGCTTTGATTGCTGTTCGTTGCTTCCTCTTGATTATATCTTGTTAGCTGCATATTGTTGCGTTTTGCCTCACCTATTTGTTGTAGGTAGCTCGTTCTTTTGTGGATTGACTGTGGTTTCTTTCCGACTGCTGGTGTCGTGTTTCTCCTTTGTGACCGAGGGCAGCTTCTCCTAATAACTCTAAATGGCTGGGGCAAAAGCGACAAGAAGTAGTTAAAAATTGAGGAATGGGAGTAGCTCTTCTCCATGTCAATATATTGGTGTTGAATCTGGGAAGTCTATGTCACGTGATAAGGGGAGAGAATTGGTGCTTGGGTTATCGGTGGATGTTAATCCGTCTTTTCATGATGGTGATGTTATTATGGAACCCAGAGAATGCTCTTCAAATATGGGAACTTGTTTGGCAAACCAAGGGGATGATGATGTGTATGTGGAGTCTACACTGTGTATAGAAAATGACTATTGTGATGTGCAAGGCATGGATCTGCTGCTACCTATGTGGGGTGCCAGCACTGGCCCAGTGATTGCGCCTATGCTTGTGCTCGCGCTTGCACCCGGGCCCTCTTTTGTGCCTGTCCCCGTGCATGAGTCCGCACCCAGTTTTTGCGCTTGTGCCTGTGTTCGCGTCGGCGCCTGCGCCCGCACCCGCTCAAGTATCCGCACCCACGCTCGCACTCGCTCAAGTATCCTCACCCGCACCCGCGCCTGTGCCTGTGCCGGTGCTCGCGCTCGCACCGGCCCCTATGCCATTGCCTGAGGGCACTATGGATTTGGTTGTTGAGAAGAATGGAATTGATGTTGTTGATGCTGTTCCTTGTAATGTTGTTGCTACTGTTCGTGAAGATATGTGTCCACAACTGAATCGAACGAATGCTAATGTTAGACCCTTGGGAACCTTGCAGGCTAATAATGCACCACGTGTGTCATTTTGGGAGGCTCTTACAAACAATGTGGTATCTAATAATGGTGTCTCTTCTTTCGTTAATCTGAGCATAGTTGACATTAAAGAGCAGGCGGTCAAGAATCTTTTGGAGGATGGTGCTATTGTTATGTCTCATGATGGGTGCATGCGAAGAAGGGAATTTCATAAACATGACTTAATGGGAAGAGTTTTTGGGGACACACTACCTTTCCCCGTGATTGATCGTATGCTTACTAAACGTTGGGGTCACTTCATGAACTTTATGGTTTTGGAGCTACCTCATAATTGTTTTTGCCTACACTTTCAATCCATAGAGGAAAGAAATAAAGTTTTGTTGGGGCCCTTGGCAAGTTGTAGGACATGCAATGGGCTTGGATATGTGGACGACTGATTTCAAGCCATCATCATGTGTGGCTATGTGCGCCCCTATTTGGGTTCATTTCCCAGCATCACCACTACTTTATTGGGATATTGATAACATCATTCAAATTGCTATGAACATTGGGTAACCTATCCTTCTTGATGAATGGACGGCATTGTCACAGAGATCGGCATTTGCTCGTGTCTGTATCCAGCTGGATTTGACTAAGCCCTTTAAGCTTGGTATGTGGCTATGTGGAGATCTTGGTAGGACATTTCAACCCTATTACTATAAGGGTTTGCCACATATTTGCTTTGAATATGGATATGTGGGAGACACATCAGATAAATGACAACAAAAAATAAGGGATGGAATACACATAAAAGCATCAAGGAATGGGAATTCTATGAATCATACGAATGATGCAGGAAATACATATGCTGCTGGACTAAATACTGCTACAAACTCTGCTAAGGCAATATATCCCGCAACTGACCATGGAATTGCTAAAGCTATAGTAGATGCAATTGCTACAGTGCACGTTGTTGATTCAAGGAATGCAATTGAAACAGCGATCTTGTGCACCGCTGCACCTGGCAGCTACGTGGAGTGTACAATAGCTAAAGGGATTACACCCACTGCTGTGCAAACTACATTTGCTATAGGTACGTGCGCCCCAGACTCAGTGCGCGCCTCACAGGACACGCCAAACTCTTACCTTGTTGATGCGCAGAGCCGCACACCTTGCACCTCAGTGCGATGGATGAACTTTGAGGATGATGCAAATGTAGGGTTGGGCCCTTGGATGGGGGTTCAAATAGAAAGCACAAAATTATACAAAATAACCAGAATAACAACCATTATAACAAGAGCATCCATAATGGTATTTCCTCTGATCGTGATGTTGGATGATGGACAAGTAGGGGCACATCCACTACAAGGAAAAGAAGTTCTTTACTTGCTAGAAGTCAGGAGCAGCATAGAGGTATGTGGATTCCTAAGCCCATGGCTTAAATAATGCTGAATTGCAACAACAATCTACAATAGACATGGAGCTCCACCCACCACTTTGGTGGAGTAGTGCGGTAAGGTGCAATAGTGTAGATAGGGGTCCAGATGATATTCACACAAGTACTATATGAGGGATTTGATCCCTTGCTACAAATCATGGCTTGTAGCACTTGTTGGTGGAGCATTGGTGTGTGGCTTGAGGAGGTGGATGGTTTGTGCTTGTCTTGCAGTATGTGTTGCCAGATGCTTTGTTTTCTTCTGATGCAGAACTCTTGTTTGGAGCTTGAGTTGTGTTTTTTAGGGTGTTGCTTTTTTTATCTTATTGACTCATTTACTAATGACCAAGTTGGTTGTTTGGAATATTAGAGGGATCAGGGACCGAAAGTCACGTTGTTCTCTGCAGAGATTTACTAGGGAGGCTAATATTGGGGTTGTTGCTTTGGACGAGACAAGGGTTGGAAAATTTGACAGGAGGGATGCTGATTTACTATTGGGAAGAGATTGGTCTTTTGCTATTCAACCTTCTACAGGGAAATCAGGAGGTATTGTTATTCTCTGGAGGCAGGATGTGGCTTTGATGATTTCCCGTACTTCTGCTCATGTGGTGGTCATGGATGTTGAGCTTGATAATGGTCGGCACGCTAAGTGCTATGTTGTTTACTCTTCCAAGGACACTTATAAGCGTAGGGACCTTTGGCAAATCCTTCGAGAGGAGTCTATGCGGACTACCCTATGATTGTCATGGGTGATTTTAACATTGTGATGTCTCAGGAGGAGAAAAAAGGGGGGAAGATATTCAGTTGTAGTTTGGGTCAGCAAGAATTCTACTAGGTAATGCAGGAGCTTGGGTTTGTTGACCTTGGATTTCTGGGGAACAGGTATACATGGTGTAATGGAAAGAAGGGTAGTGATAGAATTTGGGAGAGGCTGGATCGTGTACTCATCAATTCGAGGGGACTAACTTCCTTCACTCTTTGTCTGTTACCCATTTGGCAAGCATAGGCTCGAATCACTGTCCTCTTGTGGTTGATATTGGGGAGAGGAATACCACTTTGGCTGAACCACAGTACAGATTTGAGAGTATTTCACTGGATCACCCAAATTTGACAGGCAATGTGAGGTAGGTTTGGAGGAGGAAAGCTAATGAGGACAAAATGGTATCCTTAACAAAAAAATTTCGTAGGTGCATGGTGGCTTTGCATAGGTGGAGTAAGAGAGAATTGGGAGACATTATGGGGGGGGAATAGAGATAGAGAAGAATTGATCACCCAATTGCAGAATAAGGAGTCTGTGGAAGGTCTTACCGAGGAGGAGCATGTTCACCTTGGCAACCTTATCATAGATTTTAATAGGGGATGCACTTTTGAGGAGAAATGGTGGTGGCAACATGCTAAACTTCTTTGGGCCAGTTTGGATAATAGTAACTCTAGCTTCTTTCATGCTATTGCTACCTCCAAGTGCAGGAATAATCGAATCACCAAACTAAAGGATGACGCTAGGATTGAGATGGATACTTTGGACGAGATTGGAGGCACTCTTATGAGATACTTTGGTTCTAAGTGGGTCTTTGGGTCTAGCATTGTGCCTTCTTTTCGTCATATGTCTCATGATTGCATTACTTTGTCACAAAAATCTACATTGACTTGCCAGGTTACGGTGCAGGAGATCTATGCTGTTGTTTGTTCTTGTAGGAGAAACAAGGCACCGAGGTTGGATGGCATCACCTCTGAGTTTATGTCGGGCTACTGGGACATTATTCAGGAAGACATTATCCAGGTAGTTTATTGCTTTTTTAGTGATCATTTTATGCCTATTTCTTGGAAAGACACTCTGGTTGTGCTCATCTCTAAGAGGCAGAGGGCTTGTAGGCCCGAACACTTTAGACCCATTAGTTTGTGCAACTTCATATATAAGGCTATTGTGAGGATTCTGGTTGACAGGCTTAAGTGTGTTCTCCCTGATATTATTGCTAGAAAGCAAGGAGCCTTTGTTCCTGGTAGATCCATATTTGATAATATCTTTATTACAAAGGAGATGATGGTCCATATGCATTCTTTTACTTCTAAGGCTAGTTTGATGTCTATTAAATTGGATTTGGAATAGGCCTATGATAGTGTGAAATGGGAATTCCTTAAGGAGATGATGCATTTGATTGGATTTCCTCTTATCTGGTGTGACTGGGTGTTGGCTTGTATAGAGGCCCCTAGGTTTGCGATTCTCCTTAATGTTGTAAGGCTTCCTTGGATACATGCTACAAGAGGTTTACGGTAGGGGTGCCCCCTTTCCCCTTATCTGTTTACCATGGTGACTGAGTCCTTTTCCATGCTAGCTCACAAGTATGAGGCATGCCTTTTCTTTAGTAGGGGTATGAAGGAGAAGAGGATGCATATTATGGCTAGGAAACTGATGATTCCTAAGGGTTCTAGACTTTCTTATCTCGACATTCCCATTTCGGCCACTCTCCTTATCGAAGGTGACTTCAACTTTATCATTCAAAAGATTGAGACTTAGATTGCTAAGTGGAGCGTTAGACATCTCTCCTTGGCTGGTCGTATCCTCATGATTAAGGCAGTATTGGGTGCTATTCCAAATTTTGTATTGAGCCATTGTGTTGTTCCCGTGGGGACTTTGGAGATTATTGAGCAACGTATGACGAGATTTCTTTGGTGTGACACGGGTCAAAACAACTCTATTCATTATGCAGATTGGTACACGGTTTCTCTCCCTAAAGGTTTGGGGGGACTGGGCATCTTTGATTTGCAGATATGGAAGCATGCTTTAATCATAAAACATTGTAAGAGGTTACTTCATCGTGATAATAGCCTTTGGGTGGACATTATGAGGAAAAATATCCATTTTGTAATAACCTTTGTAGAGTTCCCCGTGGCACGTCCCAAGCATGTCACCTTATTTTTGATGCTCTTCCTCGTGCTATTCATGGTTTCGTTTGGAAGCTTGTTGATGGAAGCAGTGTTGCTTTTTATGAGGATAATTGGTTGGACTTTCTCCCTATCAGATGGTGGCCCACATATATCAATATGGAGGCTCAGTGGCCTTGCATGGTTAAGGATTGCATTGTGGAGTCGAGGCAGTGGAACCCTAAATCTATTGACCTATGGGCGGGTAATCTTCTTAGAGACAGAATTGGTCACCTCTTTTGGAGGCACAATGGTGCAATTCATGAGCTTGTCCAAGCTTCAAATGATTTAAGTCTTGTTTCTTGTGTGACTTTCTATAGGGAATTTACTGTGTGTACCCGTGAGGATTCCCATGGTCATTGCCTTGCCTGGATTTGGAAACTTAAGACATTGCCTCAGGTTCATGTGTTTATTTGGAGGGTTGTGAGAGATTTTATTCCCACAACTGCATGGTGTGTCAAGAGGCACCTCAGCAACTGTCCATTATGCACTTGGGGCTGTGGTGCGGCAGAGGATTACTTTCATACACTTTGGGAGTGTTGAGAGGCGCAACCCATTTGGGCGGATCCCGTGCTAACCGCTTTCGCCTCCTCACTGGGCTTGGCGCGTGCCGGGTGCGCGGGTGACACTGAGTGCACATTTGTGTGCATGCTTTTTGCTGCTGGGAGGTGCAATGTGGCGCGCGGGATTTTGGCTCACCATATGGCCGTTGTGGCTACTACTATGTACTATGTTTGGAAAAATCGTAATCTCAAGAAGCACAAGGAACCTACTTATAGCCATAATGTTCTCATACATAAGATTAAGCTGGAGATTGCTGTTACTACCACTCATTCCTCACCTCCCTCATCCTTGTCCAGTGGGAAGTCCTACGCTTTGGGATCTATAACTTCTACTTGGCTTCCCCCTCCAACAGGATGGATCATTTTCAACTGTGAAGCGACAATCATTGATGATAAGGCTGGGGTTGGCATGATTGTCAGAGATCACTTTGGTAGGCATCTTTATGCTATGGGGAAACATTTCATTTCTTAATCCTGTAACACTTTGGAGATCCATGCAATTCTTAAGGCCCTTATGCTCACCATGACGAAGTTTCAAAACTTTTTGGTTGTTGAGTTTCAGTCTGACTCCACCACTGCAATTGAGGAGGTTATGTAGATGATACATCACCCTTTGGACTGTAGCATTTACTCTGATGCACTCCATTATGCCAGACATAGGCTGACTACTCATTTCTCTCATGTCCTTCGGGAAGCTAATGGCCCTACTGATTGGATAGCAAAACATGCATGTACTTCTGAGTTCCATTGAGAAGGGGGTATGCCCCTGCCTGATGCACTTGAAAAGCTTTTATTTGCGGATTTTGTTTTTGAACCCCCCATAATTGGGGTTGACTTTGTAGGCTTCGACCAACCTTTTGAATCAAAGGAACCCAGACTTTGGAGAAGGGACTCTGGACCTCAATTCTATCATGCTTTGGGTTGGTAACCTTCTTAGAGATAGGATCTGTCACCTTGTGTGGATGCATAAAGATGTGGCTGATAAGCTTGTGCAGGCCTCAACTACTTTGGGTCATGTTTCTTGTTCGATGTTTTATAAGGATTTTATTATGAACACCTATGGGGACCTCCACGAGAATTACCTTTCTTGGATTTGGAAGCTTAAGACTTTGCCTTGGTTCACACTTTCATTTGGAGAGTTATAAGAGATCTCATCCCCATGGCCACTTGGTGTGTGAGGAGGCACTTGAGTAACTGTTCATCTTGCATTTGGGGATGCGATGTGGCTGACACTCTTCACCATACACTTTGGGACTGTAGGGAGGCGCAGCATATTTGGACAAATTCCACATTGTGTGCTTCTACATCTGTGTTTGGCTTGGCGAGTGGTGCACACTCGTTTGATTTTGAGAGCACCTTTGTGTGCATTTTCTCTAATTCTAGATGGCATGGTGTTGCATGTGGTGAGATAACTCATCGTTTGGCCAGGTGGCCACTACTATGTATTATATCTGGGTCAACCGTAATCTTAAGCAGCATAAGGAACCTTCTTCAGCCACCATACCCTTACTGAGAAGATTAAGCTTGAGGTTGTTGTTACTGCTTGGTATTCTACACATCCCCCATCCTTGTCCAGCAAGAAGTCCTACCCTTTAGGTTCTTTAACCTCTACTTGGCTCCCCCCTCCCACAGGATGGATCATCTTTAATTGTGACGTGCTGTTATTGGTGAGAATGTTGGGATTGGTATGATTGCTCGGGATCATCATGGTCGACCTCTTTATGTGGAGGGGAAGCACTTCATCTCACGTTCTTGCAATACTATGGAGGTTCATGCGATTTTGGAGGCTCTTGTTCTCCCTATAATAAAGCTTCAAAGTTTCTTGGTTGTGGAGTTTCAATCTGATTCGATTACTGCGATACATGAGGTTATCTAAATGTTCCACCACCCTATGGAGTGTAACATTTATTCTGATGCACTACATTAAGCCATATGCAAGCTGACTGCATGTTTCTCACATATTCTCCAGGATGGTAATAGTTCTTCTGATTGGATTGTGAAAAAAGCATGTACTTCAGAGTTTCATTTGGAAAGGGGTATGCCCCTGCTCGACTCTTTAGAAAAGCTTTTGTTTACTAATTTTATTTTTGAACCCCCATAGCTGGGGTTGATCTTGTAGGCTTCGGCCAACTTTTGAATCAAAGGAACCCAGACTTTGGAGGTGCAAGGTAAGTGTGAGTGAGATGACTTTAGAGGCGATTCTCAGGTTATTGCATCTCGATTGCGTGATGCATGTGCACTGCGTAGTCTCACTGGCACTGGTGTTTTGCATTGCTTCTTGTGCGTACGCGCAGTCTCCTTACGTGCATTATCTCTGTGTGTGCACGACATCTTGATGCGCAGCTTCTCTATGTGCGGTCTTTCCCTCTCGCGCAACGCACCAGGGTGCATTGCTGCAAGCTCATGCATTTGGGAGTGACAGGATCTGGAGCACCATGTTTTTCAATTTTTTTGAGCATTTCTTATGGTATATCTCTAAAACTCCATTGCTAGGGTTTTCTGCTTGCTGTACTTGCTGAGTTTTCTATGGAGAAGACGACCAAATTGTGTGCCCCTCCAATTTTTCAAATTTTAAAATTAAAAAATTTGAATTTTAAATTTCCTGCTTCGTGAGCTTGTTGGAGCAATATTAAAGTCTTATTCTGTCCCACAGCACAACTTATCCCAAGCTTCCAATGACTTTGCACACGCACGGGGAGCGATAGTTACACACGTGCATGCGACATTTCCTGGTGCGCCTCTGCTTTTGAATGTGCTTTATTATGGGTGTATTCCACATGTTGTTTGCTGTATTCGTGTGCTGATCATGGAATCTACAATAACACAGGTCTCAACACGACATTTTGGCATGGTGGAGTGCTCATCAACATCTTTACGTGTGACTGGGCATCATCTTGGAGCTTCTATCCTGCTGTAGCTGAATCTTGGTGCATTATTTGGGCTTCTTGGCCTTGTAATCAATTTGTAATAATACAGGGTGGTGTGGCTTTGTGGTGCTTGACTGTGCTAATATGTGATTGTGCTTGTGTGGCTATACTACATTGTGTAGGATATTCTCTTGTAGGTAGTCCTACAATGCTTTGGATTGTTTGGGTGCTCATCCATTTTAAGGTGCATTGTTTCTCTTCTAATCCTAATTCGTCTCTCATAGTGGGAGCAAAGGCTACAAGGAGCAATAAGAAGTTGAAAAATTGTGGTAGTACATCCCATAACCATGAAAACATTATTGCAGAAGATGATATACAAGGTGTATAGAATGAGGGCATGAATTTGGTGCTAGGATTATCAGTTGTACAAAGAGTTTTGGGAAATATGCTTCCAAATGCCAATCTAGCATTTGATCATGCTGAATGCTCATCCAATGCAGCCATTATCTCTATTGGGATGGTGAGTATTTATGACACTGTAGAGTGCTCTTGTAGTGGCACGGATGGCATAAATTTGCCACTGCGCATGTGCGCAACACGTTCTATGCTTGTGCAGGGGTGGGGGGGGCAAGTGTGAAAATAAAGTTGTTGATGATGAGATAATCTCTGAAAAAAATGGTTATTGACACAGCAGGGAAAGCTTTCTATGCGATGGGGGTTACTTGAAGTACATAAGACATTATGGCTGCACTGCACGATGTTCGCGTGCACGGTGGTGATGTGGATGTACAACATGAGGTTGGGAAGCTTGGGAAACTGGGAGCTAGGGTCTCCTTTCATCAAGCTCTCACTACCAACAACAACTCGAGGTATGGAGTAGCTACTTCATTTGTTGCTCCTAGGATGGTTGATATTAAAGAAAAGGTGGTGTTAATGCAAAATATGCTGGATAACGATGTGATCATTCTGTCTCATGAGGCTTGCTCTATGCGTAGGACCTATCACCAACATGACCACTTTGGCATTGTCTATGGCAATTCACTTCCTTTTGTTATTATCGTTAAAATATTAACAAGAAGATGGGGTCATTTCTGTGACTTTCGTGCTCTAGAATTACCGTTCGACTTCTTTTGTTTGCATTTTGATTCAGTGGAAGGTAGAAACAAGGTGTGGCTTGGTGGCTCATGACAGGTTGCGAGCCAAGCATTGGGACTTGATTTGTGGGTTGCAAACTTCAAGCCACCACCAGATGCTACTATGTGTGCCCCCGTGTGGATACGCTTCCTGGCTCTATCATTATTATACTAGGACATCGAGAACATCATTAAAATTGCCAAGAATGTGGGAAAATCCATACTACTTGATGGCTGGACTGTGCAAATGCAAAGAACCTCATATGCTAGGGTTTGTTTGCGGATGGGTTTCACAAGCTGCTTAAGTCAAGGTTATGTCTCAGTGGAGATTTCGGTAAAACATTCCAAGCTATTGAATACGAGGGGCTGCCATGTATTTGTTCTGGGTGTCGCCATATGGGACATGCAGTGGAGTAATGTTTGAAGAGAAAACTTTATAGAGAAAATGCTAAATCTACAGTAAGGAACATGAGAATTGCGTCAGTGTGTAGTGAGGCTAATGAGGAGATGCTTGCGTTGAGCGAGAGCGCGCTTGCTGAGTGTCCTACTGTGGCTTCTTCGTGCACGCTACATGCTTTGGCATGGGATATGCATGTGGTCGAGGCTATAAGGGAAGGTCTGGGACCTTTGATGGTTGTCTAGCCATGGAAGAGGAGGCAAATTGGGAACATACAGGGATATTTCAAGACTCAATAGAGGTCCCAAGTTTCAGACAGCACAGTCAGGGATCTTAAAGGTGAAGAAGGATGGGACAGAACCATAATTAGGAGTGCCTCAATTATTAGGGGAATGGATCCCTTTCGTAGTTCATGGGGCCCAAAGGAGTTTGGGAATATTGAGAGAGAATTGCTGTCCCACCAACAAAATATAAACTTATGGAGAGATGCCTCTATTAACAGAATTCCAAATAATAGACAAGGACTCATGCTAGAATGCACCATTGATAAGGGCATGGAATTAATGCCAATGGGCAATATAGGAGAGGAAGATCGTAGTAGCCGTTTGGATGATAAATATGCCACGAAGGGATGAGGGGCTCTTCCCTCAGCAGTAAATTGTGGATTGTAGGATGTGCCTATGCTGGAGGTGATTGACCATGCATGGGCGTGCCACGTGATGTGCACTATGCTCTGAAGCGAGTGCTGCTGCTAGGTGCTTGGAGACTTATGTGGAAGGGGGTATGCGACTGCGCTGGGTGCACTACGGGGGAGATGCAATGCGCGTGTGCACTATGGTGCAGTTTGTTGCTGGACAAGATGTGGACTCCCTAGGTGCTCTGGGCACTTTGTAGGTATTGGCCTCATCGTGGGGCTTGCGTCCCTACCTTATGGCATGCACATGGGGGACTTTGTGATGTTGATGAGATATGGCTGGTGCAGCATTTGGTCTTGCGGCGACATTGACATGCGATGACATTGGAGGTTTGAGGGATAAATATTTTTTGCGAATGATTAAAATTGCTATCTGGAGCATTAGAGGGGTAAGAACTAGGAAGTCAAATGCTACTTGTAGAGATTTATCAAGGAAGGAAATATTGGGATGGTGGCACTTGTGGAGAAAGAGTGCAATCCTTTGATAGAAGTGACACTGACATTCACCTTGGTAGGGATTGGATCTTCACCACTCAGCCCTCAGTGGGGAAGTCTACTGACATTGTTATAATATGGAGGCACTACATTGACTTGGAGGTTACTTGCTCATCATTGCATGTGGTTGTCCTTGGTTTCAGGTTCCTGGAAGGCTCATATCTGAAATGCTGTGTTGTCTACTCCCCTAAAGACCCCTATAGGCGTAGGGATATTTGGAGTATTTTGAGAGAGGAGATAGATGGGGATGACCCTATGATTGTTACGGGGGACTTCAATATTGTGATGTCCCAAGAGGAGAAGAGGGGGTAAGGCCAACAGTTATGGCATGGTAAGTATGAGTTTTCTAAAATTATGCAGGATCTTCAGCTTCTTGATCTTGGCTTTGTTGGAAGCAAGTTCACTTGGTGCAATGGTAAGTAGGGGAATGCCAAAATTTGGGAGAGGTTGGATATGGATGGCATCATAACACCCCTTTTGGCTACAACCCCTGTATTGTCCCTAGGGGTGCCTCTCATATGTGTAGGCTTTTATTGGAGGCCTTCCTAGATGCTTTGAGGGGTTTCATTTGGAAGATGGTGGATGCTATGTTCACTGATTTCTATGAAGATAATTGGTTAAGATTTCTCCCAAAAAAATGGTGGCCCACGTTTATTAACATGGAGGTCTCATGGCCTTAGTGTGTGGAGGAGTGTATGCTAGGGCCGAGGATATGGGATAAAGATTCCATTATTTGCTGAGCAAACTCCTTGTTGGTGGACAGAGTTCTTCACATGCCAAGGGGTCACAATTATGGGAAGGATGAGCTTCTTTAGGTGCACATTGAGTCCCCTAAGGTTTCTTGTACCAAATTTTATCGGGCTCTCATTGCTTCTATGAAGGTTGATAATGCTTGGCCTGCTCTACCATTTGGGGTTCACCTTGCTTGGATTTGGAAGCTGAAAGTCATGCCTCAAGTCCATACTTTCCATTGGCAAGTTTCAAGAGATCTTGTCCTTATGACAGATTGGCTCACAAGAAGACATTTGGTAGACTGTAGCAATTGCAGTTGGGGCTGTGGTGTGGTAGAGACACTACAGCACGCGTTGTGGGTCTGTGTTGTGATGCACAGGATCTGGGAGGGCCCTGTGTTGTGTGCCTCTGTTGAGACGATGGGCATCTAGTGCAGCACACCCGCATGCACAAGCACTAGCTTTTGCTCCTAGAGTACCTAATATCCTATGCTGCACAGCCTGGCATGACGAGTGGCATCTCTACGGCTTATTTGGCCATTGCTGCCTCTACATTGTTCTATATTTAGGAGAATAGAAATCATGGGGTGCATAAGAAGGCCACCTTCAGCAATATAATGCTTACCTAGAGGATTAAATTGGGGAGCACTGCCATTATAAAGCTTATTAATCATCATCCTTCTACCTCTAGTGAGAAGTTCAACCCCTCGGGGTCCCTTGTAACCAGTATTTGGCTTCCCCCTCCAACGGGCTGGATAATGATCAATTATGATGCTGCAGTGAAGAATGAGACAGTTGGCATCAATATTGTTGTGCGTGATCATCTTGGGAGGCCCATGTATGTTGTGGGAAAGAGATTTATTTCATAGGCAAGTGAGGCTTTGGTGTTTTAGGCTATTATGGAAGCCATGGTGTTTATGATGATAAAACTCTAGGATTACCCTGCTGTTGAGATCCAGACTGACTCTATCTATGCATTAAATGAGGGGATGCAATGGGTACGTTGTCCTTTGGAGGATGGAGTCTTTTCTGATACTCTCCACTATGTAAGGAAGATGCCAGCATTCTGCTTCACACATGTTCTGAGAGAAGGCAACGCCCTTGCGGATTGCGTTGCAAATAATGCATGTTTATCTGATATGTTATGGGAAAGAGGAATGCCTCAAGCCTTTACTTAATCTCTTGCTACCTAACTTTATATTTAAACCCCCATAGTGGGGTCCCTTTTGTAGGCTTAAGCCACTTTTGAATTGAAGGAACACAAGGTGGTGAGTGAGAGGGCGATGCTTGCACCTAGGGTTCGGTTTCTAATTTCTCGCCAGTGTGGCACATGCACATCACGCTGGCTGGCTGGCACTAGCACTACACGTGCGCTTCCTTGGCTTCACTATTTTGTATGCAGCTTCTGTGTGAGCAGTGCTACTTCACGCACTACGCTTCTTCGTCTTCTGCGGGGTGCACCTGTGTGCACGTCACTACAACTTTTGCTGTGGGAGTGTCAGGATCTAGAGCTCCTTGTATTTCATTTTTATTGAAAATTGCTTGCTGCTTGAGGTATATCTCTACAACTTCTCTGCTAGGGTTTACTGCTTCACGAGTTTACTGGTGCACTATTAATGGCTTATTCTATTTCGTGGTACAACTTACAATGGACCTTGCAACCATTTTGCATTAGTGCAGGGAGCGCCAGTTAGCGCTCGCACGCGGCATTCCCTGCCACGTGCCTCCTTGTGATTGAATGATAATTTGTGCTTGCTGCTTGGCACAAGTGCTTGTTACTATGTGCATTTGTAATGCTGCATATTGTAATCGTGAACTATGCATAAAAATTGTAATAATACAGGGGATTGTCGTGGCATTCTCGGCACACTGGGGTGCTTGTCATCAACCTTGCGAGTCACTTGCTTTCAAAGTGCTGCAGTCATTTGGGCTATTGTTAGCCTTGTATAAGCTTTGTAATAATACAAGTGCTTGTGGTGTAGTTTTTGGTTTGCCTATGCTGTGTTGTGGTTGTGTAGCTATCTTTACTACGTGGTTTGCTCTTATTTTCAATTTGCATGTGCTTGATAATTCCTTGCAGATAGCCCAACAGTGTTATTGGAAAGTTAGTGATTATATCCTATCTTTGATTATTCGTTTCTCGTTGTTTGTCTTAGTGCAATAATACCTCTAATTCTTATTTATTATGGCTGGAGCAAAGTCAACAAGAAGCAACAAAAAACTGAAGAATTGTGCTAGTACTTCACCAATTTGTGGAAAAAATATTGCTAAGGTGGGAATGCCTCTGTCTCAGGATAAAGGAAAGGGATTGGTATTTGTCCTATTGGTGGATTTTAAATCTTGCTATTAAGATGTTGTGGTTGAATCAGTGGAATGTTCTTCAAATGCTCCAATTATTTCTGCGAATGATGTGAATGTTGATGATCATGTGGAGGGTTTGTGTAGCGGGGAGGCTATAGGGAGTGTCACCTTCGACTTGCTCGACACTGTGGGCACACGTGCTAAATGCTGGATGGACATGATGGGGCACGGAGTGCACGCGTAGGCTGAACATGACAGCATTGTGCGTACGGTGGGAATGTGGGCAGCAATGGTGTGAAAGTATCATTCAGGGAGGCTCTCACATCAAATAATGTTGCTACTAGAGGGGCTGCTACTTTGTTTGTGATTCCAGATTTGGTGGACATCATGGATAGGGCAACTGCTGTCCAGAACCACTTGGATAATGATGCAATTTTGATGTCACAGGAGTCTTGCATATGACAAAGGTCCTTCCACCAACATGATCTTGTTGGGAGAGTATCAGGATTCTCTTCCCTTCCCCATGATTGATAGGATACTTACAAAAAGATGGGGTCATTTAAAAAATTCTCAGGTCTTGGAGCTACCATTCAATTGTTTTTGCTTATATTTTGAATCTATGGAGGACCAAAATAAGGTGTGGCTATGCGGCCCTTGGTAGGTTGGGGGTCAAGCAATGGGCCTTGACATATGGTTAGTAGAATTTAAGCCATCATTGGATACGACGATGTGTGCTCCGGTGTGGGTATGCTTTCTTGCCTTACCTCTACTATATTGGGATATTGATAACATTTTAAGGATTGTGAAGAATTTGGGAGAACCCATTTTACTTGATGGGTGGACGGCACACTTGCAAGGATCTTCCTTTGCCTGTTTGTGCATTCGTATGGACCTTACTAAACTCCTTAACCTGGGAATGTGGCTTAGTGGGGACCTTGGTACAGCCTTCCAATCATTTGAATATGAAGGACTACCATGCATTTGTTATGAATGTGGGCATGTTGGCCATATCTTGGAATAGTGCCCATGCAGGAAGATTGATCTTGATTTTGCTAAAGCTACAGTGAATGTGACGAGCCATGCAATTGTTATAGTAAAGCACGCAGCACGGGCCACGATAGCCGCGCCAAGTGGGGATGTGCCTCTAAATCATGTGGATGGGTCTCGACAAGCACTGCACACACATGTGCCATGGGTGAAAGTGGATGACGGCGCTAAAGAGGGTCTCAACCCCTGGATGGTAGTGCAATCGAGAAAGCGAAGAATGATTTCGAGAAGGCAAGGCTACACTTATAAGTAGCAGGAATATCAAAACAAAAGAACCACACATGGAGATTTTAAGGGAAATGAATGCAAGGGAAGGTCCACCGTGAGGAGAAGGAGCACTTCAATCCTTCGGGGTAGGGAAACTTAAAGGAAAACTTGGGCACAAAAAGACCATACCAATGTGGCGAGAGCCCCTCATCAACAAACAATAAATAAACAAAAGGATCCCTACATTGCTGATACAAATCATGAAAGTCTGGGAGCGAGCAAGAGGATTATCATACCAAAGGCAAAGCGATTTCATGTGATGGCCTTCAGGGGGAAGAGGGATGCTGTAATGGTGCTGATGATCCACACTCAATTTGGTAGTGAGGGTTCTTTTCCTTTGTCCCAAATTGTGCATTGCAGCTTTTTCCTTGTAATATAGTTGACTTGGTTGACGATTTGGATGCTGCAAGCTTGCCCCCATGGGTGGGGGGTGTGCACCTTGGCAAGCGCTCGATGTAGATGGGGTTCTGCTCGTAGAATACGCACTTGGTGTTCTCGGCACGGCACACTTGTGGATTGCTATGCGCTTATATTCTGGTGCACCATTGGCGGCACTTGCCATGCAGCTTCTCATCGGTATGCTTGCGCCCTGCCGCAAGGTCCATTTGTAGGCACCCTACCATGAGGCGCACGCACGGTGAGCTTGGCGCATATGGTCATGTGATGCAAATTGGATGGTTGGACTATCGTGAGTGTGGCACTGTGCACTATGGACTTGGCATGCACACTCATTCTTGGGACATGGTTCTCAATATGCACCTGTGATGCATTTTCCCTATGTACCCTTGCGTGTCTTCCCTATTGATGTTGCCCTGCTTTGCCATCGTGGTGCCATATTGCACTGCGGTGTGCTACCCGCACTGGAGTGCATGCACATGCATTTGTTCGTGTGTTGCTTATTGTGGTGGCTTGAGTGCTTCAAACACACTTCTCCTTTCCTTATGAGAAAAGTCACTGTGTGGAATATTCGTGGGATTAGGGATTAGAAATCAAGATGCTACTTGCAAAGGATTGTTAAAGAGGCCAACATTGGGGTTGTTGTATTAGTAGAAACAAGGGTTGAGACTTTTGATAAGAGGGATGATGACATACTCCTTGGTAGAGATTAGAATTTTGCTGTACAGCCTTCATTGGGGAAATTAGTGGGTGTTGCTATTCTTTTGAAGCAGGGAGTGGATCTTATGGTGTCTCATTCCTCTCCACATATGGTGGTTGTTGATGTCAGATTGCTAGATGGCCTGTATATTAATGTTGTGTGGTTTACTCTCCAAAGGAACCTTATAGATGCAAAGGCATTTGGCATATATTAAGAGAGGAATCGACTGGGGGAACCCTATGATTGTGGCTGGTGATTTTAACATTGATATGTTCCAGGAGGAGAAGCGTGGAGGGAAGATCTTTAGTAGTGGCTACAGGCTGTATGAATTCTGTGAGATCAGGCAGAAGCTCTAGCTTACTGACCTCAATTTTTTTTGGCAACAAATGCACTTGGTGTAATGGTAAAAAGGAAAATGCCAGAATCTAGGAGAGGTTGGATGGGGCTCTTACTAACATGGAGGGTCTCAAAGCTTTCCCTGTTATGCTGGTTACTCATCTGGCATGCATCAGGTAGGATTACTGCCCCTTAGTGATTGATTTGGGTAAAAGTAGCACGAAGCCAAGGGAGCATTGGATTATGGCTTGCATTGTGGCTCCCAAGTTTGGGGTCCTCCTTAATGGCGATATGCTCTCGCGGATTCATGCTTCCAGAGGGCTTCGACAGGGCTGTCATCTTTCTCTGTATCTATTCACTATGGTGTCTAAGTTTTTCACTCTGTTAGCATGCAAGCATAAGGCCTAGGCCTTCCTTGGCTTTCTGTGTGCTCCCATAGCTCTTATCATCTTATATCTCCTTTATGCTGATGATATTATTATTTATACACTCATTTCTCACACATCAGTTAATGCTATTAAGACTTTACTGTAGCACTTTAGTGTGCACAAGGTCAAGTATTTTTTTAGTAGAGGCATGAAGGAGAAGAAGAAAAGTCATGGCAAGGAAACTTTTGATCCCGAGAAGTACCAAGCTTATCTACTCGGGCATCCTCATTTCGGCTACGCTTCTCAATAAGGGAGAGTTCAACTTTATTATCCAAAGGATTGAGAGTCAAGTTGTGAAGTGGTGTGTGAGGCCTCTCTCTTTGGCTGGTAGGGACTTTGGGGATTATTGAACAGATGATGAGGAGATTTCTTTGGTGTGGGACTAGCTATACTCATTCTATTCATTATGCTGATTGGGACACTGTTACTCTCCTTTAGGACATAATGGGGTTGGTCTTGTTCGATCTCAAGGTGTGGCAGCATGCTTTGATTATGAAACACTGTAAAAGATTCTTGCATTGTGATGATAATTTATGGGTGTATGCCATGAGGAATAAGTACCCACTTGGCAATAACTTTTGCAAGGTTCCTCGAGATGCTTCTTATGCATATAGGCTTATCATGGAGGCTCTTCCTCAGGCTGTTGAGGGTTTTGTTTGGAAAGATGTGCATGGAACTAATATGAACTTCTATGAAGACAATTGGTTGGGTTTCCTCCCAATTAGGTGGTGGCCATGTTTATCAACATGGAGGCTTCTTGATCAAATATGGTTAAGGAATGCATCTTAGCACCTGGGAAATGGGATTTGGAATCTATTATGAGTTGGGAAAGCTACTTAATTAGGGATCGTATTCTTCATTTACCGTGGAGGTACAATGGGGTTGTGGATGAGCTTATGTAGGCATATATTGATTCTGCGATTATCTCTTGTGCTATTTTTTATAAGTTTCTTATTGGGACTACTAAAGGGAATGATCATGGGAACCACCAAGCCTAGATTTGGAAATTGAAGACATGCCTCGCCCTTTATGTGGAGATCTACTAAGGACCTCATCCCCACGATAGCTTGGCTTTTGAGAAGGCACTTGGGGGACTGTAGATCTTGAATTTGGGGTTGTGGCACGGCGGAGACGCTCCAGCACGCCGTGTGGGCGTGCAGGATGACGCATTTGATTTGGGCAGACCTTGCACTGGCCGCTTCCACCTTGGCACTCCGGGTGCAACTTGACAGGAACTTGGTGCATCATTTAGTTATGGTTTCTTCTACTATGTGCCATATTTGGGAAAATAAAAACCACAAGAAGCATAATGAGCCTACCTTTAGCAAGAGTATCTTTATTCAGAGGAAAAAATTGTAAAATGTCTCAACAAAGAGGGAAATTATCTCTCACCCATCTTCATCCAGAGGGAAGCTTCATTACCCTGTGGGGTCCTTAGCCTTTACTGGCTTCCCCCCTCAATGGGATGGATCATGATAAACTATTGTGCAGCGGTGAAGGGCGAGGCAGTTGGTGTAGGCATGGTGGCATGGGATCACTATGGAAGACACATTTATGCTGTGGGTATGAGACTTATTTCATGGGCGAGTAATGCTATGAAGGCTCAGGCAATTCTTGAGGCCATCGTATTGACTATGACAAAGCTGTAGAGTTTCCCTATTGTTGAGATCTAGACTGAGTCTATACTACGATTCACGAGGTGATGCAACTTATTCGCTGCACTATAGAGGGAGGTATTTATTCGGATGTGCTCTATTATGGGAGAAGCAAGATGGCTCTTTGGCACACTCATTTGCTTAGGGAGGGTAATGCCCCTATTGATTGGATTGCAAAAACTGTGTGTTACTCTGATTTTGTTTAGGACAGGGGTATACCCCTACCCAAACCTTTGCATAAGTTATTGTTGGTTGATTTTGTATTTGAACTTCTATAATGGGGGTCATTTTGTAGGTTTCAACCACTTTTTGAATCAAAGGAACCCAAGGGGGAGAGTGAGAGTGTGTGAGGAGATTTTGGGGTAACTCTCAGTTTCCACCTTCTCGACAGCACATCATGTGCGCACTGAGTAAGCATGCCAGCACTGGTGCTCTGCAATTCTTCTCCACGTGCACATGCTTTCTCTATGTGCTTGGCCTCATGGTGCAAAGCCTCTTGGCACATGGCTTCTCGATGCATGGCCTCTCTGTGTGCGTCTTCTCACGAATGCACGGCATACCCACACGCAGGATTTTTTGCTCGTTGCTACGAGAGCGTCAGGATCTGGAGTTCCTTGTTTTTCAAGTCTTATTGAACATTGCTTGCTGCCCTGAGGTATATCTCTAAAACTTATCTGCTATGATTGCTTTTTGCTGTGCTTGCTGAGTTTCAATGGAGAAGATGATCATTTGGTGTGTCCTGCCAAATTTCAAAATTCAAAAATATGAATTTTGAATTTTCTACTTCACAGGCTTGCTGGTGCACTATTAAAGGCTAATTATACTTTGTAGTAGAACTTACCATGGGTCTTCCAACATTTTTGCATGCATGCATGGAGTGACAGTTGGTGCGCATGCACTGCATCCCCTCCCACGTGCCTCTTATGATTAAATGCTATTTTGTGCATGCTGCTTAGTGCTTGTGTTAATGGACTTATTTAATTAGATTTATCCAACTACATATTTATTTTAATAAATTCAAATCTTTTACCATTTGTAGTTTTGGGAAGTGTTTCAAGACCTTTCAATTTGCAAATGATTTGTTAATTAATGATGTTACAATCAATGACTTTTTTATCTTTTTATGTAAATTTCTCATTGACTTTGCCTTGTTTCCTGTATTTTTTTCTTTCATTTACCTATATTTCTATGAAGCTCTAATTCTCCTATAACTTTTACATTGCTTTCATTTTGATAGATTGCATTATTTCAATCATTCCATTTTAGCTTTAACATATAATAACATACTATTGAAATGATATTTAATTAGTATTTATGCTTTTTTACTTTTTAAATTAATTATTATTACAAGAATGGTCTTCTTGAGATGTAATAAATGTTGGTGGGCTCATGTCAAGGAGCCATAGGATTTCACATTTTCTTTCTAAAAAAGTGTATCATTACTATTTAAATATAATGGATATTACACGTGATCTCCTTATTATCTTGGAAACCAATACCCTTATCAAATTTACCTCATTTTTATAAATATTTTGCTTTGATTTAATAGTATTTCTTTGAAACTCTAATTATCTTCTATTGTAACCAATACATCTCATTAATTTTGTAATATTATAGTGTTTTCATTTATTTTATTATAGTCATGAAATATATTTAAAAATTATTAAAAATAATAAATTATCATTATTTATGCAAATTTACATTTGTAATTCATAGAAATTCCCAGGTCTAATGGATGCACAAAAAGTGTCAATGTACTAATCTGAAAGAGCTTTATTAAATTAAATGTTCATTTCTTTAGATATTTAGTTTCCTATAGTTTTTGCTTTCTTAAGATTTATTTTGGCTCATACATGATTTAATAATCAAGAATGTTAAATGTAGTCTCTTTAGTATCATGGAAGGAATCTCTTTTTGTAAAACTTATCTCTTTTATTTAATTTTTCCACCTTTCATATGTGAACTTATATCCCTTTAAATTGGTTATATTTCATTAATTCAACTTATCTCATTTTCTCATAATATTTATTTTTATTTTATAACAATAATAATTTATTTTTGTATATTCTTATTTATTTATTGATTTGTGAAACGATCAAATGTGTTGTAATATTGATGAAAAAATCTTGTTGGGTTTATCTCGACATGTTTCATAAAAAAATAATCAATTTTATATTTTTAATTGTATAAATTGTTTGCCAAACTTCACAAAATATTTTGAATCATAACTAACTAGATGTTAGAGGATGCTACACTCAAGTTTTTAAGTATAATGTAATGCAACTTTCTAATATAATTTTTCTCATTTCTTCAATTTTTTCATCCTTGATTACCTTAATGTGTTGGAGTGCAACATTCTTATATTATTCATCACAATTGCTGAAATGTTTCTTTTAGATTTGGCAATGTTTTTATTAAACGCTAATTCTGCACATATTTGACCTTTACATTGCATTGATTTGGCTATATTATGTTGCTATAGTTTATCTCATATAGACTTAATTATATTTGCTTACTTCACATAAAAATAATAATTAGTTATTATTTCCATTTGTTTATTTTGGTAATTCATAATAATTCCAAATGAGACACAATTGGGATGAAAAAAATATTGTTGGAGTTCTCCTGATTAGCTTTATCTATTTAATTTTTTATTTTTTTGTATTATTTAATATTTTATTTTTTTTAGTTTTGTAATGCTTTTGTAATTACTTTGATTCTTACCATTTTCTATGATTGATGATCTTAGAATAAATCTCATTAGTATTTTAAAATGAAACTGTCCCAAATAATATTGCCTTTTTATAATGTTTCACTTTGATAATGTCATGTGATAATGGAAGTCTAAATATTCTATTTTAAGGCCTTTGCATCAATTTGAACTTATTTATTTACATTACATTGATTTGTCTCATTTTAGAAGTACTAAATATATGCATCATTTAAATTTTAGTTTAATATATATTTGTTCAGTGTTAAAAAATATATTATTGTAATTTTTTTTGGTTTACTTTAGTAGATAATAGTAATTCCAAATGAGGTCTATTCAAGACGAAACAAACATTGTTTTACTCATCTTAACAAATCGTATCCAATTAAATATTAATTTTTATGTTTCTTCGAATTTTATTTTTAAAGATTTTTTAATTCATTTTGAGACATTATAATTTGTAATTGATTTAAAAAGTGAGGTTATTACACATTATAGCATTACTATCTTGGAAGTTAACTTTATCACATAATTTACTTGTTTCCTCAACTATTTTTTCTTAATTCTATTATATTACTATGAAACTCTAATTCTCTTTATGAGTGATCTTTGGATCGAGTTAATTTAGCTTTATTAAATTTCTTGAATTTATCTAATTTTAGTTTAATCATTTTTACTTAATGTTGAAGTGAACATTTATTATTTTTTATGCTTATTTATTTTGGAAATTTGCAAAACTTTATGAAATTTATTCAAATGGAGATGAAAATAATGATGCACTCATCTTAACAAGCTTTATCAAACTAAATTATCTTTTTTATATTTTTACATATTTGAGTCTTAAGATTTGGCACACTTTGTTAGGTTTTTTTATTCATCCAAAATTTGTTTATAAAGGATGTTCCCTTTAGAATCTTAGAATACAACTTTCATATATAATTGTTCTTTTTTTCAAAGTTTTAATTTTGAATTTATTTTATTACTGTAAAACTCTAAATACCCTCTAGTGTGACTTTAAATTGTTTTCATTTTTTCATATTATATTGCTTTAATTTATTCTCTTTTAGCTTTTAGCTTAGTATTCCAATAATATTTTATTACTCTTTCTTATTTCACTTAGTAATTCTTGGTAATTTCAATGGAAGGTTCTTTGTGATGAGACAAACAACTTTAAATTCTTCTCAATAAGCATAATCCCATTAAATGTTGCTTTTTTAAAGTATTCTTTTCTGAAGTTTGTGCATGATTTTAATGGCATTTAAAATTTTCCTTTATTTTATTATCAAGGAAATTTCACTAGAAGTTTTTAATATCTTTAAACTTATGTTTCTTGTACAATTTATATCATTTCTTCGAAATCTTTGCTTAATTTTGTCATATTGCTATGAGTCCTAGTCCCAAGTTACCATTCGAACGAATTAATTTTGTCACTTAAGGATCCTGTAACTTATCCTATCTTAACTTTAATCTATATTTTTTTATGAAGAAAAAAATTATTATTATTGCATTTTTGGTAATTGTAAGTAATTTCAAATGTTGTGTGAGAATGACAAAACAAGTGTCATTGGACTCAGCTTAAAAACCACAATCCATTTAAATGTTCTTTTTTATTATTTTAAATTTTTTTATTTTCTATGTTTTAGTCATGTTTGACATGATATTTTTATTTATATTTTGTCACTTTAATCTATATTTGATTCAATCCATTTGTCTCATTTATTAACCTTTTTCTATTAGATTTGACTATGTTACTATAAAACTCTAATTCTCCAATCATCTAACATTTTGATCAAGTTTATTTATGTTTTCATTTTTTGGTAATTTATAACAATTCCAAATAAGTCCCAATCAAAAGGAAATAAACAATATTAATTGCATCCTAAATGGCTCAATCAAATATCATATTAATTTAATAGTTTTAAATATTATATTTTCTAATATTTTACCATTTTTTATGTGTCTTTTTAAGTCATACAAAATTTGATGATTAGAGATGTTACTGTGAATCTCCTTAGTGTCTTCTAATGTAATTTTGATATACAATTTTTGTAATTTCTTAAATTTTTCATTTTGATTTTGTGGTATTATTATGTAACACTTAATCTCATATCATGGGACCTTTACATAAATTTAATTTCGTTATACATTAATTTAGTTTAGTTCATTTTTTATTTAACATATATTTGATTTATTTTTAAAAAAGCATTTGTTATTGCTTATGTTTGTTTATATTTACAATTCGTTTGAATTCTAAATGAGGTCTAATGAGATGAGACAAAACAGTGACACTTGGTTCAATAATTTTTATTTAATTAAATATTCTATTTTTCATTTTTTGATATTATATTTTCTCTCATTTGGACATTTTTACAAGTTATTTTTATTTGTAAGTAATTTAATGATGCAAGATGTTACATACGATGTCCATAGTATCTCAAAAAGTAACTTTCCCATATACTTTATCACATTTTCCGAAACATTTTGCTTTGGTTTGGACATACTGTTATGACTATTTAATTATCATTAAAATTTGATAGTTATAATACTTTCATTTTGTTATATTATTTCACTTCAATTTATCTTATTTTTGCATTAAATATTTTTATTTATTACTAAAAATATTAATTTAATTTATTTCTAATTATTTACTTTAATAATTCATAGAAATTCCAATTGAGAGTTAATGGGGGAAGAAATGTAATTCGATAGATCTTACGAACTCTATACAATTAAGTATTCTTCTTTGTATTTTAAAATATTTTATTTTCTTTGGTTTTGGTATACTTTATGAGCTTTTTTATTTGTAATTGAGTTGAAAATCAATGATAAACTTTTTCTCCATAGTATCATCTAATGTAATTTTATTGTAAAATTTTTCTTAAATTTAAGTTTTTCTCCATAATTTTGTTGTATTCTATAAACTCTAAATCCTTGCTCAAATGACTAACGTATCACTTTGATTTATTTGTAGTACATTGCTTCAATTTTTCTTAAATTTACTTTAATATTTATTAGATTAATTTTAAAAGAATAATTTATCATAATTTATGCTTATTTACTTTTATTATTTGCCATAATTTAAACAAAGATCAAATCAAGCTGAAAGGAACATCATTGTACTCATCACGATGGGCCTTATCGTAATTAATACTCATTTACATATTTCTTAATATTTTATTCATAACAGATTCAACAATCGACGATGTTACCAGTAATCTCCATAGTTCTTAGAATCTAACTTTCCTTTTCAAATTATTACTTTTCTACAAATTCATAACATTGATTTTATTATGTTAATATTAAATTATAATTCTCCCCTTATGAGACCCTTAACATTGATTTTTCCAAATTTCATTGCTTCAATTTTTTTAATTTGAATTTTAATATATTTTTTCTTGATATAAAAATAATAATATTATTAGTATTTTTGTATTTTTTTTTTACTTTAGTAAATCTAGGTTCTTTTGAAAGAGGTCTAATTTAGATAAAACAATCAATGTCAAGATATCCTTGATGAACTAAATTCAATTAAATATTCTTTTTAATTATTTTAAATATTTCATTATCTAGGGTATTAGCATGTCTTTTATGACATTTTGATTTGTACCTTAATTAACAATTTAGGATGTTGTACTAAATCTTGTTAGTGTCGTGGAATACAACTTTCTCATGTAATTTATCTTTCTTCAACAAATGGTTTTTTATTTGGGTGAGTTACTATGAAACTTAATTTGTGAACTTGATCTTTACATTACTTCAATTTAGTTGTATTACTTTGCTTCAATTTATCTCTTACCAACATTATTATGCTTCTTGCATTATATAAAAAAGGGAATTTTAAATTATTTCTACTTATATACTTTGGTAAATAAGGGTAATTCCAAATGTGGCTTTATTAAGAAAAAACAAAGGTTATTAGACTCATCTTGATGAGCTCTACCTAACTAAATTTTTATTTTTATATTAATAATTATTTAATTTTGTATGTTTTTGTCATTCTTTAGAATTCATTTTATTCGTACCTAAATTGACATTGTAAGATATTATGCTCAATTACCTTAGCATCTTGGAGTGCCACCTTTTTATATAACTTATTTTATTTCTTCATTTTTATCACTTTTATCATTTTATATTACCATATAACTCTAAATCCCCTCCCTTGAGTCATCACCATCGCTTTGATTTCGTGATATTACTTTACTTCAATTTATCTCATTTGAATTTTAATATATATTTTTTTGATTTTAACATAATAATTTATTATTTATTTGGAAATTTTTCATAATTAAAAACAAGGTTTGATGGAGAAGAGAAAAACATTGTTGGACACATGGTAAATATTAATTTTTATATTTCTAAATATTTTATTTTTAAAATTGAAAGTAACAATTTAATATTATTTATGCTCATTTACTTTGATGATTTAAGGCAATTCCAAACGTTGTTTTATGAAGGAAAACAATATCATTGGATTAATCTTAATGAGCTTTATAAATTTAATTATTCACTTTAATTTTTTTAAATGTTTTTTATTTTAATATATTTTACAAGTTATTTTAATTCTTACAAGATTTGACCATCGAGGATGTTATACTTTAACAACTAATTATCATTTAACGAAACTTGACAAAAAATGTATCTCCTCTATTCAAGTTTTCTCATTCAATTTCTATAATATTATAATGTGACTATAAGACTTTTATATTAGCACCTTTATAACTCTATGATTTTTTTTTATTACACTAGTTTAATTTATCTTCTTTTAGCATTAATATATATTTTCTTTATTTTAAAATATTAATTTATTTTTTTATCCTTATTTGTATTTTAATTAGTAGTTATTGCAATTGATGACTAGTAAAGACATAACAAACAATGTTAGAAAAATCTTAATGTGGTTTATTGCATTAAATAATAATTTTTCTTTTTTTTAGAAATTTTATTTTCATAAACTTTGGCATATTTTAAGTGCCAATTTTACTCATACCTTATTCAATGATCGAGGATGGTACACTAAATCAACTTAATAAATTTTTTTGCATCTTTCCTTTATAAGTAAAGTCATTTATTCAAATGTTCAAAATTGATTTGGTCATATTATTATCAGAAAAATTATCCTCAAACCAGATTTGATGTACAAGAAACATAGTTTGGGTAATTTTGGTGAGCTCCTTAAAATTTAATATTCATTTCTATATTTTTTAAAATATTTTTTCGTGGATAAATTCATCATTCATGAGGCATTTTTATTCTAAGAAAATTATATGATTGAGGATGCTAAACATGATCTCCAAAAAATCATGGAATTCAATTTTCCTATTTGTTTTGTATGATTTGTTTAATTGTTTTACATAGATATCTTCGTGTCACTTTGTAACTCTATAAGTCATGTCATGTGAGGTTTATATTACTTTAATTTGGTTATGTAACTATGCATCAATTTACCTCTTTTGTAGGGATTTTACACATTTTATGCAGTACTTTGATGACGGTCGAGGATATTACCATTAAACTCTTTGCTACCTTCAAACGTAACTTTCTCCTATATATTATATCATTCGTGTAAAAGTTTCTCTTGGCTTTTTGTGTGTAACTATGAAACTCTAATACTCTATTTGTGTGACATTTATATCACATTTATTTTTTTATATTACATTCTTTAATTTATGTTAAATTGTCTTAATGTTATTTTTACATGATATAATAGTAATAACTTATTATTATTTATTATAATTTACTTTTATCATTTGTAATAATTTCAATCGAGTTCCATTGAGACCAAATGCGTGTCATTTGACTCTTCTCCACTAACGAATTAAAAATATACTATTACATTTTTAAATTTTGTCTCCTAAGCTTTTGATGCTCTTTATGTGGAATTTATATTTACAGATGATGTGATTGTCGAGAATGTAATAATCACACTCATTAGTACTTTAAAATGAAACTTTCCTTTAGAATTTAACTCCTTTTTTCAAATGTTTTTCTTTGAATTGTTTGCATTACTTAGTAACTTGAAATCCTCTCGTGTATGAACTTTACATTGCTTTTATTTTGTTATATTATATTACTTTAATTTACCTTATTTTAGCTCTAACATGTATTTACAAAATATTAAAAAAGTAGATTGTTATTATTTATGTTCATCTACTTTGGTAATTCACATTAAATCAAAACAAAGTTAAATCAGGCAAGAACAAGTCTTCATACTCATCTCGATGAGCTTTATCTAATTTTGTGTACATTTTCTATTTTTTAATGTTTAAATATTTACTATGTTGTCATGCTTTACTAAACTTTTCAATTTTTAAAAGATTTAACAATCAAGATATTACACTAGATCTCCTTAAGATCTTCCAATGCAACATTTCATTGTAGTATGACTCATTTTTTATTTTTTTTGGCGTTTTTTGCTTTTGTTAATATAAAACACAAATTTTCCTCGCATGTCACCTTCACATCTCTTTTATTTGGTTAAATTATACCACATAAATTTATCAATTTTTAGTTTTGATATAATTTACTTCACATTTAAAAAATAATTTATTGTAATTTAAACTTATTATTATAATTTCTTGTTATTCCTAATGAAGTTTGATAGAGACTAATCAAATGTTGCATACTTATCTCATCGAGCACTATTTATTTAAATATGTATTTATATTTTTTAAATATTTGATTTCTAGTGAATTAGCCTATTTTTTTAGACATTTCGATTTATAGTTGATTAAATGTTCGGGAAAGTTACTTTCAAAACCTATAGCATCCTTGAACACAGCATTCTTTCATAATTTATCTTATTTTTTTGAAATTAAACACTCTCATTTGCTCATACTCATTGCTAACTCTACCTGTCTTCTAGTGCAATGATTAAAAGTGTTTTATTGATGGGTATTACATTGCTTTAATTTGTGTAATTTTTCTTTTAATATATACTCACCTAATAATAAAATAATAATTTATCATTATTAATGCTTATTTGATTTTGTAATTCATAGAAATTCTAAATAAAATGTGATTAAACCAAAACAAATGTCAATATACTCACTAAATAAACTCTATCCAATTAAGTTTTCTTTCTTATGTAATTAAAAAATTATTTTCTAGGTTTTGGCACTCTTATAACAAATTCAACATTCATATTTTTTTACCTTTATTTATGCTTAATTTTTTTTTTTGTAATTTACTATATTTCAAAAGAGTTTCTATTGAGAAACAATTGGCATTGAACTTATCTCAATTAGCTATATCCAATTAAATATTATTATTTTTAGGTGTTTTTATATGCTTTGTGAATAATTTTGATGCATGCAAGATTTGATGATCGATGATATCACAAAAGATGTCCTAAGGAACTTGGAATGAAAATTTACCACCTAATTTATCTAATTTTAATAAAAACTATAATTTTCATTTAATTATATTGTAGCAAAACTAAGATTCCTCTCTTTGGTGACTTTTGAACCACTTTGATTTGGTGATACTAACTAAATTTAATTTATTATTCTTTATGTTTGTTTATCTTTATAATTTGGTCAAAATGAGCTCAAATCAAGACAAAAAAATTTTATTTGACTCATCTTGATAAGCTTATCTAATTAAGAACACTTTTCTATATTTTTTTATATATTACTTTCTAGCCATTTGAGATGTTTTATGAGATATTTCAATTCATATCCAGTTTGATGATCTAAAAATGTTACACTTGATCATTTCAGCATCTTAGAATGCAACTATCTAGTACATGTTATCTCAATTTTTTAATATTTTCAATGTTGATACAATTATATTACTATGTTACTATAAATCTTAACTCATGTGACTTATACAAAAACTTGATTTGGTTATATTAGATTTCTTCAATTTATATAATTTCAATTTATATATTTACATATCTAATAATAAAATAATATTTATATTATTATTTTTACAAATTTATATTTTTAATTTGTAGTAACTCTAAATGATTTTTGATTGAGATGAAAAAAATAATTCCAATCATGTCGATGACCTCTAACTAATTAAGTATTCATTTTCTTAGTTTGGAGTGCAATATTTGATTTGTGTTTTTGCTCTCTTTGTGGGATACTTTTGTTTGACTCTTATTTAATGTCCAAATAAGTCATAGTATAACATTTTAAAATTTTGCATTGCAAATTATTGATATAAAATATCAATTTCTATCTAATATTTTAGTTTTATTAGGTTATGTTACTATGTAACTCTAACTCTAGTGCTACCTTTGCATGCCATGATTTTTTTAATAACATATTACATTAATTTATGTCCTTTCTATTACAAAGGAATATTTAATTAAATTTTTAACAATAATTTATCATTATTTATGTTTATTCACTTTTTTGTAATTCAAAGTAATTGTTTCTTAGGTCTCATAAAAAGTAAACAAAAGTCATCACTCTCATCTTTATAAAATCTATCTAATTAAAAAATTGCTTTTTTAATATTCTTTTTTCCAAGTATTTTAGAAAGTTTTATAAGATTTTTGATTCATACCTACTTTGATGATCAAGAATGCTGTATTCAAACATCTTAATATCTTAGAATATAGATATCTCATATAATTTACCATTTCTTCAGACTTTTTACTTTAGTTTGTTTATATTATGAAGATACTCAAATTGTCTAATCATGTCACATTTACATTGCTTTGATTTGATTAAATTATGTTATTTCAATTTATCTCATTATAATTTTATTATATTTTTAAAATTTTTGAATAATAATTTATTATTTTTTTAAGTTTGTTAACTTTTTAATACATAGTTAATTAAACTAATATTTGATCAAGAAAAAAAATTTCATTGGAGACATTCAATATACAATTCTATATTTTTCAAAAAATTTAATTTCAATTCATACCCTCTTTAATAATCAAAGATGTTATAGTCAATCTCCTCATTGTCTTGGAATATAGCTTTCTAGCATGAGCTATATCATTTCCCCGAATATTTCTTTTTAATTTTGTTATATTACTTTATTAATCTAACTCTCCTATGATGTGAAAATTAAAGAAATTTGACTTTGATATACATATTTATATATTTATTTTAGTTCAATTTATCTCATTTTAATATTCATATGTAATTACTTAATATCAAACTTGTAAATTTTTATGCTTATTTAATTTTTTAATTCATAGTAATTCAGAAATAAGCTTGATCAAGATGAAAAAAATATAGCTCTACTCATCTTAATGAACTCTACGAAATTAAATGTTTTTTTATCTAACCATCCAGGATTTTATATCTATTCTCCTTCGTACATGGAGTTAACTTTGCAATATAATTTATTTCATTAATTTTTTTCATTAATTTGATTATGTTACTACAAAACTTTAATTTTCATTCTCATGTATGCTTTAACTTAATTTTGTATATTATATTGTTTTATTTTATCAAATTTTTAATTTAATATATATTCACTAAATGTTAATATTAAAATTTATGTTTATTTATGCTTATCTACTTTGGTAACTTGCAGTAATTCCAAATGTGGTTCGATTGTGACAAAACAAAAGATTTGGAGTTGGTTTATCAAGTTATATTCAATTAAATATTTATTTTTATATTTTAAAATTATTTTTTTGTAAGGTTTTAACATCTTTAATGAGACAATTCTAATTATACCTAATTTAAAGATCAATAATGTTATAGTTAATCTTCATATTATCTTTGAATATAGCTTTACCATATAATTAATATCATTGCTTGAAGTGTTAGGCCTTGTTTTGGTTATATTACTATATAATTTTTATCAACACTCATGTGACCTTTACATGTCTTTGTTTTTGTTATATTATGTTATTTCTATTTAACAAAATATTAAAATAATATTATTATTTATGATAATTTATTTTGATAATTAAGACTAACTCAAAACTAGGTCCAAGCAAAAGAAATAGTTGTCACTAGTCTCATCTAAATATTCTTTAGCTAACTAAATATTCATTTTTTTATGTATTTAAATAGTTTTGTTTGTTAAGATTTACAATATTTTATGAGACATTTATTCATACATAATTTTATGATTTAGGATTTTTTACCAGATCCTTTGGTGTCTTTGAATGCAATATTTTTGTGTGATTTATCAAATTTCTTCAAACGCTTTGCTTCAATTTGATTACATTACTATGTTACATTAAATCTTATCTTGAGTGAACATTACATCACTTTGATTTTACTATACTACAATGCTTTAATTGTCTCATTTTAGCTTAAATATATATGTACTTATTATTAAATTAAAAATTTATTAACATATATGCATTTTAAATTTGGTAATTTATATAAATTTTCATACGTGGTTCAATAAAGATGAGATAAACATTATTGGATTAAACTCGATGTCCCCTATCAAATAAAATATTCTTTTTATAGTTTTAAATGTTTTACTTTCTTTTGTCTTGGCATACTTTAAGAGCTATATACTAGATTTGATAATCAAGGATACTGCACTAAATCACTTAAGTATCTTGTAATTGTTATTTCTAGTACAATTTCTAAAAGTTTTTAAAATATTTTGGTTTGATTTGGTTAAATTGCTATCTAACATTAAATCACCTCATGCATGGCTTTTGCATGTCTCTGATCTGGCTATATCATACTTCTTTAATTTATGTCATTTTAGTTTCAAGATATGTTTATGTAATTTTAAAATAATAAATAATTTTTATTTATTCATATTTACTTTATTTATTATAATCATCTTGATGAGCTCTGTGTAATTAAGTATTCATTTTTATTTTTAAAAATAGGTTTTCTAAAATTTTTGCATGCTTTATGGCAGCATTCATATCATGCCTTATTTTACCATCAAATATGTTTCACTAAATCTTAGTATTTTTTGGTGGAAGTCTCAATGCAATTTATTTCATTTTAGAAAGCCATTGTTTTTCTTCAATTTATCTTATTTCTTTATTCAGGTAACCAACCCACTTCATACCTTAGGGGAATTGACTCATCCCATATTATGCTATCATCTTCACCATGAGAAGTAATTCACCACAATGACAATTGGGCGAGCCAACAAGTTCTAATTTGATCTCATAATTTTCATAAACTATGTGAGAGCAAACACATCCTTGTAGTGATTGGGAGGATGCACTCACACAAATTTCAACATCATTTTAACAAACAATAGAATCAGTCATCCTAATACTTATTAAGGAAACTAACTCACCTTAGTCATAACAAATCTCACCATTATAACAAATATTTGGACGAGGACATGAATTGATAAATATGTTATGTCATTAATAATTTTCATATTTTGCATGTTATGTTTTGTTAACCAACAAAATATCAATATTAACTTAATTTTATATTAAATTAACTCATTAACTTGCTGTAAGAATAACTATAATATATAGATCATAAAAAATTATGTTTAGTAAGAATGAAAAACATAACAAAAGATTTCTATTGAAGTTTGACCTTATCGAAAATACAACTTACAATCAACATATAGTCTCTTTCTTTCTCTCTCTAATGGTTATAATTTTATGCCCTTTTCTTAAGAATGATTATTGATGCTCCCCCATTATTTAAAGGAGATGATCAACCTTAGACGCAGCGATTATAATAATTAAGTGAGTTAAATATGGAGACTAGAATGAAAAAAATTGAATCATTTTTTAAGTCCAATAAATGACCATATTGATGAAAAAATCAATCAGGCTCTTCACTACTTTTTCAATGGCAATGATTTTTAAGTAACAATAAAACCATGATTAAGGTTTCAAATTTCACTATTGACACTCAACTAGGCAAGTGAGAGAAAATGGAAAGTGATAATGTGAAGTTTTAAGATTATATTAATGGATTTTGTGCATAATAATTGTATCTAGTAAATAGTTTATTTTTTTATTCAAATTTCAAATTAAAAAAATCATAATAATCCAAAATGGATTTGCAAAACATTTTAAAACATTACACTCATCCCCAATAGTACTTTCTTCTTCTCAGTCATTATCTCCAAGTATCTTCGACTTGCACCATCTAAGGTATAGTCACCTCTCCAATTTTATATCATCAAGGATCAACCTTATCTCCTTATTGGGTCTCTACTTCATATCGTTCATAAATTAGAACATAAAGTATGAGTGAATCACCTACACGTTACATCCCCTTATTGCCAACCAAAACAAAATGCTTGAATTGAAATTCTTCCTCTCCATGCGATTTGTGGAATTTAAACACCACCACTATTATGAAGGATGACTAGGAAATCGTTATAGTTTATCAACTTTCCTTATCTCTTTCACTTGCTTTATAATATCTTCATTTCTCACTTATGCCTCACTTGATAGCATGAATTTTATAGTAGGAAGCTATTCAATAGAAAAACATGATCACAACTGTGGAGATATACGAAGAGCTCTTATGTTAATGATGATTACAAGAATAGTCCTACTCTTTGATTCTCATATGCATAAATTAAAATGCAATGTATCCCTTTCTGTGCCCTTTTGTGAATTTCTCAAATCTGTTGTTCTTTGTAGATAAACACTTTTGAAATTAAAAAAACCATCGGTTGTCTTCCTATGACAACAAAACTGATCATTCAAAGGAATCAAAGTTGATCATAACTTTTTCCTATGAGAACCCTAATTTGTTTTTTTAGTTTTATAACTATTCAAAGCCCTACTATTAAGCTATGTCTAAATCCTAAAATATTAAAGAGGCCTCTAATTGTCTCTTAAAGCCCTATTTGTGCAATTTATGCGTTCGTTTTTCATCATTGCTACAATGTTGTGATCATTCTTATGTTTTGTTATTATTTTCCTTACTAATACTGTAATAAAATGTCACAATGCAGAACATTATAAGTTATTTTCTACCCATTTTAGAATTATTTCTTTGACTAAATTTTATTTATATTTCTCCATCACAAAAAAATCATGATATTTTTTGTCGATTACAAAAATGTCAGTTGGGAGGGAGATTCCAATTTCCAAGAAAAAATCTTCCAAAAATGCATTTGAATAAAAATATTTTTTCCACATTAGCAGCTTCGTATAGGTAAGTAACTTTGTGATTCATAGAAGACATAAGAATAATGTAGGTAAACTTAATTGCTAAGTAGTAAGAAGTTCAGCATTGAACTTATATATAATTGCCTTTATAGCAACACAGAAGAAGATCTATGAAGGCTTTGATTATCTTTGATATATAGAAAGATTGGTTAAGTAGGTGAAGTACCTACTATGCCAACTTACAAGAGATGAAAACTTGCTAAAGAAGAAATCATGCAAGGGAAGAAAGCATCCAACAAATTCTTATATGCATACTTGCAAAAGGTTGATATTAAACATCTGCTAAGCTCAATTCTTCAAACAATTGCTATTGGGGTGCTCTTCTCTTATAAAAGAGAGACCTTCAAAAAACCATAAAGGATGCCTTTCTACATCAAATGAGCATCTTCTCTATTATCAAGAGAACTTAATGGAAGCTTTGTTATCCAATATATCACATAATGTCCAAAGTAATACTCTAAATTGCCGTTTTATCCAACAATCTTTGATTAGATTATCAACATCATTAAAGCTACAAACACCCATGTTGATTGTAGTAGGTCAACTGAATAGATGAGGCCTTGCCCTTGAATCATCCATTACAGTGCAATTAATCACAAAGCTAGTGAGTCAAACAATTACATCTTCCATTTTTTGTGCCCTTTATGCAGATCAATTTCAAGATGAGTTGTTTCTCACACAAACAAAGGGCCTTGTTCGCTAAACTGTTGTAGAGCCTTAAGACTATCTGATCACTGTTCCATCATTTCTAATGGTCTTTCTAGGAGTTTCAACCAAAAGAACATTCCTCTACTCCCAAAAGTTTGTGGTGGGGCATGCATTGTGACACCCTCTCTTTAGTTGTTTAGTGAGTGACATGAATCAATATGACACGTCTCTAGAGAAAATAATGAATCTTCTACTCAATTTTAATTAGGATGTTTCCCAAAATGCACTTGTGATACAGGGCATAGATAGCAAGCGAAGTCAACACATAATTGATGGAAACAACTTGGTTAACTATTGAGAAAGCTCTAACACACCAAGAAGAGATTATATCCCTAAAAATATTAGTGATTTGGTTGATATCTATAAGAAAATGTTGACTAAACCAAAGTAGAATCCCTAGCTATTAACTTGAAATCTTTTTTGGTACCTCAATTATCCATAGTCATCTATTGGCGAAACATTGAAATTGTTCTACTAGAGAAGAATGACAACTTACCCCCACTAATCAGGTGCTCATAATTAAGGAAATAAAAATAAGAATAAAAGAAATCTCTTGAATTCTATTAATAATAATTATATCTCATAGCTTAGCAACATCCATAGAGTAGATGAGACTATAGATGATATAGAGATGAGGGTTTTATGTTTAGGAACTTTCCCTTGATTATCTTGTGTCATATGGATACAAAGAGATAAAAACATCAAGTAGAGGATATAGTTATGTGGCTATAGGGGGCCACCATAATAGGTATAGTAGGTTGGGATCATATGGAATTGCCTCTTTATTGCAAGTGAAAATTATAGCTATTCGGTCAAAACCATTGAGGCAAATTCGCACGCTGAACCTTGTTGACGAGCATCACTACCATGATTATCCATCAGTAGCATTTAATATTAGAAGTCCTACAACTTTTAAAGAAGTATCATGTTTTCTTATACATACTTAAGGTTTGTTTTCCCTTAAAGAAAAGAAAACAAGCACCTTGCCATGAGTAAAGGGGGACCATTAACTCTCTACTTAAAAAGTAAATTATGGCTTCCATATAACATGTGTGTGCATGTATATGTGGGGTGAGGGAGCTAATGTTTTGGTGTTTATTTAAGATGGACACCAGTTCATGGTGAAGTGGTCAGGAATCTTGCCAAAAGCCTCTTGAGCAATAACAATATAAATACTATCTCCTTTATGTTAGATACTAATCCTATTTGCAATCCCCTTTATAGTACTAGTTCAACAATACTTAGCCATGTTCTTATTGCTTTTGAGATCACAACTCGACCTTGGTGTGTTGCCAACTCCAAAACTCCAGACATACAAGACAAGTGTTGTAATTTGTTACTAACAATATAACCATCGATGATCCTTGTCTGTTAAATACCTCTCTCATCCTTTAATCCCCAAAAATTAATAACTCTCTTTAAGCCTATTTATTGTCATAAAAATGTTACACATTTGCTCTAAACTACAAGGACTAAGTGATCTAATGTAACGGGCACACATTTTGTTGAACATAGAACCGAGGTTCCAAATTTGTATTCTATAATCTTAAGCAAGAACCTATTGGAGTTTTTCCAAAGTTAACTAAATGTCACTTAAAGTTCATGTTATTCATGTACATTGTAAACTCTAATCATTACACTAAAGAACTAGTACATAATGACTTTAATTGATGCAAACAAAATGAACTAAGGCATTGCTCATAGACGCCATGAGTCATTCAAAGTTCAGTAAGACTATACTAAGACTCATGCAAATTATGGCCTTCACCGCCTTGTTCTTGCACCAAGTCGATCGAAAGACCTCAAATTCCAAATCCTATAGATCGGTCTTTGTTAAAAGGTCTAAATAGTCCTTAGCTAATGGCCTAGATTTGAATGGCTTGCCATTTTTTTTATTTTTCCCAACATAAAATGTCATTCAAGACAAATATTGCTACAAGATATTAACCAAATAAAAACAATTAAATTTAATTGTTTAACCTAATATGGTGATCTTAGTTTATTATGCTTATTTTTATTTTTTTTTCTCCATCCATTAGTAACTTATTGTACCTTGTGCTTTTTAACTATGACATGTACTTGTACTAATAATAGAGCATCAACTACATTGATTGTCAAAGAAACTATATAACTAGCTTATCTACTTAATTTTTAAAGGGAAGTATTTCAAATATTTAGTAACACAAAAAAACATGGTGTTCATTCTTTAATTAGGGAATTTTTTTTATTTACATATCAATATTATTTTTGTGTAGAATAATTAGCCATCAAGATTTTGTAATGTATCTCCTTTCATTATAGTCAAGAAGGGAATGTTTCTATCTAGAATATGTACTATTTGTTCTTAATTCTTCATGCAATTCCTTGATATACCAAATTTTTTCTTTTGCTTGATATGTTAAGACATATTTACTTTAAAATGCAAATATTTTACCTTTTCGTATCGCAATGAGTATACAAATGATTTAGTTGATGTAAAATCTTTGTTTAACAACAAAATACGTAATTTACCCATAGGTAGGCTTCATGAAACTTCAAAAATGGCGCCACACACAACAAATGTTCATGGAAAGCCATAAGATGATTAATGAGTTTTTATAAAGCTTAATTGTAAGGAATTTCTCTAATTGAGCACATAAATGATGTACACACTCCTATTCAAGCACAAGCTTCCATCTAATGATTAAGGATTTTACCTGTTTAGAAATATTGGAGTTATTCACTAATACATTTGTTTTTCATGGCTTTTATGAACATCAATGTTGTTGCAAAGCTAAGACAACGAGGTTGTTAGAAAATGTGGCATGCATTGTAGATGAAAGAAATGCTAGATTTCAAGATACTAAAGAGATTGATTGTAACATCCTCAAATATAAAATTAGGTGACAAACAAAATTTCTTAGTAAAACATAATAATTATGATTATTTTGCCAACATCAAGCACCATATAGAATTATGTGAATTGCTATCGAAACTAAGCATAAGTAATAATAAATAAATTTTTCAATATTAAGTGAAAAATATTATAGCTAAAATTAGATAAATTTACGTAATAAAATATAACCAAATGAAAGAATCTATAAAATAAAAAATTATTAAATTTTAAAATAATGAGGTAGATTTTGTTGCAGCATCATAATTCTATTTACAAAGGAGATTAAATGTAATATCCTCAATCATCAAACCAACTATGAAAAATACTACCTCAAAAAATGTGAAAAAATATAAAAAAATTTAAAAACATAAAAATAAATATACAATTTTATAGAGCTCATTGAGATAAGTCCACAGAGATTAGGTTTGTCTTGACTAGCCCTCATTCATAATTATTATAATTTACAAAAATAAATGAGTAAAAAAATAAGAAACTATTATTATAAAATTTTAAAAATACAAATTCAATAGAAAATGTGAAAAAAATGAAGCTTGGTAATATAATCAAATCAAAGTGATGCAAATGTAACACGAGAAGCTATGCATAGTTACATAGAAATATATCCAAATCAAAGCAAAGAAATTGAAAAAATAATGTAAATTATTAAGAAAATTTATATTCCATGAAACTAAGGAAATCAAGCACAAAATCTTTGATCATTAAATAATGTAGATACTAAAATATCATGTAAAACATGCGTAAACATTAGAAAATAATATATTTAAAAATTTAATAATGAATATTTAATTAGAGAGAGCTTGTCGAGAAAAATCTAATGATGTTTGTTTCATATTAATCAGAGTTTGATTAGATTATCAGTGAATTATCAAGCTAAATAAGCATAAATATTAAAAAAATATAGTATTTTAATATTAAGTAATTATGTAACAAAGTTGAAATGATACAAATTGAAGCAATTTAATGTATATATCTCATAGTGAACTTAATTTCACATGAGATGAGAATTAGAGTTTCATAATAATATAACCAAATGAAAGCAAAATATTTGATGAAAAGTTACAAATAGAAAAAAAATTGCATTCTTAGATAATAAGAAAATTGAGTGTAATGTCCTCGATTATTAAATTAGGTACAAATCAAAATTTTTCATAAAATATGCCAAAACAATGGAATGAAAAAATTTGAAAATATAAAAATGGTTATTTAATTCATGGAGGTCATCAAGAATGGTCTACCAATGTTTTTTTCTTCTTCATTAGACCTTATTTTTAATTAGTTGGAATTATAGAAGCTAATAAATTTTTTTTTTATGGTCTTCACATGATCTTGGAGATACCTTGATTCACACTTAATTTAATTGTAGAGGATCTTACATTTGATCTTCTTAGAATCCTGGAATGTAACTATTTTATATAATTTATCTTATTTCAAATTTGTTTCTTTCATTTGGTTATGTTACTAATTAACTCCAAAGGTCTTCTCGTGTGACCTGTACATAACTTTATGTTTTTTATAACATATTATTTCCATTTATCACATTTCAACTTTAGTAGATATTTACTTGATATTAAAATAAAAATTTATTATTATTTATTCTTATTTACTTCACTAGTTTGTAGTAATTTCAAACATGTTAAAATTAAGGTAAAAAGCATCATTTGACTAATCTCAATAACGTCTATCTAATTGAATATATTTTTTAATTTTTTTAAATCATTTATTTTCTATGATATTGACATTATTTATGAGAAATTTTGATTAGTACCTAATTTTTCGATCAAGGAAGTCTGCTCGATCTTTAGTATCTTTGAATGCAACTCTCTAGTGTAACATAAATCATTTTATAAAACTTTTTTCTTTTCTTTGCTTATATTACATTACTTCTATAAGTCTTATTTTGGGAATACTTTATATTTAATTAATATTAAAATAATATTTTATTAATATTTATGCTTATTGCCTATTGTAATTTATAGTAATTTTAAATGAGGTCCAATCGAGTTGAAATAGCATTGCTGAATTCCTCTAATGAACATTTATCGAATTAGATATTTCATTTTTTTATTTTAAAATTTTTGATGATTTTTTTCATGTTTAATAAGTCATTTTGACTTATACTTAGTTGACTATCATGCATCTTATGCTCGATCTTCTTAGAAATTTGGATTGCTATTTTCTCATATGATTTATATATTTCCGACAAATTCTACACTTTAATTTGGCTACATCACTATGCAATTTTAAATCTCCTTTCTTATGATGTTCAAAACACTTTTCTTTGATTATATTACATTATTTTGGTTTATCACATTTGTTCATTACTATACGTTTGCTCAATACAAAAACAATAATTCATTAATATTTATTTTTATATGCTTTTATAATTCACATTAATTCCAAATGAGATGTGATCAACAAAAAATGAAGCTCATATGACTCTTCCAAATTAATGCTTTCCAATTATATATTCATTTATATATTTTGGATATTCTTTTTGACTAAGGTTTTCACAGACTTCACTAGACATTTTAATTCATCCATGATTTGTTGATTAAGGATATTAAACTTGATCTTGTAAATGTATTAGTATGCAACTTTTCTAATCAAATTATTCTTTTTGTTAAAATGATTTCCTCTGATTTAGTGATATTACTATGAAGAAGGAGGAGGAGAAGAAGAAGAAGAGGAGGAAAAAGGCATTACTTTAATTACCTAATTTATTCTTTAATATATATTTTAAATTTTATTTTTTAACATTTTAAATTATCTATTTTTTATTTTTGTATACTTTAAGAGTCATTTTGATTCTTAGCTGATTTGGTGATTGAGAGTCTTTTACTTATCCACTAAGAATTTTTTTAATGTAAATTTCCTATTACACTTTCCTCATTTTTCCATAATTTTCACTTTTGTTTGGATGTATTACTATGAAACTTTTATTGTTCTCTTATGTTACATTTTTTTAAGTTGATTTTATTATATTATAATGCTTTTATTTATAATATTTTATTTTAAAATTATATATTTACTTAATATTTAAAAAAAATATTTTTTTATTAGTAAAGCTTATTTATAATGTAATTTAAAGTAAGTCCAAATGAGTTCTAATCAAGTTGAAATAAATTATGTTAGATATGTCTTGATGAGCACTCTGAAAATAAATATTAATTTTTATATTTTTCAAATATTTTATTATGTATTTTTCCCCATCATTACATGTCATTTTAATCTGTACTTAATTTGGTGATCGAGAATTTTACACTTGATCTCCTTAGTATCTTAGAGTGAAGCTTTCTTCTCCAATTTATCTTCCTTTTCTAAACTTTTAACTTTGCATTTGCTTTATTACAATGTTACTTCAAATTTCCTCTCATGTGCCATTTACATCTCTTAGATTTAGTTATATTACATTCCATTAATTTATCTAAATTAAATATATATATATATGTCTAAATAATATTAAAATAATAGCCTATTATTTTTTATGATTATTTATTTGAATATGAACTCATCTCAAAGCGCTCTTCTTAATTAAATATATTTTAATCTTTTTATTTTTCATATTTTGTAATAGATTATGTTTCGCACTATTTTGTTGATAAAAGATGTTACACGCTCCTCACATGTAATACATTGCATTGACTTTGTTATTTTATAATATTTTAATTTAACTTAATTCAACTTTATTATATTTTTACTTAATGTTGAAATGAGAATTTTTTATTTTTTATAATTATTTGCTATGGTAATCCATAATAACTCCAAATGAACAATGATTGACATAGAGCAAATGTTATCGTCCTATCTGAATAAGTTCTAACTACTTAAATAATTATTTTTATATTTTAAAATATTTATTTTCTATGTTTTAGGATGTTTTAAGAAAATTTTAATTTGTACTTAATTTGGTAGTTGAGAATGTTAGACTCAATAATGTTTTAAATCTTTGAATGTGAGTTTCTCTCACAATTAATATTATTTCTTTAAATGTTTTTGTATTTTTGGTTATCATACCATAGAACTTTAACTCCCCTCCCTAGTAATATTTTCATGTCATTTATTTCATTGAATTATGAAGCTTCAATTTATATCATTTTAGTATTATATTAATATAACTAATATAAAAAAATTATTATTATTATGATTATTTAACTTGGTAGTTTGTAATAATTTCTAAATGAGGTCGAATTTGGATGAAACAAGCATCATTGAACATGCTCGATATGCTCCATCCTGTTAAAGGTTCGTTTTGATATTTTTAAAATATTTTATTTTCTATGTCTTTGCATGATTGAAGTCATTTTAGACTTTCATTTGCTTATATTATTATTAATTCTAAGTTTCCTCTTGTGTGAGTTTTGCATCACCTTTGTTTTATTATCTTTTATTTCGCATTAATTCCAAAAAGAGTTTGACTAAGAAAAAAAAAGGTGATTGGACTCATCTCAAGGAGCACTCACTAATTAAATATTCATTTTATATTTTTGAAAAGTTTGTTTAATGTGAGTTTTGGCACAAAATGAAAGCCATTTCAATTCACAAGAACTAATCAAATAAAGTTTCATTTCTATATTTTTAAATATTTTTTTATGACTTTTGCTTAACACTTAATCTTCTTAGTGTTTTTGAATAAAGTTTTTCACTATATTAATCTCATTTCTTCAAATCTTTCACTTAAATTTTTTAATAATTCAAATATTCTCTAAATCTCAAATCTTGTTACCTTAACAACACTTTCAGTCTGTTATTGTAAGTCACTTAAATTTATCTCATTTCAGCTTTAATAAATATTCTCTTAATATTAAAATAATAATTTTATTTTATTTATGTTTAATTTTTTTTAATTTGTAGTAATATTAAATAAGGTTTGATTGAGGTGAAACAAACCATGTTGCACTAATCTTGATGATCTCTATCCATTTAAATTGTCAATTTTTAATTTTTAAAAATTTTTATTTTTGACTATTGACATGCTGTATGAGTAATTTAAAATTTTACATTATTTGGATATAAGGGATATTACACTTGACTTTCTTAGTGTTTTGTAATGAAACTTTTCCATATAACTCATCTCATTTCTTCAAATTCTTCATTTTGATTTAATTATATTACTATGAAAGTCAAACTATCATCTCATTTAAATTTTTCAATAGTTTGATTTTATTATATTATATTACTCCATTTTATCTAACTTTTATATTATTATATGTTTATTACATGTTTTATTAACATAAAACAAGCATTATCTGACACATCAAACAATCTCTAATCAAATTAAATATTAAATTTTATAATTTTAAATATTTTCTTAGTGTTTTGGCAAACTTTTTAAGTAATTTTTATTTATATATGGTTTGATGATCATAAATGTTACACTAGATCTACTTAGTACATTAGAATGCAACTTTCTCATACAATTTTTCTAATTTCTTTAGATCTTTTGCTTTGATTTCATTTTAGTTTTATAAAGTTATAATTCTCCTCTTATATGACCAACACATCACTTTGATTTTTTATATCATATTACTTTAATTAATCTTATTTTAATTTTGTTATATATTTACTAGGAATAAAAACAACAAATTATTATTATTTATCTTGGTAATATAAAAAAATTGAAAATGTCATTTGGTTGATACAAAACAAACATTACTAGACTCATCCAATTGAGCACAAATTAATTAAGTATAAAATTTTTTATATTTTTAAACATTTTATTTTCATGGTTCTCATTTACTATATGAGGTATTTATTTTCATGCTTGATTTGAAATCAAAGATGTTACACTCAATCTTCTTAGTATTTTTAATGCTATTCTACTACATAATTTATCTAATTTCTTCAAATCTTTCTATTTCACTTGGTTGTATTATTGGGAAACTCTAATTCTCTACACATTTGTCCATTGTATTTCTTTTGGTAATTCATAATATTTTCAAATTAGGTCATATGTAGTCCTTACAAACATCATTGTACTTGCCTTAATAGGCTCTACATAATAAATTTTTTTTTCATTATTTTAAATATTTCATTTTCTTAAATTTTTGCATGTTTTGAAAAAAATATTTTTATTTGTACCAAATTTGATTATTGAGAATGTTGTACTTGATGTCCTCAATATATTAGAGTACTATTTCCTTTAGTTTTAGCTCATCTTTTAACAAATTTTATTTTGGTTTGCTAATATTACTATGAAACTCAAAATCCATTGCTATGCAATGTCTACATCGCATAGAGTTGATTATATTATTTTTCTTCATTTTATTAGATTTTGCATTAAATATAAATTTTGTGGGCATTAATATAATAGCTTATCATTTGTTTTCCCTAGATAATTTTGTAATTAGCTAAAATTCATCATGAGCTTTGGTCAAGACAAAACAAATGTCATTATTAATATTTTTTTCTAGGATTTTTGTAAGATTTTTGAGATATTTTTTTTTGTGCTAGATTTGATTATCAAACATGTTACAATCAATATCCTTAGTCTTCTAGAATCTAAATTTCTATTATAGTAACTCCAATTTCTTCAAGTGTTTCACATTAACTCAGTTATACTTTTATTAAATTTTAATTATACTTTGGTGTGACATTTCCATTACATTGATTTGGCTATATTACACTACTCCAATTTATCTCATTTAATCCCTAATATAAATCTAATGTATTAAGAAATAACATTATATTATTATATATTTATTTAATTTTTGTATTTAATAAGAATTCAAAATGAGATCTTATGGAAGATAACAACCATCATTGGTGTCATCTAAAAAAGTTCTTTCCAATTAAATTTTTATTTTTTATATTTTTAGATATTTTAGCTTTTAGGGTTTTTTGAATGCTTTTCAAGGTATTTTAGTTTGAGCTTGATTTAATGATCGAGGATATCGCATTCGATCTCTTTAGTGTCTTGGAATGTAGCTTTCTCGAACACTTTTGATTTCTTCAAATCTTATGCTTTGATTTGGATATATTATCATGAAACTATAATTATTCTCTCGCATGACAGCTTGCATTACTTTGGTTTAGCTATTTTATATTGCATCAATTTATCATATTTCAACTTTAATATATTTTTAGTTAATATTAAAATAACAATTCATTACTATTTTTATTTATTTAAACTTTTAATTCACAATTTTTCAAAAATAGGTGAATTGAATAGAAATAAACATATTTGTACTCAGTTTGATCAAATTTACCTAATTAAAAATATTTTCTTAATATTTTTTAATATTTTTGTGATATTTTTTAATATTTTTAAATATTTTATTTTAAATGTATTTTCCATATTTTACAAGATATTTTTATTTTGACATGTTTAGATGACTGAGAATATGCACTTATTCCGCTTAAAATTCTGTAACATAACTTTTCTCTGCAATTTGTCTCATTTTAAAATTTTTTCGTATTGCTTTCATTATATTACTAAATAACTTAAACGCCATTTATCATGTGGCCTTTACATCACATTGAATTTTTTATTCTACTTTGCTTCAACTTATCATATTTTTGCTGAAATATAAATTTTTTTAAAATTGAAAATAATATTTTTTTTTATTATCCATGATTTCTTGTTCTAGTAATTTGTAGTTATTGCATAAAGGGTCCAAATGAGTCAATTAGCTTGATTACACTTATCTTTAATGTGGTTTATTTTATTACATATTTTTTTTGAATTTTTAAAAATCTTAGTTTCTAGTATCATAACATGTTTTATGAGGCACATTGATTCATGCCAAACTCAATGATCGAGGATGTTATACTTGACCTACTTTGTATCCTTCAATGCAACTTTCTCATAAAGTTTATTTTATTATTTTCTACTTCCATTTGCTTATATTGTTATATTACTCTAAATCCTCTCTTATGTGACTTTTTCATCAATATGATTTGGTAGTATTATTCTATTACAATTTATCTCAATTCGACTATGTGTAATTATTAAAAAAATTATTTTATTATTTATGTTTGTTTTTTAAGTTATTAGTAATTCAAATTAAGGTAAGATTAAGATGAAACAAATGTTGTTGGACTAATGTTGATGATCTGCATCTAATAAAATATTTGTTACTATCTCTTTAAATTTTTATTTTTTTATGGTTCTTACATCTTTTAAGAAAACTTTTAATTTGTACTAGTGTTGAAATTGAAGAATTTTATACAAACTCTCTTTTGTGTCTCAATATGTAATAAATTCTAAATATTCGAGCTCTAGAAATGATGATTGTAGAATTAATATTGACTAACAAATCTAATAAGAACATAAGATTTTAGGAAGATCGATACATTGATGCTTTAAAAGCCTTCTAAGAGAGAATTAGAAGATAAGATTTTTTTATTAGGAGACAAAAAATTAATTAAATGCTCATTTAATTTACATTCATATTTTAATTATTTAAGGAAGATTGAGGCTCTAGTTAAATGAAGTTCCAATTATGTTGTGAAAATAAATTTCACCTTTTTGTGCAAGAATTAAATAAAATCATCTTTGGTTTATTTTAAACTTTTGGATGAAATTTTTGTTCGGATTGCTAGATTATAACGATCGGATTTTCTTTGTATTATCCATAAAAAATTTCAAGACATTTGATTAATTGAATTAAGACTTTAATAATCTTTCTAACATTGTTGATTAAAATATTTATTTTGACTATTCTCTAATTAATCTTGTATTTTTCAAATTTGTTATATTTAAAATATTAATGTGCCATTTCATCGAGCATGTTTAGATGAATCTATCGATATTTCATTCATCATAATCAGGGATCATTTGCACTTAATACAAATTTATGAAAGAAAAATTAATTATTAGTAATATCTAAATCATTAATCAAAATGGAAATAATACAAAAACTAAAAAAAGCCGCATTCAGTTTTAGTTATCCCAACAAGTACTAGAGTTAATTCTTCTTTCCTGACATGAATTTCATCGACCTGCTTCTTAGCCTTCGCTCCTCACAACTTGACCTTTGACTAACTTTAAAAACTCCAGTGTATATGGTAACTCAAGTTAGAAGGGAACCATTATTTCATCTAATCCATCACTTTGTCATCTCATCCTCTCATATTATTTGTCGCTAATCCTCGTGTCTTTCTAATACAAAGTTATTTTGCTTAAGATTGGTAACTCATGAGCTGCTATTACTATTTCATCTCTATTTGATTTGACGGGAAGCACAATATGACCATTAAGTCACTAAAAAGGGAAAATGAGATAATTGTTTCTAAAAAACCTCAAAGTAATTGATTTTTAACTTTTTCCATTCAAATTGGGCCCAGAAAGTGTTGTTTTTTCGGAAATTTGAGTCTTATCAACTATGACTCACTATTGTGCTTCTAATTTTAAATAAAGAGGAAGTTGTATGTTATTCTTTATATCCTTTCTATTGATGCAAATAAGGAGTAATTATGTGATATTCAGAGCTCACTGAGCAATATTAAAAAATATTTACTATAAAAGGAGGAAGCTTGAATGCCTTCAAAAAAATGTATAGTGAACATTGAAATTGCTCAATTGAATAAAAAATAAATCTTATGCAAGAAACATTGAATTCATGGAATAGGAAATATTATTTGAATTAGTAGTATGCAATCATCATAACTTTTTAAAATAGATATTTAATCATTCATTTGTAGGAAGTGAAAAGGAAAGAAAAGTTAATGTAATAGTTTTCCTAGAAAAGCATCTAAGTATATTTAAAGTAACTATAATTAAGATTGATTTTTTGTTATTATTATTTAACAATTAATATTATAGTGTATTATATTTTCTTTTATACAATATTTTCCGTTATTATTACATTTTATGTGATCAAAAATAAAAATAAAGATGTGAATTAATTGATTTATTTAGTCATACCAGTGATGTGGGATATAAAAAACATTGATGAAAGAGAATAGAGCAAGTATATTGAAATAAGAATTGATAAAAAACAAAATAAAAAATAATTTCTTATGACACAATACCCTATATAAATGAGGCTATATAAGTTTTGTTGTGATTAGTTTTCCAATGATGGTGTTGATGTATCATGGATGTAGTTTGGCAAGAATGAGTAAAATGAGAATTATAGTATTTGTCCAGTAACTTTAACTCTAGCTTTAATATGCTGCTGCCACTACAAGTGCCAATGAGGATTTGTACTATGATTTGTTACCATTAGTAATCGACCTCACCTGATATGTAATAGATAAAGATGTTATCTACTATGATTTGATTATAATATATACTGTGCTAATTGGTATGTGATCTAATAGCTAAAGATGAGATTTGTTATGATATTGATATATGATTTACAATGGGTCACTTGCATTGTGATCTAATAACTACAGATAAAATTTCCTATAATGTGGATATAACATATGATTTGTTGCTTGGTATGTGATCTAGCAGTTAAATAAGACCTACTATAATATAGATATGATGTATAATGATCTAGTTCATATGTGATCTAATAGCCTAAAATTAAGATTCATTATAAGGTAGACATGGTTTGATATTCCTATTAGATAGGTTTATAATCTATTATATGATGTCAAATGATGTGATATGAGGTGTGCCCTATATGTTCGTGATGTACATATGCTATAGAATTGTTGGGATCTCAAAAGTGTCATTAAATATATAAAAAATAATAATGGGATGAAAAAGTTAAGAAAATACTTTAATCAAAGTAGTTTAAAAACTTAAAAAAATATTGTTTATAGATGGATAAAAAAAATTATAATTGATAAAAAAATGTAAGCATGAATATATTATAAGCTGCAACTATGCAACTTTTTTTATTGATTATTTTGTACAACTCCATCATTTGATCACATGCTCTCATACGATTTTACAAGTTTTAAAGTCTTGATATCATGATCTTGTCAATTGAGTTTACATACATTTCTAGAAGATGATCACAAGAACTTGCTTGGTATTATTGATTTGTTTTTTTAATAATTTATCTTATTATCATATTTATCTCATTTTATTATTTATTTAGAAATTTAGTTACGAGGCATTTAAGCTTATTATGTATGTACATTATAGGCAAAAATTCTAAAGCACAAAGAGAACAAAAACTTTAGGTTTTATTACATTTGATACCTCATTTTTTTAGAAAATTGTGATACTTCTTTTTTATGTATTATAAAGGACATGTGGATGATTGTATTTGAGGTGATGTATCAATATATGTATTTCTATTTATATCATTTTTAAACTTTATTGCTTTTGTAGATTATAATAAACACTTCTTGAAGGAATTATGAAGTTATGGATTTTGTTATGTCATGAAGCAATGCTAACTATGTAATCTTTTGAACTGGAAATATTTGGCTATGTTTGGGTATAGAGAGTTTGATTATTTTGAAATTGTATTTCTAGATTTGTCCTTAATGTAAATATTATATCTCTTATGAATATTATTATTAATTAATAAGTTGAACAAAGGAAGCATTGGTAGTTTTTTGAGAAACTCTATCTATTTTATTTATGAGGTATAGTAGTTTCATGTGTTAGACATGAACATTTAGATGATTTGAAAAAAATGAAGTTTTTATCATCATTCCTTGCCTAGTTTAGTTGTTAATGACTTCTATTTTTTTCAACTTTTATTATTATAATATTAAGGTAATTAAGAGTTATATTATAATGATATGATATGTGTGGTGTTAGAATTTACTTTGGTTATTCGTTGTCATTCTAAGTAGATCTAAACTATAAATATTGCTTGGTTCTTCTTAATGGGATTAATCCAACTATTTATTCACTTTCTTGTTTCTAAAAAACTTTAATTTATATTATCTTTATACACCATATGAGACATTTCAATTCATGCTTGATTTTTTGAAAGAGGATGTTGCAACAAGTCACCTTAATACCAAGGAATGTAACATTGCTATCTACTTTATCTTATTTCTTCAAATATTTTGCTTTGATTTTGTTATATTATAATGAAACTCTAAATCTCCATTCATGTTAACATTACATTGCTTTGATATGGTATTGTTACATTTTTTCAATTTAACACATTTTATCTTAAATATATATTTATTTAATTCAAAAATAGTAATTTATTAATATTTATGCCTTTTTACCACTACAAGTTGTAGAAATTAGTAAAATAAGTTTGATAAGGATGAGAACAATTTGATTGGACTCATCCCATCAAACTCTATCATATTAAGTATTCATTATTAGCACTTTTATAGTAGAGGATGTTTTTCTTTATCACTTTAATATCTAGGAATGCAACTTTCACATACAATTCGTAAAAATTCTTCAAATATCTTTATTTTATTTCATTGTTTGATACATATTTTAAAATCTATTATTGTGTGACCTTTGCAATGCTTTAATTTGGTTATTAATTCTTATTAACTTTGATAAAAAATAACTAATTTAAAGGATGTCTCACAAAGATGTAGTAAACCTCATTAGTCTCTACCTACCAAGACCAATCCCATTCAACTTTTCATTTTTTATCTTTTTATATATTTTATTTTCTAGGGTTTTTGCAAGCTTTATGAGAAATGTTTATTCGTATCTTATTTGATGATGAAGGATGTTACATATGATCTCCTTAATATCTTAGAATATTTCTTTCGTATATGAATTAACTCATTACTCGACCTCCCATCTAGTTATGTTATATTATTTCCATTTATCTCATTTAAATTTTAGTATATATTAAATTTTTTTACAAATGTTAGTTTATTATTATTTATATTTTTTTATTTTCGTAAATTGTAGTATTTCCATTCAAGGTATGATCAGGATGAAACAAATGTTGTCTAATTTAAATATTCATTTTTTAAGTCTTGAAATATTTTATTATTTTAATTTTTTTGTTCTTTAGGTGATATTTATATTCATAACTAACAATTGGGAATGTTTCATTTGAGTACATTACTATCATTGAATGAAACTCTTACATATAATTAAACTCATTTCTTCAATTTGTTTTTTTTAATTTGATTATATTACTATGAAACTCTAATTCTACTCCTATGTGAGTATTTTATTAGTTTATTATCTTTTTATTAAATTACTTAATTTTTTTTAATTTTATCTTTAATTTATATTTATTTAATGTTAAAAGAATTATTTGTTATTATTTAGACTTATTGAATTTGGTCGTTAATAATAATTCAAAGCATGGTCTAATAAAGATGAAGCCAATGCTCTTGTACTAATCTTAATAAACACTATCCCATTAAATATTTATTTTTTATATTTTAAATTATTTGATTTTCTTTGGTTTTTAGAATTGTTTAAGAAATATTTTGATTAATACCTTATTTGTTGATTGAGGCTATTATAGTCCAACTTCTTATTATTTTTGAATTTGATGTTCTGGTAATACTCGTCATATTTTTTCAAATATTTTTCTTTGATTTGGTTATATTTCTCTTATTGTGTGACCTTTACATGTCTTTTTTATTCTATTATATTATATTTAGTTGATTTATATCAATTAAGCTTTAATATTTACTTAATCTTCAAATAATGATTTTTTTATTATTTAAACAAATTTAATTCTAAAAAATTATAGTAATTAAAAATGAGGTTCAACTCTGACCAAACAAAAGTCATGTTTCTTATCTTAATAATATCTATCCAATGAAATATTTAGTTTTACATTCTTTTTCAAGTATTTTATTTTTTTAGAGTTCCAGATTTCCTTACATGAGATTTTAACTCATACCTTAACGATCAAGAACGTTACACTACATCTCGTGATTAGAATGTAACTTTGTTGTTTTACTTATCTTATTTCCCAAATTTTTTTCTTTCTTTAGGTTTTACAACATAAAACTCTATTCCACCCTAGTGTGACCTTTACATGTTAACTTGGTTATACTACATTGCTTCAATATCTCTCATTCCAACAATAAAATAAATTCATTCAACATTAAATTAAAAATATGTTACTTTTTGTATTTATGCATTTTGATAATTTATAGTAAATCTAAATGAAGTGCATTGGAGATAAAATAAGCACTACTAGACTCATCCCAACAAACACTATCCAAAAAAATACATTTATATATTTTTATAATTTTTTATTTTCAATTATTTTGTCACACTTTATTAGGTATTTCGATTTGTACCTAAGTTTTTGATCAAGGTTTTTAAATTTTATTTTGTTAGTATTTGAATGGTACTTTCATATTAAAATTATTTTTCAACAATTTTTTCTTTTAATTGCTAATTTTACAATAAAAATCTAATATTCCCTCATTTGGCCTTTACATCATTTTGATTTGCTGATATTACTTTGCCTCAATTTAACTTAGTTAAGCTTTCTCATATAACAACATAATATTAAAATAGTAATTTATTATTACTAATTCTTATTTAACAAAATAATTTCATAAGTATTCTAAATCTAGTTTGATTGAGATAAAAGAAAGCTCATTAGAGTCATCTCAACAAGCTCTATCAATTTAAATATTTGTTTTTATGTTTTTAAAATGTTTTTAGAGCTACAATTTTTGCTCATTTTATAAGAAATTATACTTCATCTATAATATGATGATTGCAAATGTAAGACCAAAATTCTATTGTATCTTAGAATACAACTTTCTAGGCAAACTTACCTTAAATTTTTTTGAGTTCTTTATATTACAATGTAACTTTAAATTTCTACTCATGTGTGTGTTATATCACTTTCATTTGGTTATATTATATTACTTTAATCAATCTCTTTTCAACTTCCATACATATTTACATAATAATAAAATGATATTTTATTATAATTTATGTTTATTTTCTTTGAGCATTCATAGTGATTTCAAACAATGTTTGATCAAGACAAAACTAACTTCATTGACCTAATCTCAACAATCTCTATCTACCTAAATATTCAATGTTTTATTTTTAGATATTTTATTTTTTAGTATTTTAACCTTTCTATTGAGTATTTTTAATTTGTATTTAATTTGACAAATAAGGATGTTACACTAAATCTGCATGCAACCTTGGACCATAATATTCTCAAATAATTAATTTTAGTTCTTGAAATTTTTTTACTTTCACTTAGTTATATTACTATGTAAATCTAAATCTCTTTATCGTGTGACCTTTATATTTCATTAATTTTATTATAATAATTCTCTTCAAATTTTTTTTCTTTCATTATTTTTTCTTAATATTAAAATAATAATTTATTTTTCTTTTGCTTATTTATTCTTGTAATTTGAGGCAATTTCAAATGAGGCCTGATTGAGATCAAACAAATGTCACTAGACCCACCTCGACCAACTTTATCTAATTAAATGTTTTCTTAATATGTTTTTTTAAGGATTCTTTAATCTTTGTTAGACATTTTGATCCTTACATAGCTTCACGAATGAGCATGTTACTCTCAATTTGAAAAACAACATTCCATTGTAATTTATCGTATTTATTAGTGTTTTTCCTTTAATATGATGATATTGTTCTATAACACTAATTCTCTTCACATGCGACCACCATATGTTTTTATTTTGTTATACACCATTGTTTCAAATTAACTTATACCAACTTTAATACACGTGCACTTAATATAAAAATAATAATTTATTATTATTTAAGCTAATTTATTTAGTTTATTCATAGTAATTTCAGATGAGGTACAATTGAGACAAAACAAACCTCATTAAAATAATCAAAAGGAGCTTTAACCAATTTAATATTAACTTTTATTTTTAAGATATTTTATTTCCAATGATTTTGCCATATTTTTGGAGATATTTTAATTCACGCTTGATTTAGTTGTCAAGTAGGTTTCATTTGATCGGTTTAGCATCTTAGAACAAGATTTTCTTGAATTATTTAGCACGTTCATTCATGTTCTTTATTTTTATTTTCCTATATTATATTGCAACTCTAAATCTCCTACTATTGACCATTACATAGCTTGAATTTTTTTAAATTACTTTATTTTAATTTATATAATTTTTTTGATATATATATATATATATATATATATATATACTTAACTTTAAAAAATAATTCACTATTATTTAAGTTCATTTAAGTTAGTAATTTAATGAAATTCCAAATGAAGCTCAATAGGGTTGGAAAAAAGATAGTTGGACTTGCCTCGATGAACTTTATTAGAAGTAAATATTCGTTGTTATGTTACATTAAATTTTTACTATCTATAATGTTGTAAAACTTTTTGAGCAATTTCAATTTATATTTGATATCATGATCAAGGATGCTACAGTTGAACTCCTTTATATGTTTGAAGGTAACTCTCGTGCACAGATTGTTTCATTTCATCACATGTTCCAACTTGATTTGATTATATTATAGTGAAGCTCTAATTTCACAGCATCTAACTATTACATTGTTTGATTTTTTCATATTCCAATACTTTAATTAAATTTATTTTAAGTTTAACATGTATCAACTTATTATTATCTTTATTATTTTTTATATTTATTCCAATTGAGGTCAAAAAAAGGTTTGACCAAGGCAAAATTAGTGTCTTTGGACTCATATTGATGACCTCTCTCTAATTAAACAATCATATTTTATGTTTTTTATAGTTTATTTTCAATGATTTTCATAAGATTTAAAGTATATTTAGATTCACTTCTTATTTGAATATCAACATTTTTATACTCAATCCCCTTTGCAAATTGGAATGTAACTTTCCCTTAATATTTTTCTTATTTCTTAAATTATTTTCTTTGATTATGTTATATTGTAATGTAACACAAAATACCATCTCTTTTCAGCATTACATCGCTTTTATTTGATTGCATTATATTATTTCAATTTAACTCGTTCCACTATTAGTATATATTTACTTAAGGTTATATTGCTATGTTACTCTAAATCTCTTATTATGTCACCTTTTAATCACATTGATTTTCTTGTATTACTTAGTTTCAAAAAATCTCATTTTTCCTATAATACCAATTACCTTGATATTGAAGCAATAATTGATTACAATTTATGCACAAGAAATGCTATTTCCAAAAAAATATTTTTTTTGAAAAACAAATATGAAAATGACTATTTTATTGATTATAGCTCATTTAGATGAGGCAAATTATCTTTCTCTCATATCAATCTAACCTCATTTAAAAAAATTCAAATAATTAAAAAGCTTAAAATAAATAATAATAAATTATTATTTAAATATTTAGTAAATATAACGATGCTTAAATGTCATTAGTTGAATACGTATAACATAACAAAATCATAGCGTTGTAATTGTGACACGAGACTAGTGTCATAATTTTATGGTAATATTATATTGTAGTAGTTAAAGATTTAAGGAAATAATATAAATTGGGTAAGAAAGTTGCATTCCAAAATACTGGGGACATCGAGTACAATTTCCTTGCTCATTAAATAAGGTACAAATTTAAATTTGTCATAAAATTTTCCCAAAACCTTAAAAATAAACAATTTAAATCATACATAAAAATTATTTAGTTAACTTGATCTCATTTAGATGAGTTCGTTCCTATTGTCCTAAATCGATAGGACCTCATTGACATTACATTAATTTCTAAAGAAAATAAATTGGAAAAATAAAAAATTATCATTTTTATTTTTATCAAATATATAATAAAGTTAAAATGAGATAATTGAAGTAATGTATTATAACAAAATCAAACATTATAATGATTATGTTAGAGTTGAATTTGTGCTTCTTGGTAACTATAGGAAATCAAAATGAAAAGTTTAGAAAAATGAGAGAAATTATAGGCTTTGTTTCATTTGATCATGCCAAAAAAATTGAGTGTGACAACCTTGATCACAAAAAAGGTATGAATTTAGTTGTCTAATAAAATATGAAAAAAATCACCATAACAAAATATTTAAAAATATTAAAAAGGAATTATTAATTAGATAAAGCCCATTACGATGTGTCCAACGACATTTATTTCACATCGATCAATCCTACTTTTTAAATTTATATGATATACTCGAATAATATTTGTAAATATTAATAATATTCCATTATCATACCAAGAAAATATATATTAATTTTGAAAAGTTATTAGTAAAATGATGTATTATAACAAATTGACGTGACATACACGTCACATGAGAGGAGATTTAAGGTTAAATAAAATTATAATCAAATCAATGTAAGTTTGAAAAATTTGATAAATTTTATAGAAAAGTTGCATTCAAGACACTAAGAAGATCAAGTGTAATTCTTTTGAACACCAAATTTGTTGAAAATAAAAATGACTCATAAAATATTCCAAAACTATGGAAAATAAAATATTTATAACAATTAAGAAAGAATATTAACTTAGATAAAGCTAATCAAGGAGAGTGTAATGGTGTTTATTTTTTCTCCATTAGACCTCCTTCAGATTTCTTGTGAATTACAAAAATAGCTTAAAAAATTAATAATAAATTATTTTTTGATATTTAGTAAATATTTACTATTTCTAAAATTAGATAAATTGAAGAAATATGATAAAATCAAATCAAAATTATGTAAAAGACAAATGGGTGTAGAATAAGAGTTTTAAAGAAATATATCCAAATCATTAAAAAAATATGCAGAAATCAGAGAAATTATTCTCAAAAGCTACATTCCAAAATACTAAGGAGATTGAATTTAATATCTGCAATCATCCTATTCGGTATGAATGAAAATAACTTGTAAGGCTTACGAAAATCCTAAATATAAAATGCTTTAAAATATATAATGAATGTCTACATCCATAGGGCTTATCGAGAAAAAGTCAAATTATGCATGTTTTGTCTCGATTGGACTATGTCTGAACTTTTTGTAAATTACAAACAATAATAAGAATAAATGAATTTTTTTATTTTTATATTAATTAAATATATATTAAATCTAAATCAAAAAATTGTGGGAATGTAATATAACTAAATAAATTCATTATAAAGGACCCAATTTAAGAGATTTAGAGTTATATTATAATATTAAAAAAATCAAAGTGAAATAATTGAAAAAGATAAAACAAATTGTATGAGAAAATAGAATGATTATATGTAGATTAAGTGTAGCTTCATTAATCGAAATATTTACATGAATTAATGTGACTAGTAAAACATGTATGAAGCCTAAAAAATAAATTATTTAAAAATATCAAAATGAACATTTAATTAGGTAGAGCAAGTGAAGATAAGACACGTGATGCTTGTTTGATCTGAATTGGACCTTTCTTATTTACTACAAATTATTAAGTGAAAGAAGCATAAAAAAGAATTAAGTGTCATTTTAATTTTATGTTAGTATGTGATAAAGTTGAATTGTGACAAGTTAAGGAAATGAAATCTAATAAAATCAAACAAAATTATAGGTTACAAGAGAGGAGAAATAGAACTTCAAAGTAATATAAGAAAATCAAGCAAAAAACTTTGAAGAAACAAGAAAAATGGTGCAAGAATGTCTCATTTAGAAGATACTATGAGACTGAGTTTGAAATCATCGATTGTCAAAATAAAGTATGAAGCAATTTGTCTTGTAAAGTCTACCAAAACCAAAGCAAATGTTTTATATAAAAATTTATAAATGAATACTTCAATTCATAGAGCTTGCCAAGATAATTCAACAATATTTGTTTCATCTGGATGACATCTCGTTTAGAGTTTCTATAAACAACAAATTAGAAATAATCATAAATAATAATAAATTATTATTTTATTACTCAACAAATATATTTTAATGTTGAATAAAGGTAAAACAAAGTAATGTAACACAACTAAATAAAAGCAACGTAAATCTAACCTAAGAGGTCATTTAAAGTTAAAAAGTAACATTACAATATCAAAGTGAATGATTTTACGAAATTAGAAAATTTTTTTTGAAAAGGTTCATTCAAAGATAATACAATAAAAGTATAACTTTCTTGATAATCAAATAAGTTGCTAATCAAAATGTATTCTAAATTTTCCTTGAAACTTAAGAAATAAATTATTTTGAAAAATAACAATTTAATATTTATTTGGGTGAAGCACTTCAAGATGAATCCAATGAGATTTGATTCACCTCGATCATAAAAGTTTTTGGAATTATAGCAAATTTCCAAAGAAAACAATAATAAATATCAAACAAGTAATTATTTAAATATTAAGTAAATATAAGCAAATACCAAAATTAGATAAATTTTGGCAATGTTAAATATCAAATTTAAATTGATCTAAAGGTAAAAAAGGAGGATATTTAGTGCTAAAGAGTAATATAAATAAGTCAAAGGAAAATATTTTAACAAATAAGTTAAACATTATGAGATTGTTTGAGTCAACGATAGTAAGATGGTGAAGCATAACATTCCTAATAATCAAATTTACCACCAATCAAAATGACTTGTAATGTGTAACAAAAATATAAAAAATTAAATTTTTAAATTCATAGAAATAATTATTAATTTTTGTAGACCATAGGAAGAAGAGTTTAATGACATTTATTTTGTCTCAATTGAACATCATTTGGAAGTGCTTTGAATTCGGAAAATGAAACATTTAAAAATAATAGAAAATTAATTTTTTTAAAACTTGATATAGACTAACATAATATATTGTAAGTAAATAAAAGAGATGTATCGCATGAGGGAAGAATGTAATTTTCATAGTAAAGTAAATAGATTAAGCCAAAAACTTTTGGTAAATGACATAAATTGCATAAGAAACTTACATTCTAAAATGCCAAGGAGATCGAGAGTAACATCCTCAATTCCAAAATGAGGTTTGAATCAAAATGTTGTGTAAGGTATGCAAAAAAACTAGAAAATAAAATAGTTAAAAATATAAGTATTAATATTTACGTAGACAGCCTTTAAGATTGGTTTAACAATCTTTCTTTTGCTCCATCAAACCTAAAAAGGAAAAAAAAAGTGAATTACCAAAGTATATAATAATGAATAATAACGAATTATTTGTTTAATATCAATGAGTATATATTAAATATAAAATCTAATAATCAGTGGTATTGTAAAAGAAAAAAATCAAAGTGGTCAAAAGACCACATGAGATGAAAATTAGCGTTTCATAGTAATATAAGAAAATAAAATAAAAAAATTTTAAAATTGAGGTTAATTGTATTAGAATGCTAAATGAATATTTAAACAAGATCGAGTGTAACATCTTGAATTGTCAAATAAAACAATTAGTCGTAAAATAAGCTAAAACCCTTAAAATAAAAAATTTTAAAAAATATACAAGAGAATGTTTAATTTTTTTGAACTCATTTTGACCTATTCAATGCATTTGTTTCTCTTTTATCTACCTTCATTTGGAGTTACTATGAATTACCAAAGTAAATAAATGTAAAAATTATTTATTTAATAATAAGTAAATAAATTTTTAAAAAGAAATAAGTAAATGTGAAGCAATGTAGGGCAACAAATTCAAAGTGATATAAATAACACACAAGAGGCGATTTTGAGTAAATATACTACTGCTAAAATAGGATTAATTGAGTCAATATATTATAACAAAATTAAAGCAATGTAAAGTGCACGTGGGAGGATATTTAGTGTTCCAAGTGATATAGATAAATCAAAGAAAAAAATTGAAAAAATTATATAATTCATACAGTAGAGTTCCATTCAAAAAAATCATGTCAATGTTACAATATCTTATAAAGCATGCTCAAACCAGAGAAAATAATAGTTTTTAAATGAAAAAATAAATATTTAGATAAATAAAGCTTATCCTGGTCACTCAAATAACATGTCCTTATTCTCAATTGGATCAGATTTGCAATTATTATCAATTACCTTATTAAGTAAACATAAATAAAATTATATTATTATTTTAATATTCAATAGCATATAATGGAATTAAAATAAAAATTAATTGAAGCAATATGATATAATTTAATAAAAAATGATGTAAGGGGCACATGACTAGAGAATTAGAGTTTCTTTATAATACAGCAAAAAAATAATAGCATTTGAACAAATGAGATGTTGAAAAGTGATAATCCAAGAAACCGAGGAGACCAAATGTAACATCCTCGATTATCAAATAAGGTACTAACAAAACAACTCAAAGCATGCCAAAACCAATGGAAAAAATATTTCAAAATATAAAATATATATTTTCTTATATAATCCTCATCAAGTTGTCTCTAATGGCCTTTGTTTCACCCTAATCATGCTATATTTGTAATTACTTTAATTTACATAACTAAATAAGCAAAAAATAGGAAATTTTTTTTTAATATTAAGTAAATATATATTAAATTTAAAATAAGAAAAAATTAAAACATTATAATTTGAGAAAAACAAGGCAATGTAAGCATCATATGATGGAGATTTAGATTTAAATAGAACTATAACAAAACAAAATAAAAAGTTTGGAAATTTTGATACTTTGTTTGAAAAAAATGCATTCCAATGACATTTTTTCTATCTCAATCAAACCTTGTTTAGACTTTTGTTAATTTTTAAAAAATCAGAATGAACGTTATAAATTATTAGTTTTTTAGAAATAAAGTACATATTAAAGTTAAAAATATAATAAATTGACAGAATGTAATAATACAAGATTTAAGCCATAAATATGTCAAAAAGAAATGAGGTTTAAAGTTACATTTTAATATAGCTAAATCATAGCAAACACTATAAAATAAATGAGATAAATTGTGTGGAGAAGTTATTTTCCATTAAGGAGATCATGTGTAAAGTTCTCATTTTTCATACTATATTGGAATCAATAAATTGTTATTTTTGTATTAAGTTAAAATATATTAAAGAAAAAATAAGATAAATTAAGGCAATGTTGTCTAACACAATTCTAGAAATGTAAAGGTCATATATGAGAAAAAAATTTAGCTTCTTAGTAATATAAGAAAAAAGGTTAAGACATTGAAGAAATGAGAAACTATGTGACAAAGTTTCGTTCAAAGATACTAAATTAATTGACTGTAAAATCATAGTTCATCATATTAAATGTGAATTGATATGCATTAGAGAAGATATTAAAACACTAAAAATTAAAATATAGAAAATAGAAAAGATTATATTTAATTGGAAATTTTGTGAATTAAATATTTAGAAACTCATAAATAAAAATAATTCACTATTTCAAAGTTAAATAAAATATATTTTAAAGCCTAGGTAAGGAAAAACAAGGTAATATAACATAACTAAATCAAAATGATGCAAAAGTCACATGAGAGGAGATTAGAGTTGTAAACTAATATTACAAATATAAACTTAATTGTAATAAGAGATGAGATAAACTAAATGGTATTGTTGCATTACAAGAAACTAAGAGGTTCTTGTGTAACATTTTCAAACAACAAATTAGTTATGAATGGAAATAATTAGTAAAGAGCACTAAAATATTAGGAAATAAAATTTTTAAAAATATTAAAATGAATATTTACTTGAAAATAGCTTAGTTAGATGAGCTAAAGTTATTTATTTCATCTCAATTGAACTATGATTAGAGCTGCAACAAGTTACCTAATTTGATAAAACATAAATAATAATAAGTTATTATATTAATATTTTGTAAAAATATATAAAAGTAAAATTTGATAAATTTAAGTAGTGTAAAAAACCAACAAAATAATGCAAATTTCACACTACAAGAGTGTTAGAGTTCAGTAGTAATATAACCAAATGAAACAAAAATATTTCTAAAAATAAGATAAATTTTATTAGAAAGTATTATTCTGAGATACTAAGGAGGTCGAGTGTAAAATCCCTGATAGTCCAATTAAGTACGAATTGAAATGTCTATTTAAGGCATACCTAAACTTTAAAAAATTAAATATCAAAAAAAAAATTTAATTTTATAGTGCAAGTAAGAAATAATAATAAGGTAATGTTTTGATATGAGGTAACAAAATATTAAAGTTGAATTATGAATAATTGAAGCAGTGTAACATAATCAAATCAAAGAAAAGTAAAGGTCAAATAAGATAAGAACTATATTTTTATATTAATAAAAGAACTTCAAAACAATACTCTTATAGAAAAGAGATAAATTGTATAAAATGCAAGACAAACATACTTTGGGGGTGAATGGTAAAATCCTCAATTCTAAAATGAACTTCAAATCAAAATCCAACAAAAGTTATTTAAAAACAATAAAAAACACCTAAAATTATAAATATCAATTTTTAATTGGATGGACGTACTTGAATTAAGTTCGACAATGTTTGTTTCACTTGATCAAACCTCGATTGGAATTACTACGAATTACTAAACTAAATAAGCATAAATAATAGAAAATTATTACTTAATTATAAAGATATATATATAAATATATTAACATTGAAATTAGAGAAAGTAAGATCATATAATATAAACAAATCAAAATGATGTAGAGGTCACATGACAAAAAAATTTATGTTCCAAAAAAATATAACCAAATTAAATAAAAAAATTTTCAAAATATAAGATAAACTTTATATGTATGTTACCTTTTCCTAAGAAGATTAAGTAACATCCTTAATTATCAAATCAGTAGTGAGATAAATGTCTCATGAAAAGACAAACCTTATCAAAATTAAAATATTTACAAAATTTTATAAAATAATTAATTTGTTTAAACTCATTAAGATGAGTTTAATGATATTTGCTTCATCTATTTTTTTGACTTTTAGAAATACTATAAAATTATCAAAATAGGTAAGAACAAATAATAATAAATTATTATTTTAATAACAAGTAAATAAATATTAATAAGGAAATAAGACAAGTTTATAAAATACAATATAACTAAATCACAGAAATGTAAATGTAATAAAAAATGAAATTTAGATTTATATTACTATATAACCTAATCAAAATGAAAATTTTATGAAACAACATAAATTTTATGGGACAATACACTAAGATATTAATAAAATATAGTGTAACATCCTCGATCATCAAATCATATACAGAATAAAAATATTTAGAAAAATGTGAAAACATTTTACAAAATTAATATAAAAAAATAATAAATATAAACATTTAAAACAATCGAAATGTTTGAAATATGGGGAATAACCTTTCCTTTGTCTCGATCGGGCATTGATTGAAATTATTATGAATTATCATAGTAAATAATCATAAAAATATAAAATTATTATTTTTATATGAAGTAATATACATTACAACTAAAATGGGACAAAGTGAAACAATGCAATATAAACTAATCAAAGAGATAAAAATGTCACTCTAGAAGAGATGAGATCCTAAGGAAATAAACTATATGGAAAATTGCATACTATCACACTAAAGAGATTGAGTGCTAAATCTTAGATCATTAAATTAGGTGAAAATTACATTTAATTGTAATGCAAGAAAAAATTCTAAAAATTAAAAAAATTGTTGAAAATTTAAAAATAATATTTAATTAAATATAAAAGAACAAGATGAGTCAAATGATTAATATTTTTTTCATGAAACCTCATTTAGAATTATTGTGAGTTATCAAAGAAAATAAGAATAAATAGTAATAATTTTTTATTTTACTAGTAGGCAATTATATGTGAAAATAAAAAAAAACATTAAAGATATGACATAATTTGCATAAGAAAGTTGACCTCCAAGATATTATGAAGATCAAGTGCAACATTTCCAATTATCAAACTATCTATGACTTTATTTATGTTATAAAAAATTCCAAAACAATAGAAAATAAATTATTTAAAAATATGAAAATTGATTTTTAAATGTATAAAACTTATTGATGTGATTTTGAGGACCTTTATTTAGGCTTATATGGACAACATTTGTAATTTTTGTGAACTACCTAATTAAATAAGCATAAATAATACTCAACAATATTTTAAAATTAAATAAATAAGTATTAAAGAAAAAATGAGATTAAGTGCAAAAATATAATATAACCAAGTTAAAATGATGTAATGGTCACATAATTAGAGAATTAGATTTTCAATGTTGGACAACATAGTAAAAGAAAAAATTTGAACAAATATTATGAATTAGAAAAGTAGATAAACATAAATAATAGAATTTAATTATTTTAATAATAAGAACATATATATTAAATATGAAATAAGTTAAATTTCATGAATTTAACATAACCTAGTGAAAGTGTTGTAATATTGCATAAGAGGAGATTTAGAGTTATAATGAAATATAACAAAATAAAAGTGAAAATTTTTAAAAAATGTAAAAAAAACTTTTGCAACAGTAAAGAAACTAAGCACAATGAATGTAACAATCTTAATTGTCAAATCGGGTAAGAATTAAATTTCTTTTTGATTGTAGAATGAACCGTAGAAAATAAAATCTCAAGAAAAATATTAAAAAAAAATTTAATTGGATAAAATTGACTAAGGTGAGTCCACATATGTTTACTACATATCGATCTGAGATCAATTGGAGTTACTACAAATTCATAAACAAATTAAAAATTTTAAAAAATATTAAATCATTTCTTTTTGTTAAATAGACATAAATTAAAGTTGAAAAGGATATATTAAAATATTTTAAAATTACCAAAAAAAGTGATATAATTGTAATAGGACGAAAAAATAACACTTACATTACAAAAAAAAATTAATTCAAAAAATTTTAAATTATGACAAATTATACAAAAAGATTATATTCTAACACACAAAGGAATTTGAGTACAACATCTTTGATTACCAAATCAGGCATATCAAAATGTCTATCAAAGAGTACCAAAACACAAAATAATTATAAAATATAAAAAATATTAAAATGATTGAAGTTTATTGTGACAAGTCAAACACTATTTAATTCATATTGATTTTGCTACATCTTTAATTACTATAAATTACCCATGAAAAAGAGAACATATAATAATTAATTACTATTTATATATTTACAAAATATGTAATAAAGCTAAAATAACATAAATGAAGCAATTTAATATCACAAAATAACAGACTTATACATGTCACATGTTAGAAGAAATTGAGTTTCAAATTAATATAATCAAATCAAAGCAAATAATTCAAAGAAATGACATGAATTATAAGTGAAAGTTGCATTCCATGATACAAAGAAGATCAAGTGTAATAAATTGATAGTCAATTCAAATATGAATCAAAATGACTCATAAAATATGAAAACTTTTTAAAATAAAATTTTTTAAAATATAATAACGAAGATTTAATTATATAATTCTTGACAATACAACTCCAATGACAATTATTTCTTTTTGATCAAACCTAGTTTGAAATTTTTATGAGCCAATAAAATAAACGAGTTTAAGAAAATTAAATTTTTTCTTTAATGTTTAGAAAATATATATTAAAGCCAAAATGACATGATATTAGATGAAACGAATAGAAACAAAAAACTTAGATGAAATTAGAAAAATTGTCTAAGAAAGTTTCACTCCAATATTTGAAGGACATTAGTCGTAAAATCCTTGATTAAAAGATGATGTTCAAATTAAAATGCCTCTTAAAGCAGTCTTAATCCCTATAAACAAATATATTTAAAATATACAAGAATAATTAGATATTTAATTACATAAATCTCGTTTTTACGAGTCCAATGATATTTGTTTCATCATGATCAAACTTAGTTTGGAGATATTGTGATTTACCAAAGTAAATAGTCATAAATAATAATATAATTATTTTTTAATTTTAGATAGATATATACACCATGACAAATTATGTAAATCATAGAAAAGTCATATAACCTAATCAAAGCAATGTAAAGGTCACATCAGAATAGACTTAGAGTCACATAGTAAGGTCAAGTAAAGAAAACATTTAAGTAAATGTCAAAAATTTTATAGGAAAGTTACAATGTGTGATACAAAGGTGATCAAGTGCAATTCCCTCAAATATCAAATTATATTCAATTTAAAATTTCTTATAAGATTTTCTAAATATCATTAATAATAAATATTTGGTAATATTTCAATAATTATATAACTTTATATGGCTCATTGAGAGGATTCTAACTGCATTTCTTTCATCTCCATTAGAGTTTGTTGGGAATTTTAGTGAACTATTAAAATAAATAAACATAAATAATTTTAAATTATCATTTTATTATTAAATAAATATATATGAAAAATAAAATGACAAAATTTAATGAAATTTAATATAACAAAATCATAGCGATATATATGCCACATGTGTAGGAAATTATATTTTTAAAGTAATATTACCAAAATAAAGAGAAGTGCATGTAGAAGTGAGATAAACGGTGTGGAAAAGTTGAATAACAAGATAATAATAGGAGCAAGTGTAACATCTTTGATCATTAAAATGGGTGTGAATAGAAAAGACTAGTAAAGTATATGAAAATGATATAGTAAAAATTATTTACAAAATATTTAAATGATTTTTTAATTGGATAGAGCTCAATAAAATCTAGTTTTGATTTGTAAAAAATTACAAAAGTACATAACAATAAGTAAAAATAAATTGTCATTTTAATCCTAAGTAGATCTATATATCTTTAAGCTCAAAAGAGATAAATTGAAGTAACATAAATAAAACAAAACAACATCAAAGTAAAAGAAAAATATTAAGAGATTTAGAGTTAGATAAACTTAATAAAAATAAAAAAATGAATAAAATAATAGAAATTGTATGAGAAAGTCACATTCTAATACAAAAAAAATACAAAGTGCAACATTATTTATTAAAAAATTATTTGTGAATCAAAATGTCACTTAAAGTATGTTAGAACATTATAAAATAAAATATTTAAAAAACAGAAAATAACATTTTCTTTGATAGAGCCGAACAACATTTTTAATGTTTAAATTGAACATTATTTGATATTACTAAAAATTAAAAAATTAAATATACATAAATAATAATAAGTATTTATTTCACTATAAGTAAATAAAAAATAATATTAAAATTCGAATATTGAAGTTATGTAGTTTATCAAAATCAAAATGTTTTAAGTGTCACATGAGCACAGAATTATAGTTCCACTGTAATATGAACAAATCAAAGAAAAACACTAAGGAGATAAATTTTAAAAGAATGTTATATTCCATAACACTTAGGAGAACAAATGTGATGTCCTCAACCATTAAATGATGTACAAATAAAAGTATCTTATAAATCATCTACAAACCATTAAAAATAAAGTTTTTTAAAATATGAATAAAAATGTTTATTACAATAGAGCTCATTGAGGTGATCTATATTTCACCTTAATCGTACCTAATTTAGAATTACTATAAAATATAAAATTAAATAAATATAAATAATAAATAACATTATTTAAATATCAAGGTAATATATCAAATATTAAATTAGATAAATTGAAAAAATATAATACAACTAAATCGAAGCGAGGTAGATGTCATATATGAGGAGATTTTGAATTATATATCAATATAATGAAATAAAAAATATTAATTTGTAGTAAGAGATAAATTGTATGACAATGTTATAGTCCAAGATATTAAGGAGATCAAATATAACTTCCTCGATCATAATATTGGTTATAAATCTGAATGTCTAAAAAATGACAAAAATCTGTAAAAAATAATAAAATAAAATTACTTCAATAAAACAAAAATTTCATTAGATAAACCTTATTGGGACAAATTATTTTAATATTCATAATAAAATGCCTCATGAAGATGCAAAGGACTAAATGGATAACAAACTAAAAAAATATAAAAAATGACTACTTTGAAATGATAAATTCATCAAGATGAGTCTAATGACATTTATTTCAACTTGATTGTGCCTCATTATGAATTACTACAAATATTAAAGAGAATAAGCACTAATAATGATAAACCATTAACTCAATATTTAAAAAATACATACTAAAGTTGAAATACAATAAGTTGATTCAAAGTAATATGACTAAAATAATGAGATGTAAAGGTCATAAAAGAGTAGAAAGATTTAACAAAAGACATAAATTATAGGATAAAGTTATATTCTATGATATTAATGAGGTCAAGGGTAATCATCAAATTTCTTAAAAGCAAAATGTCAAGTAAAGTGTGCTTAGACCTTAAAAAAAGAAGTGAGTGAGAATACAAAAAAAATTTAAATGTTTAAAGGTCATCCAGATGAGTCTAATGATATATGTTTCTTCTCCATATCAAAATATTTATTTTAATATATGATTAATAAAAATAAATATTTATTTTATTATAAAGTAGATATGATTAAAGTTAAAATAATATATAATAAAGCAATGTAGTATAAAAACTCAAACTAATATAAAGGTCACAAGAGTAGAGATTTAGAATTTCATAGTAATACAAAAAATGAACATTAAAAGTTTAAGAAATGAGATAAATTGCATGGGAATGTTTCATTCCAAGATGTTAAGAAAATGGTGAGTAACATCATCAATCATGAAATTTTTTGAGTAAAAGTCACATAAAAATTATGTAAAAACCTTTGAAAGTATAATACTTTAAAATATTAAATGAATATTAATTAGATGGCATTCAACAAAATGAGTTAAGTATTATTTTTTTGCTTGGATAACACATTTTGTGGAATTACTACAAATAATAAAAATAAATAATCATAAATAAGAATATAATATTATTTTATTGTTGAGAAATTTTAAAATAACTTTAAAATTAGATAATTTTAATTAATTTAACATAACAATAATCAAAGTAGTATAAAGTTCACATGAGATGGGAAATAGTGTAACATTGTAATATAACAAAATTCAAGACAACAATTTGAGGGAATGAGGAAAAATATGTAGGAAACTTGCATTCAAATGTACTAGTGTGAGTTACTCGATCTTGAAATCAATTGTGAAGAAAAATGTCTCCCAAATCAAGTGAAAATCATAGGAAATAAAATATTTAAAATTAAAAATTCAATTTTTAATTTGTGAAAGCTCACCAACATGAGTCTTGTGATGCTTCCTTACTATGAATTACAAAATTAACTAAACAAAAAAATAGTGTATTATTTCAATAGAACATAAAAATATAATTAATTAAAATGAAAAAATTTTGAACAATATAATATAACCCAATTAAAGGTTTTAAATTTACATGTGAGTACAATTTGACATTCATAGAAATATAATAAAATCAAACTAAAAATTTGTAAAAATAAGATAAATTATACAAGGAACCCACATTGAAAGATACTAAAGAGATTGATTGTAACTTTCTTGATTGTCACATAGTGTACGAACTCAAATGCCTCCAAAAACATGACAAAAACTTAAAAAATGTACTAAAACACGAAAAAAAATAATATTTAATGAGATAGAAATTTTTAGGATAACTCTAATGACATTAATTTAGTCTAAAATGAGTCTCATTTCGAATTACTATGAATTATAAAAGTAATTGACATAAATAACAAAAAATTAGTATTTCAATATTAAGTAGATATATAATAAAGTTGAAATGAGATAAATTTATGCAATGTAATAACACAAAATAAAATCAAATTAAAAATTAGACATGAGTTTTAGAGTGACCTAAACCAAAATAAAGTGAAAATTTTGATTAAATGAGTTGAATTGTATGGCAAAATTACATTTCAGAATTACAAGAGGATCTTGGGTAAAATCCTCGATGAAAAAATTTTGCATAAATAAAAATGTCACATATAGAATTAAAATAATCCTAAAAATAAAATTTTTAAAAATATTTAAATTAATATTTAATTAGATAGAACTCATCAAGATGAGTACGATGACTATTGTATTTTTTAATAGATCTCATTTGAAATTTCAAAGACTTACCACTACAAATATGTATAAATTAAAAAATTATTTTAATAATAAGAAAAATACAATGAAACTAAAATTATATAAATTGAAATAATGTAATATAACAAATCAACATAATATAGTGGTCAAACATGAGTAGATTTAGAGCTACATAGTAATATAATCAAATCAAATTGAAATGAGATCAAGCTCAAAATTCTCGATTGTGAAATGAGGTATGAATTAAAATATCTTATTAAAAAGGCTGGAACCCTAGAAAAAAGCATTAAATTCCTAAAAATTATTGTTTAATATGGTAGCGCCCAATGAGATTAGTCCACCCACATTTAACTCTTCTGAATAATAGTTTAGAATTATTATAAATTACAAAATTAAAGATTTATAACATCTTTAATATTAAGCTAATGTATTTTAAAGTTGAAATGATATTAATTGAAGTAATAAAACCTAATCAATGTGACATAAAGGACACATGATAATAAATTTAGAGTTACATAAGAAGATAACCAAATAAAAGTAAGAATCTTAAGTGAGAAAAATTGTGCTAGACGAATCCAATGACATTTCATTTGTCTCTATTAGGCCTCGTTCAAAATTACTAAAAAAAATAAAACTAAATAACAATATACTTATTTTGGTTATAATATATTACTTCGATTTATCTCATCTAAATTTTGATATACTTTTTTAATTAATACTAAAATAGTCATTTTTTTATTCTTTATGAATTTTAAATTTTCTTAACTCTAAAAATTCCAAATAAGATTTCATAGAGTTGAAATAAACTCATTGGACTTATCTTGATGTGCTCTATCCAATTAAGAATTTTTTTAAGCTTTTAACAGGTTTTATATGTCATTTTGATTTGTATTTGATTTGATGATTGAGAATGTTACACTCAATCTACTTAGAACCTTTGAGTTCAACATTCCTAATAATTTCACTAATCTCTTCAAGTTCTTTTTTCTTATTTTGTTATATTTGTTTTTAACTCTAAATATTCTCTTATATGCCTTTATAATTCTTTAAATATGGTTTATTACTTGCTTCAATTTATCTAATTTCAACTTTAATTTTTTATGTACATAATATTAAAATAATATTTTTTTTGTTATTTATTTTTTCCTATTTAGAAATTCATAATAATTCTAAATGTGAACAAGTAAAGATGAAGCAAATGTTGATGATCCTATGTTGTCAAGCTCTACTAAAGTAAGCATTCAATTTAATATTTTTAAACGTTATATATTAAATTTTTTTGAAATAACTTATATGGAATTTTTATTTCTACCTTGTTTGATGATCATGAATATTACACTCGATCATTTTAGAAAGTTGGAATGCAATGTTCTGATACATTTTATCATATTTCATTAAATTTTTTATTTTAATTTGGTTATATTACTGTGATAGTCTAAGTATCCTATCATTTGACACTTACATAGTTCATAATAAATCTTAATGATGTCTTACTAGATGTAGCAAATCGTCTTGCACTCATCTAAATGAGCTCTATCAAATTAAATATTCTTTTTTATATTTTATAAAAATGTAAGATTTTGATATACTCTATGAAACAATTCGAATCATATGTAATTTGTTAATCAAGAAAGTTCTACTACACATCCTATGTTTTTTGGAATGACACATTCTCATGAAATGTATCCTATTTCTTAAAATTTTTCTTATAAATTTTGTTTTACTACAATGAATTAATAATTCTCCACTTATGTTATCTATAGATTGCATTACTTTGGTTATATTATATTATTACTATTAACATCATTTCAAATTAAACATTATTTTTTCTTTATTTAAATGAATAAAATTTTCAATTTCTACTTATTTAATTATGTAATTCATAGTAATTCCAATGACATTAAATAAAGAAGAAAGAAATGTTGTTGGACTCATATGGATGAGCTCTATCAATAACATTTTTCTAATTTTGAATTTTTTAATTCCTAGGATTTTGGCATGTTCTACGAGTAATTTTGGTTCATACAAATTTGATGATCTATGATGTTACACTCAATCTACTCAGAATCTTGGAAAGATGTTTCCTATACATTTTACTTCATTTCGTCAATTTTCTTCTTTTATTTAGTTATATTTAATTACTTAAATTTATCTCACATTTTAATTTTATAATATATTTTTAAGTTTTTTAAATAATAATTTAATCTAATGGAGGTATGACCAATATGAAAAACATTAAAACTAGTACAAATAGTTATTTTCATAATTTTGAATCTTTTATTTTCAAATGGTTTGGTAGGTTTATGAAACATTTTAATTTATACAAAATTTGATGATTAAATATGCTACATTTGATCACCTTTCTATCTTTTAATGTAACATTTTATGCAATTTGTTTCACTTCTATAAATGTTTCACTTAGATTTGAGTATATTACAATGAAACTCTAATTCTCTTCTCTTGTCACATTCACATTTGTTTGCTTTGGTAATATTATATTGATTTAAATTATCTCATTTTCACTTTGATATTTATATTTATTTAATATTATAATAATTATTTTTTATGGTTCTTAAATATGTAATTCATTATAATTCTAAATGAGGTCCTAGCTATAGAAACCAAACATTATTGGAGTCATGTTGCTGAGGACTGTGCAAGTAAATATTCGTTTTTATATTTTTAAATATGTTTTACATTCTTCTTAAATGTTTTAGGAGATCTTTTATTAATAAAGAAATTAATGATTAAAAACATTATACCCAATATTCATTGTATCATGGAATGCAAAATTCACATATAGTTTATATCATTTGTTCAAATGTTTCACTTTGAACTTTTTTATATTGCAATGTAATACTAAATCTCATATCATGTTATATTTACATCACTTTGATTTAGTTATACTATATTTCTTCAATATATCTCATTTCATCTTTATTATATATTTCTTTTATATTAAAATTATAATATATTATGATTTATCCTTATTTGCTTTGGTAATGTTAAGTTTCTCTAAGCCAGGTTCAGTTAATAGACAAAAAACATCATTTGGCTCATCTTGATAAGAATTATTCATTTATTAATTATTTATTTTCATATTTTTAAATATTTTTTTAAGAGTTTTGTTAAAATTTACAAGACATTTTTCATTCATATATGATTTCACTATTGATTATGTTACAGTTGACACCTTAACTATCTTGGAGAGCAACTTTGTTATACAATTTATATAATTTTTTGAACTTTAAACTTAGATTTTCATATATCCACATTGTTTTGATTTAATTGTATTATATTGCTTTGGCATCTTTAATTTTGCTATGACATATATATATATATATGTGTGTGTGTGTATGTGTGTAAGTGTGTGTGTGTCTGTATTAAACATTAAAATTATAAAATTTTATTATTATTTAATTTTTTGTTTTTGAATTTTGTGGTGATTTGAAATAAGGAATAATCGATAGGAATAAAGGTCATCATAATAATTTGAACAAGCTTTATGAATTTAAATATTATTTTTAATAATTTTAGATATGTTTTACATGGTATCTTGCAATGTCTAATAAAATATTATAATTCATACCTCATTTAATAATCATGTATGTTACATTCATTGTATTGAGCATATTTGAATCTAACATTATGGTAAACTTTATTTCTCATGTTATCTTTAAATGTTGATGATTTGCTTATATTATATTTCTTTAATTTCGATTATTTTTATTTAATAGTTATTAAATTAATAAAAATAATAGTTTATCATTATTTTTGCTGATTTACTTTGAAAATTATTATTAATAAAATATGAGGTCAGCTCATGATGAAACAGAAGTCTTTGGACTTGGCCAGATGGGAACCATGTAATTAAACATTCTCTTTTTATCTTTAAATGTTAAATTTTTTGCCACTTTGGCATACTTTAAAGAAAGCATTTTATTTTGTGCCTTATTTAATGTTTTTTGATGTTACACTTGACCCTTAATCATCTTGGAATTAATTGGTCATGTACAATTAATCTCAATTCTTCAAATAATTTGCTTTGATTTTCTTATATTACTATGAAACTCTAAATTTTCTTTCATGTAACCTTTACATCACTTTGGTATTGTTGTATTTTATTGTCATTATGTTATCTTAAATTTTTTTTAATGTATATTTGTATAATATTTTAAAAAATTATTAATTTTAATTTATGTTTAATTACTTTTGTAATTTTCAATCTTGAATAGTTTCACTAAATTAAAATTTCATTTCTTATATTTTAAAAAGTTTTTTTTAAAATTTGTTTGCAAGCTTTACAAGTCATTTTGATTGATACTAGATGTGATGGTCAATGATATAATAGTCGATCTTCTTAGAATCTTGCACAATAATTTTCATACAATATTTATCACATTTCTTTTTTCATATTCAATTTGGTTATATTATTTGTTAATTGAAAATCTACACTATTGTAGGCCTTCAATCACTTTTATTTGTTCTACTGCATTATTTTAATTTATAGTATTTCAACTTTAATAAATATTTACTTATTATTAGGACAATAACTTATTATTATTAATGTTTATTTTTTTTTGTAATTCATAGTTTCTCAAAACATGCTTTGATCAAGATGAAACAAACATAGTTATACTTGTTTGAACTTGCTCTATCAGATTAAATATTCAATTTTAATTTTTTTTCTATATTTTTTGTTTACTTTATAAAATATTTTGTATATTACTTGAATTCTTTATTGAGAATGTTACAATTGATCTCATTAATATCTTGGATGGTAACTTTACCAAACAATTTTCTTTTTTCTTCAAAATTGTGTCTTTCAATTGTTATATTGCAGTACAACTATAAATCTCCTCTCATGTGACATTTACATGTGTTCAATTTGGATATATTAGATTAATTTCCTTTATCTCATTTCAACTTTAATATTTTGTAATTAATATTATAAGGATAATTTAATATTATTTTTTCTTGTTTATTTTTGTAATTTACTAAAAATTATACAAGATGTGATTGAGACAAATTTAATACATTTGGATCCATCTGAACGACACCTATCAAACTATAACTTTAACTTAATATTTGCAAATACTTTATCAAATGACCTTAGGCACACTTCGAGAGATATTTTGATTCAAACCTAATTTAACAATTAAGAGCATTATACACAATCAACATAGTCTTATGCAATTAAGCTTTGTAATAAACTTTATCAGATTTCTACATAGTACCTAAGAATATAGTTTTCCTATGCACTTTATGTCCTTTTTACAATTATGTTGTTCTAAGTTAATTATATTACTTTTTAACTCTAAATCTCATCTCACAAGAACTTCATATTGCTTTGATTTATCTTATTACATTATCTCAATTTATCAATTTTCAGCTTTAAAATCTATATTCATAACAATAAGATTTTAATATATATTTTTTTATGTTGATTTTTTTAGTAATTTGTACATACTTAAACCAAACTTCAATCTAGTAAAAAGCAATGTAGTTGCAGTCATCTCAACATGCTTTATCCATTATAATTTTTATTTTATTATTTTTTATTAATGTTTTTTACATGTTTTCAAGACATTTTCTTTTGCACTTGAGTTGATGACCTTAAATATTAGGCTCGTTTTCTTTACTAAAATGCAACTTTATCAATCAATTTATCTTTTTTTTTTCAAATGTTTTTCTTTTATTTAGTTGTATCACTATGTAACTTTAAATCTCATTTAATGTAACCTTTACATGTGTTGTATTTCAATGTATTACTTTATTTCAATCTATCTCATTATAATTTGAATATTGATTTAATAAATATGAAAATAATACTTTATTGTTATTATTTCCTATTTATTTTATAATTTATAGTAAATAAGAATGAGGTCTAAAAAGAGGAAACAAATATTATTGGACTCATTTTGATCAGCTATATTCAATTAAATATATATTGTGACATTTTTTTAAAAACTCTTCTGTTGAAATTCTGTATACTTTATTAGATATTTCATTTCTAGTTTGTCTTTTTTAAAAATTTTTTATTTGATATTGTTATATCACTATGAAATAATAAATCTTCTCCTACATGGCCTTCATGTTGCTTTCATTTAGGTAAATTAAATTGCTTTAATTTTTCATATTTTTATCTTATTATATATTTTCTTTGTATTAAATTGTAATTTATTACTATGTGCACTTAAACAAATTTCTAATTCGTTGTAATGAAAAAAAATAGGTTTGATCTATATGAAATAAACATCATTAAACTAATTTACATGAGCTTCCTCTAGTTAATCATTCCTTTTGCTTTGTAAATATTTTATTTTGTAAGGTTTTAGTATTCTTTATGTAACATTTCAGGAACTACTTAATTTTATTATCAAGGTTGTAACCCTTAATCTCTTTGCTATCATGGAAATGAACTTTCTTAAAAACTTTGTACCTTATTTGACTGATGAAGTTGTTATTCACAATCCTCTTTGCATTATGGAAACCAAGTTTCTTCAATATATTTTCTCCAGTTAATAAATTTTTTCCTTCAAATATATGATATTATTTATTAACTAGAGATCTCCTTGGTGTCTCATTGACATCATTTTGATTAGGTTTGTTGTACTGCTTTAATTTATCACATTTTTCCTATAATATATATTTTATTAATATAAAATAATAATTTTTTATTATTTATGCCCACTTAGTTAGGAAATTTGATGGTCTTTAAAACATTGTCTGGTCAAGATAAAAGATTTTGTTTGACTCAGATTAGTGAGCTCTATGCAATTCAATATTCAATTACACTTTTTTGAATATTTTATTTTCAAAACTTTTGTTTCATTTTATATGCATTTCAATCTGTACCAGATTTTGTGATCAAGGATATCACAACTAAACTCCATAGTATAATGAAATTTAGCTTTGCTAAATAACTTATCTCATTTCTATATTTTTTCAACCCTTAAGTTATATAAAATGAAAAATATTTTTTCTCTGAAGTGAACTTTACATCACTTTGATTGGAGTATATTAATAGTTTTAATTTACCTCATTTCAATCTTATTATATATTTATCTAGTAGTAAAATAGCAATTCTTTTACTATGTATGGTTATTTAACTTTGTAATTCACAATAATTCTAATGATATCCTATTGAGATGAAATGGACATTATCGATTTGTCTAGATGAACTCCAACCAATGAAATAATCAATTTCATATTTTAAAACATTTCATTTTTATAGTTTTGGGTACATTTTGAGATTATTTTAATTGTGTTTTATTTCGTTTTATTTTACTTATATTACCATGAAAGTTTATTTCTCTTATCTTGCAAACTTTGGACCTCTTTGGTTTTTTTTATTTCACTGCTTTAATTTATCAACTTTTTGTGTTAATAATTATTTACTTAATATTAAAAAACCCTTTATACCTTTTTATTATGTAAGTAACTTTTAATTTTAAATAATTCCAAATGAGGTCTAATGGGATTGAAAAGAATTATCATTGGACTCTTTTCAATGACCCCTATCAAACAAATATTCATTTTTATATGATTAAATATTTTCTTTTCTAAGGTGTTGGTATGATTTACAAGGTATTTTGATGAATACCTGATTACACTTAATATTTGTAGAATCTCGTAATACAACTTTGTCAAAAATTTATCTAATTTCATTAGAATTTTTTCTTTTATTGTTTTACTTATTCACTCCAAATTTCACCTAATGTACACTTTACATCACTTTAGTATTTTTCTTTTAAATTTTAAATAAATAATTATTTTATTTATGGCTTTTTATATTTATAATTCTCAATATTTTCAAACATGATTGGATTGAGATAAGTCATATTTCGTTAGACTACTATCAGTGTGCCCTAAGTAATCAAATATTTATTACTACATATTTAAATATTTTACTTTCTATAGTTTTAAAATTCTTTTGAAAAATATTATGCTTCATACCTTATTAGGCATTCAATAATGAGACACTCAACTAGCTTTGTTAATTTGAATACAACAATTTATCTGATTTATTTAAAAATATCACATTAATTTTGTTATATTATTATGAAACTTTAAATCTCCACTCTTGTGAGCCTTATGTCATTAGGGTTTAGTTATATTACATTATTTAAATTTATCTTATTTCAACTTTAATAAAAATTGACTTAATATTTAATAGCATTTTAATATTATTTATGGCTATTTAATTTGGGAATTTACTATAATTCCAAATGAAGCATGATGTTAACAAAATAATATATCACTAAACTTTTCTTATTTAAATGTATCAAATTTATAGATTTAATTTATATTTTCAAATATTTTATTTTCAATTATCATGACATGCTTTATGAGACATTTTAACCTCTACCTTATTATACAACTCAAGGTTCTTACATTGGATATTGTTAGTTTCTTGGAATATGTTTTTCTCACAAAATTAATATGTTACTCTAAATTAACCTTTCTTGACCTTTATATCACTTTGTTGTTTTTACATTATATTGTTTTAATTTATCTTATTTTTATATAGTAATTTTTTGCTATGTTAGCTCATTTACCTCGGTAATTCCCCATTTTCCAAATGTCATTTAATTGGGACAAAGCAAAAGTGATTGGAGTTATCTCAATAAGCTTTGACCAATTAAATATTTAGTTATATATATATATATATATATCATTTTATATTATTTCTGCATATTTTATGGGATTTGTTATTTCATATTTTTTAATGTTTGAGAACATAACACTCAATCTGCTCAGTATTCTATAGTGCAACTTTCTTATCCAATTGACCTCTTTTCTTCAATTCCCTTTTTTTAGTTATATTATTGTAAAAATAAATCTTCCCTTTTATGATATTTAAATTAGCTAGCTTTTGATACACTACATTTTATAATTTCCCTAATCTCATCATTAATATATAATTATTTAATATGAAAATAATAATTCAATACTATTTTTTAATATTTACTTTGGTAAAATTAATGAATTTCTAGTGGGGAATTATTAGATGAAATAAGCATCGTTGGAACCAGCCCAATGAGATGTTTTTAATTAAAAATGAGTTTTTATATTTTCAATCCTTAATTTTTTGGGATGTCGGATTGCATTATGAAATTTTTTGATTTATACTTTATTTCATGATTAAGGAAGTTATAGTGGATCTACTTAGTACTTGGAATTCAACTTTGTCATATAATTTACACCCTTTCTTGAAATCCTTCACCTAGATATCATTAAAAAATAGTGAAACAAAAATTCTCATCTTTTTTACCATTACATTAGTCATATTTGGTTATATTATATTACATATATTTATCTCATTTCAAATTTCATATATACTTGCATAATAATGCAATGATAATTTAAGAATATTTATGCTCATGTAACTTGGTAATTTGTAGTTATTCCAGATGACCTTCATTCGAGATGAATCAACTATCCTTGGACTCATCTTAACTAGCTTTATTCTATTAAATATTTGTTTATATATTTTAAACATATTTTATTTTCTAGAATCTTAGCATGCTTTATGAAACATTTTAATATGTTTATCTTAAACACGCTCATCTTAGTACCATCAAAAGGAAAATTATCATATAATTTATCTCTTTTCTTTAAATGCTTCTCTTTTGTAAACTTATATTACTATATAAATCTAAATCACTCATGGGATCTTTATATCACTTTAATTTAGTTTTTGTTATAATTTTTCAAATAAGCACTTTTTAGCTTTAACATATATTTACTTAATATTTAAATAATTTTTTTAGTATTTTAATAACCCTTACATTGATATGTTTAGTGAACTCCTAATGAGATTTGAACCATCAAAATAAATATCATTAGACTTACCGATAAAATCTCTATTCTAATCATGGATTCATTTCTATATTTTTATAAATATTTTATTTTCTAAGATTTTTTTATGCTTTATCAAATATGTTGACTTTTATTGATTTAATGATGAAAGATTTCATAGTAAATATCTTTGGTATCATGGAATGCCAGTTTATAACATAATTTATCTCATTTCTTCAAATTTTTTTCTTAAATTTTATTAAACTATAATGAAACCCTAATAATCTTCTTATGTGACCTTTACAATGCTTTGAAAATGTTATGTTATATTGTTTCATTTTATCTCATTTTATCTTCAATATATTTTCAATTTCCTTTAAAATAATAATTATTTATTATTCATTCATATTTACTTTGGCAATTTGTAGCAATTGTAAATGTGGTTTGATGGAAATACAAAAAAAACATCATTGGATTTGTCTCAATAAATCTATCAAATAAAAAAAAATTTATGTTTTTAAATATTTCAATTTTTATGAGTCATTTCATTTCATAATTTGTTTTCAAATTAAGGATGTTATAGTTGACCTCCTAATTCTCTTGGAATGCAACTTTTATGTGCAATTTATTTTACTTATTCAAATCTTTTTTTTGTTTGGTTACACAGCAATGTAACTCTAAATCTCCTCTCCTATAATGTCTATATTACTTTGATTTAGTTATAGAACAATTATTTAGTTTATCATATTTTTGTTTTAATATACATTTGTTTGATAATAAAATAATAATTTCTTATTATTTTAGCTTATTAAAATTTTAATTTATAATTATTATAAATTATCACTAATTAAGAGAAAACAAACATACTTTGGGTCTCACAATGTGCCCTATCCAACTAAATAATTGTTTCTATATTTTTAAAATATTTTTTAATTTTTTGAGTTTTGGCATCTTTGCGAGATATTTCAAAAGAGACATTAATTGATTATCGAGGAAGTTTCACTTGTCACTTTAAAATCTTTAAGTGAAACGTTACCATATATTTTTCTCTTTCCCTCAAATAATTTATAATTCTTCAACTTACAATATTTTAGCCTTAGAATACCTTCACTTAATATTAAAATAATATTATTTTAATATTTATGCTTTTTTACCTTGTTAATTAATTGTAATTCCTTGTGGGGACTTATTTGACAAAACAAACATCTTTGGATTCATTTGAATGATTTTTATCCATTTTAAAATTTCTTTTTTTATTTTTAAAACTTTTATTTTCTAAAATTTAGATACACTTTACAAAACCTGTCAACTTGTACTTAATTAAATGATCTAGGACTTTACACTCAATCTCTTTAGCAAGTTGGATGCATGTTTTACGGACAATTTATCTTATTACATCAAATATTTTACTAAATCATTATTATGTTCCAATGAAACTCTAATTCTCTTCTTGTGTGGCTACACATCACATTGATTTTGTTATGATACATTACTTCAATTTATCTCATTTATCTTTGATATATTTTTTAAGTTATAATAAAATAATATTTTTAATCATTAATTCTTCTCTTCTTTGCTGATTTGTTGTAATTACAAATGAGGTTTGTTGGAGAGAAAACAAAATCTTTGCATTCACCTCATCTAACCCAATGAAATAAATGTTAAATTTTATATTTTAAATATGCTTTTAAGTATTGGCATACTTTAGGAATAACTCTTAATTAATAACTAATTTGATGATTACAATGTTACACTTTATCGCTTAGGTATCTTAAAATGCAACTTTCTTGCATAATTTATCTCACATCTTCACAGCTTCATTTTTTGATATATAACCATGTAACTCAAAATCTACTCTCTTGTAATGTTCACATGATTTTTAATTTTATCTATATTGGCAATTCATAATAATTACAAATGAGTTTTGATCTAGATGAACAAACATCACTTATTTATATTTATAACTAATTCTAAATCTCTTAATATGTGACCATTACATGTCATCCTATTGGTTATATTACATTACCGTAATATATGTCTTTTCAACTTTAACATAAGTTTACTTGAAATTAAAAAAAATAATATATTATTATTATAACTTAATTATTTTTGTAATTTGTAGTACATCTTAACAGGAACAAATCAAGATGGAATAAATATTGTTGGACTTCTCTCGACAAGCTCTAATTAATTAAATATTTATTTTATATTTTTGAATATTTGTTTTCTAGAATTTTGGCATGTGTTATGAAACATTTAGATTCATACCTATTTTAATGTTCTATGAGCAGTAGTCAACCCCATTAGTATTTTTATATGGCAATATTACCACATTATTTATCCTATTTTTTAATATTTATCACTTTGATTTATTTTATTTTTAATGTTACCATATCTCTCTTATTATGTCAACTCATCATTCTGATTTGGATATATTTCATTACATCAATTCCTTTATTTTCGATTTACTATGCATTTCCTTTTCAACAAGCTAATATTTTTTATTATTTAAACTTATTGTTTTTTGTAATTTAGAGTAATTGAAAATTAATATCCAATAGGTACAAAACAAACATTATTGTCCTCATCTCAACAAGCTTAATCAAGCATGTTAAACTTGATCATGTCTGTATCTCTTAATGTAGATTTCCACTAAAATTTACCTAATTTCATCAAGGTTATACTATTATATAACTATAACATATCCCCTCATTTGGCTTTTGAATATGCATTGATTTACTTATATTATATTGCCTCAGTTTATTTAATTTTACCTTTATTATATTTTTACTTCACATTTAAAAAAACAAATAATAATAGTTTATTTTTACTTACTTTGTAGTTGTTAATAACACAAATCCAGGTCTAATCAAAGTATATGAAATACCATTGGTCTCATCTCGACCAGTTGTGTCAAATCATGTTTAAATTTTTAAAATTTATAAATTGTTTCTTATATTTTGCATTTTTACGATTCGTTTTGATTTTTCTCTAGCTTAATAGTGGAGGATGTTAGACTCTATATCCTTTCTAACTTCAAATGAAAAACTTTCTTATATAATTTATCTCATTTTGTAAAAAGTTTTGTCATCATTTTGCTTTCTTAACATGTAACTTCCAATTTCCTCTAATGTGACACTTACATCACTTTGATTTAGGTATATACATTACATGAAGTTCTTTCATATAAGCTCTCTAAACTTTTTACTTAATATTAAAAAAATAATTTATGATTACTTGTGTTTATCTATATTTACAACTAATAGTAAATTGAAATGAGTTCTGGTCTTCTTAAAATAAACATTGTTGGACTCATCTCTATGAGTTCTATATAGTTAAATATTTATTTTTATTATTTTCTTTGTTATATGATTATATTTTTAGTTAGTTCTAAATCTCATATCATGTGATCATTAATGTCTTTCATTTGGCCATATACTTTGTTTCAATTTATCTTATTTCAATTTTAACATATGTTTACTTAAAATTAAAATAATAATTTATTATTATTACTACTTCATTTTTCTTTTAATTTGTAGTACCTCTTAATAAGGACAAATCAAGATGGAATAAAAGTTGTTGGACTATACATGAAAGCTCTATTGAATTAAATATTCATTTTGTATTTTTTAATACTTTTATTAGAATTTTTGCATGTTTTATGAAATAGTTTTATTTTTACCTCATTTGATGATCTATGAGTCATATTTTATTTTCTATGATTTTGGCAATGTTAACGGGATATTTTTATTTGTGCTTGATATGACAATTGAGGATGTTATACTCAATTCTGTTATGATCTTTGTATGTTGCTTTCTTACAAAATTTATCTTATTTCTTCATTTTTATAATTTTTGCTATCCTTATCATATGAATTAAATTTACTTAATCTTATCTTTATCATACGATCATTTAATAACAAAAAAATAATTTCCTATTATTTATGCTTATTTACTTTATTAAGTCATCATATTTATAATTGAGTTCTATTTTAGGTGAACAAAATGTCGATGGAATCATCTCAAGGACCTTTATCCAATTAAATATGCATTTGAATATTTACAAATAATTTACTTTGCAAGATTTTGGCACATTGTATAGGGTAATGCCTCTTTCGTATCATATAATGTCATGCTCAATCTCTTTAGCATCATAGAATGAATTGTTCTCTTACAATTTATTTTACTTCTATAAATTTTTTTCTTTTGTTTTCTTATATTACAATGCAAATCTAAATGTCATATCATGCGTCCATTACATAACTTTAATTTTGTTGTATTACACCACCTCACCTTATCAAATGTTTGCTTTAATGAATATTCACTTAATGTTCATATAGTATTTTGTTATTATTTATTCTTATTTATACTTTTAACTTACAATAACTTTGAACAAGCTTGGACCAAGAGGAAACAAACATTGTTTGACTTGTTTTGATGAGATCAATCTAATTAACTATTTTTCTATGTCATGTACATATTGTATAGTGCATTTCAAATCATGCCATATTTAGTGGTCAAGAATGTTATGCTCCATCTTCTAAACATCGTCGAACAAAATTTTTCCCCACTGTCTTGTTTTTTTAAATTTTTTTGTTTTTATTTTGTTATATTACAATGTCACTCCAAATCTACTCTTATATGACCCTTACATGATATTGATTTGGTTATATTACATTTTTTTATTTATTTCAATTCAACTTCAATATATAATTACTTAACAAAAAATTAAAAACAAATCTTATTTATGTTTGTTTAAGTTTCTCATTAACAAAAATTGACAACAATGTTCAATCTAAATGAAAGTGACATTGTTCGACTCATTTCGATGAGCTCTATCAAACTAAATATTCATTTATATATTTTTAATTAATTTACTTCTATGGTTCTCTCAAATGTTATGAGATATTTTGATCATAAAAAACACATAGATTGAAGATGTCACACTTGATCTCAATAACATCTTTGAATGCACTACATGTACAATTTATCTTATTTTTTCAATTATTTTTTGTTAGTTTAGTAACATTACTAGGTAACTCTAAATCTACACTTGTGTAGCCTTTGCATCCTTTAATTTTTATTATTTTTCTTTTCTTCAATTTATATTTTTTTAATTTTACTTTTGCTTATTTAATATTAATATAATAATTTATTATTATTTATTGTTATCTAATTATAATTCATGGTAACTTCATTTGCGTTCTAATCTATAAGAAACAAATATCATTAAAGTTATCTTGATAACTTATGTTTGAGTAAATATTGATTTTCTAATCTTTCTTAATTTTTTATTACAAGGGCTTTGGATTATTTTACAATAAATTTCAACTTTATTGGATTTAATGATCCAAGATGTTACACACAATCTCATTAAAAATTAAGAATGCTTCTTTTTTATACAAATTTTCTCATTTCTTCAAAAGTTTCACTCCTATTTGGATATATATTTACTCTAAATCCCCATTCATGTAACCTTTATAACGATTTGATTTTGTTGTATGTAATTTTTTTTATTTATGTTTTTCAACTTTCCCACATATTTTCTTAATATTAAAATCATGAATTTAATTTTTTGTTCATTTAATTTGGTAATTTGAAGTAATTGTAAATAAGCTATAATCAAGATTAAAAAAATTCCATTAGATTGACTCAACCAATTCTTTTTAAATATATATTTATTTTTACCAATGTAAATATATATTTATAGAGATTGTGTGTAAAATTCTTCATTATAAAATTAGGTATAAGTTAAAATTTCATATATAGCATCACAAAATGGAAAAAAATTTTAAAAAAGTTTTAATTTGAGATGACATACACGGAACAGTCCAACAAAATGTTTTGTCGTATCTATTAGATTTTTTTGGAACATTACGATTTACAAAATTAAATATGCAGAAACTGTAATAAATTATTAATTTAATACTAGCTTAATATATATATATATATATATATATATATATATATATATATATATATATATATATATATATATATATATATATATATATATTAAAATTTAATTTTATAATTTCAACTGATGTAAGAAAATCAAAGAAAGATACTTGAAAAGACAACATAGATTGAAAAAAAATTGAAGTGAAAGGTACTATTGAGATTGATAATAACTTTATTATTTCAAAATTCAAGAACAAATATCAATTTCATGTATAGATTACCCAAATCATAGACTAAATAAACATAATAAATAATTTTTAATAGGTTTGAGCCCATTTATACGTGTCTAATGATTTTTATTTCATGTTTATTCAACTTTGTTTGGAATTTCTATGACTTACAAAACTAAATAAGAATAAATAATAATAAATTATTATTTTTAAGTTAGGTGAATAAATGTTATTATTGAAATAAGATAAACCATAGAAATTAACCTAACTAAATGAAAGTGATGTAACAGTAACACAACAGAAGATTTAGTGTTACACAATTATATAACAAACTTTGATCATGAAATCAAGTACAAAAAAATATTGTTAAGCATTCCAAAACCTTTTAAAATAAAATTTTTAAAAATAAAATAATGAAACCTCTTTTGGAATTATTATGAAATATAGAAGTTAATTAGGATAAATCACATCAAATTATTTTTTTATTATTAAGAAAATATATACTAATAATAATATGTCATATAATGAAGAAATTTTGTAAAAGCAAATCAATTTGATGTAAATGTCACATAAATATAGATTTTAAATAACATTGTAATGCAACAAAATCAATGAAAATAATTTCAAAATTTGAGATAAATTATACGAGAATGTTTTTTTCTAAGACACTAATAAGATCGAGAATAACATCCTTGATAATTAAATCAATTTCAAATTAAAATGTTTTGTAAAATATGCCAAAGCAATAAAAAAATTTAATATTTTAAAATATAAAAAGTGAATAAATAATTCATGTAGCTCGTCGAGACTTTTTTAGAATTACCAGCAATTAGTTAAGTAAATAAATATAAATGATAATATTTTACTATTTAAATATTAGGAAGAAATATGTTAAAGCCAAAATAAAATAAATTTATGTAATATCATAAAATCAAAGTAATGCAAAGGTCACACAACATGAGTTTTAGAATTAAATAACATTATAAGAAAAATAATATAAAAATAACTATTTAATTGCATAGTGTTCTTATTAAATAGTCAAATGTCATTTTTTTTTATCAGACTTCATTTGGAACTAGTATGAAATAACAAAGAAACTAAACATAAACAAAAATAAACTTATTTTTTAATAATATGTAAATGTATATGAAAACTAAAATAATCAAACAAAAGCCATATAATATAATCATATAAAAATGATATAATGGTCACATGACATGTGATTTATGGCTACATAGGAATATAAAAAAATCAAAGAAAAAAATTTAAATAATTAAAATAAATAATTTAGCAAATGTGTTTATATATACTAAAGAAATAAAGTGTAATAACATCAATCATAAAATTGCAACAGAATCGAAACTTCTCATAAAGCTTGATAAAATTCTAGAATCCAAAATATTTTAAAAAAATAATAAAAATCAATAATATAATAGATAATTTGTTAGTCATTAAGCAAATGTATAGTAAGGAAAAAGTTATATAAATTAAAGGAATGTCATATGACATAGTTGAAGAGATTTAAAAGCCAAATGATAAGAGAATGAGAGTTTCAAAGTAATATACTAAAATTAAAAAATATATTAAAATTACTATAAGCTTAACAAAGCCTTAGAAAATCAAGTATTTAAAAATTTATAAATGAATATTTTTTTTGAATAACGATTGATCGATGAGTCCAATGACATTTATTGAGTCTCAATCAGATCTTATTTTAAATTAATTATTATTACAACTTTGAATAACCTTAAATAAATTTTATTACTATTTTAATATTATATAAATATATAATACGGTTAAATTAAATAAATGAAATTAATATAATAAAGAAAGTAGAACAAACATAAGGGCAACATGAAGTGAGATTTAGATTTATATTAAAATATAATTAAATTAAAAGGAAACATTTGAAGTGATGGAAAGTATCTATGAGAGGAGATTTATATTTACAAAGAAATGTGACCCAATCTAAGTGAAAACCTTGAAGAAATTAGATCAATCATGCAAAAAAGTTACATTGTAACGCACTAACGAGATTAGATATAACATTCTATATCACAAAATCATGTATGAAATACAATATTTCATAAAGCATGCAAAAACCCTCGAAAAATACATTTTAAAATAAATATTGAAGAATTGTAACATGACAAAATTGAGATGTTCTTAAGGTCATTTAAGAAAAATTTAGGGTTACATAGAAACAAAAATAATTCAAAGCCAAAAATTTGTAGAAATGAGACAAGCGATATAAGAAAATTTTAATCTAAGATTATTGGGAGATTGAGTGTAAATACCACAATTATTAAAAAGTAGTATGAATAAAAAAGTCATAGAAGACAAGAAAACCCACTAAAATTTAAATACTTTAAAAAAATAATTGTGAGTGGAATGACATTTGCATCATCTTGATTGGACCAAGTTAACAATTTGAACAAATCACAAAAGTAAATAACTTAAATTAATAATAAACTATCATTTTATTACAGTGAATATATGCAAAAGCTAAAATAAGATAAATTGAAATAAAGTAATATAACCAAGTCAAGGTGAAACTTTTAAGAAATAAGTTTAATTTTATGGGAAATTTTAATTCCTTGATAATTAGGACTTCAAGAGCAACCTCTTTGATATTGAAAGTTGAAATGATATCAATTAAAAAATAAATAAAAATATAATAAAATAATTGTCAATGTCATGAGAGAAGAATTTTAATTATTGAGTAATATAACAAGATCAATGAAAATACTTTAAATACATTAAATAAATTGTACGAGAAACTTGCATTCCTCGATTCTATGGAGATTGAGCATAACATTGTCTTTTCTCAAATAAGATACAAACAAATATATCTTGTAAAGCATGCCTATAGCCCTAAAAAAAATAATTTACAAATAATAGTGAGATAATTAATAGTATTGAGCTCATAATGTCGAGTGAAATGATATTTTTTTCATCATGATATATACAAAAGATAAGGTGACATTAATTAAAAAAGTACAATATAACATAATAATAGAATCCAAGGGACATACAAGAGGAGATTTAGAGTTAACAAAATCAAATAAATTAAATGAGAAAGTTGCATCCTAAAATACTAAGGAAATCAAGTTTAACAACTTCGATTGTGAAATGGGATTCAAATAAAAAGGCCTCATAAAATAAGCTAGATCCATAGAAAATAAAAGTATAAAAAATTAAAAAAATAAGTATTTAATTGGTTAAAGATTATTGAGACAAATGGAATGTGATTTATTGCATCTTATTTGAACAACATTTGGAATTACTTTGAATCACCAAAGAAAATAAGAAAAGATAAAAAAAATTATTTTTCTATTATTAAGCATATATTGAATTTTAAATAAGATTAATTGAGATAAATTATAATAAACAAATCAAACAAAAACTTAAGAATTGTGTTAAATTTTATACAAAGGTTTCTCTTCTGGCTAACGAGAGGATCGAGTATAATATTCTCAATCATCAAATCCTATACTAATCAAAATAATTCGACAATTATGAAACAAAAATTGCAAAATAAAACATATAAAAACATAGAAAAATGAATATTTAATTAGACAATGCTCTTTAAGAAATGTACAATAATTGTGGTTATTTCTTAATTTGACCTCACTTGGAATTACCACATGTGGACAAAGTAAATAACCTTATATAATAATAAATTGTTACATTTGTACTAATTAAAAGCAATGGAAAGCTCAAATGAGAAGTAAATTTACATAGAAATATAACCAAATCAAAGAAAATAGTTTGAACAAATAAGATAAATAGTATAATAAAGTAGCATACCAAGATATGAAAGAGATTAAGGACAACTTCTATCATTATGAAATCTAGTACAAATTAACATTTCTCAAAAAGATATTTCAATAAGATATAGCTTTAGAGATGAGTCCAATGACATTGGTTTAATCTGAATTAGACTCTACTCTAATTTTTTGCAAATTAGTAAATTAAATAAACATAATAATAAAAAATTATTATTTTAAATTTTGGAAATTATATGTTAAAGCTTAAATAGTATAATCTTAAGCAAAATAATATAGCCAAATCAAACAATTCAAACTGTTAGACCAGATAATAATTATAGCTTCCAAGTAAGGAGAAAGAGTGTAAAATTCTTCACCAAAAGGTCTGATACATATCGATATCTCTGATAAAACCTGAAATACTTGAGTAAATTAAATATTAAATATATTAAAATAATTGGAGTATTTTGAATTATTTTTAATTACAAATGAAAATATGTGTAATAAAAAAGTATTATTAAAATAAAAAGTAAATATGTTTTATAATCAAAAAAAGATAAATTAAAATAACATTATAAAAACAAATCAAAGAGTGTAAATGGAATAATAGTGGAGAATTAGAGTTCCATATTAATATGACAAAATAATAAAAAAAATTTAGAGAAATCTGATAAATTATGTTAGAAAGTTATATTCAATAATAATTAAGTGATTAAATGAAACATCCATGACCATAAAATATGGTATGAATTGAAGTTTCTTATAAAGCATGTAAAAATTGAGAAAAAAATAATTGGATAGAGTTTATCAGGCTTAGTCCAATAATACTTGCATTATCTGACTTGACATTTTTGGGATTACAATACTATTTTTAGTAAATTGGATAATAATACATAAGATTTTCCTCCATTATGTTTTCATTCTAATTAATAAAAATTAAATTATATGTAAATATAAGCAAAAATATAAATATTTATCATATAAAAATATATCAAACAATATAGTATGAGAAAGTTATTAAAGATGGGCAAAAAAGAGACTGTGAAAATGGTGACAACTATTCCATAAGAGAGAAAGTGAGAAAGTCATAGAGTAAAAGAGTGAAATAAAGTTCAAAATAGTAATAAAGGGTGAATAAAAATGATTTAATGAAGATGAAAAGAAAGTGACAACTTAGAGGAGATAGAGAGAATAAATACAAAAATGAAAGTGAGAAAAATTATAAAATTGAGAAGGATAGAGGAGATAAATATGGCAAGAGAAATATCAAAAGATAAAAAATTAAGAGACAAATATAAGAATGAGATGAGAGAGAGAAAGAACTAAGGGAATCTAAGAGACATCTAAATAAATATAAAAACGTGAGAATTAATTAAATTAAATTTAAGTTTTAATAATTATTCTTAAATTTTTTTTTAATTATAATAATTTAATCATATATATTATTTAATAATATTTAAATTTTAAAATATTTGAGGCCTACTATTATTTAAGAAAACTACAAATATTTAAATAATATTTTGACTATTAATTTAATATTATTTAGTTAATCCTCATAATTAAAAGTGTTAATTAAATAATAAAAAATATAATTATTCTAATATATTGTCTTTATTTTGTATAATATAGACAATGTATATAAATAATGTTTAACATTAATGATATAATTTTTTATAGCTAATTTTTTTAAATAAAATATTTTTATATTCAAAAAACTTTTACATAGCATGTAAAACCTATTATTTTGTTAATAACATAATTCTCTATATTCTTTATTCAATTATTGTTTATAACAATATTTTTTATCATTAACATTTTTTTAAAATCTATTGTCGATCATTAGAAAATGGAATTTAATGAAATATTAGGAGTAACATAATGACCTCTGAAGTGGTCACCATCCCATTGCTACTCTCACCAAAGTATGCTTATATTTTGAGTTTTAATGCCAATCAAGTGCTATAATGCTAATGTGCTCTTGCCTAAAAAATAAAAAAAAATTCATTGTTGTGCGTTTACTGTCGTAAACATAATGAGTCATTTCAAAATTTTGGTTAATTATTATGCATATGGACTTTTTAAAAAAGCTTAGTACTTATTATATATGTCATATTATACTCTAATATTCATATTTCTTTTTATGTTAAATTAATAAAATACAACATAAACTAACATTTTTTAAAAAGAAAATATTAAGACATAAGGCTTTGTTTCATTAGTAATTATTCTCATTGGTAAAAGAATTTACATTATAAATATGAATAATAAAATATGTATTTATCATAATTAATATCTATTAAAATTTGAAAAATAAGACATTTTTCAAATATTATTAATTGATGGAGCTAAAAAAGTTATAATGTGGACTGAGATAATGATTCTATAAGAGAGAGAGAGAGGGAGAATGTTATAGTTAATAAAAGAGAAATAGAAAGAAAATTTGTAAAAAAGAGAAGATAGATACTTCAATGAAAAAGAAAAGAAAAAGCGAGAAGATAAAGGAGATAGAGAGAATAAATAACAAAGTAAAAGAGGGAGAAATATGAAAATAAAGAGAAAAAGAGGAGAGATAGAAGAGAATGAGAGTATAAATAGATAGAGAAAAAAGAAAAAAAAAAGAGAATGGTAATGGCAAAAAGAATGAAATAAGATAATATAAGAGGCATTAAGATAAAGAAAACTTGAAAATATTAAATAAAAAATTTTATTTTAGAAAATAAAATTACAAAATTTATTAAATATTACAAGTTAATCATATTTATTATCTAATAACATTAAATTACAAGAAATATGACATTTGTCATTATTTTAGTGGATTACAAATGTTCAAACTATATATTCACTATTAATTAAATATTATTTTTATCCATATAATTAAAGTAGTTCAATAAATCATAAATATTATAATCATTCTATTATATTATCTTCATCTGACATAATCTAAGTAATAAATATAAATAATATTTCACGTTATTGTTATTATATTAGATGTCTCAAATTCTATGATATATTATTATTATATTTAAAAAATTTAAACACAAAACATGTATATGTGATTTTGACCATATGTTAATTATAATTTACTATAATTGTTATAAGTTATTTTCCAAATAATTAAACTAAATTACAGATTTATTTTAGTATATGAAATTAATGGAGATGTTATATATTAAAACATAATTACTAATATCATAATTATAAACTATCATTTATAATTATTTAATTTTTTAATGTTAAAATGTTTAAAAAAGTCATAAATTAGACAAAGGAATGTTATCAAAAAATTATTTGCAACACGGAGTTATTTTGAGAGGTAACCCTTCCAAATATATCTCCCACCTAAACATCCTTAAGTTTAGAGTTCTAATGAGATTTATTTCTATAATACTTGTGTTCTTGCACATGCATACAAAAGCTAGATAATTTTACATGTGTGCTTAATTTCTTAAAGATAATGACTTGTTTCTGAAACTTTTTACATTATCATGCATATGCCTTTTTAAAAAAAATTTATGCCTATTATATGTCATAATATATTCTGATACCCATATTTAATTTATATCAAAATAATAAAAAATTACATAAACTATACCTTTTTACATAGTAGAAATTAATACAGTAGAGTTTCTTCCATTATTTTTTCTATCTCATGAATCAAAAATAAAATTTCATGGCAAATAAAAATAATAAAAATGGATATTTATCATAAATATTATATATTGAACTATGCAACATGAGATATATTTTAAATATTATTAATTCATGTGTTGAAAAGGAGATTCTAAAGATGAAGATACTATTATGCAAGAGAAACAAAATCATAGATTTATAAGAGTGAAATAGATAAAAATGGTAATAGAATTAGATATGACATAAATTAATTAAGTGTAAAAGGATAGGTAACTTATTGGAGATAGAGAAAAAAAATTAAAAAAAATAAAATAGTGTGAGAAATAAGAAACTCGGGAAAGATAGAGGAGATAATGAAATGAGAAATTTATAATATTTATTAAATATAACAAGTTAATCATATATAATATTTAATAATATTATTAAAATATAAATCATATTTAAGGTTTATATTATTTTTGGATATTACAAAGAAAAAAAGAGAAGACTAAGTATGTGGAGATAATTAAAAAAAAGTGAAAAGGAGAGTGAAATGACAAAATACACAAAGATAAAGAAAATGTAGCAAAGAAAAATACAAAGAGATAGAAAATAAAAGGATAAATAAGAAAATGATAATGGGATAAAAGAAAGTGATAGAATTTAAGAGACATTTAGATATAAAGAAAATGTTGACTAAAAATAATTTCATTATTCTTACATATTATTGTCATATGATATAATATACATCATAAATATAAATAATATTTAATATTAATCACAAAGCTTTATATTTTTATTAGTTTATTACATGATATTTCTAAATTTATAAAAGTCTTATATATTTAATAATATATTTTATTATAAATATTATAATAATATCAAATTAATAAAACATTGGATAAATTATTATTTTCCATAAAGGAAATATTGATATGTGAGATTTGTTTGCATTAAGACACCATTCTCTTAAAAAAAATTAAATTACACAATAAATATAAGTAATAAAAAATATTTATTATATTTAATATATATTAAACAATAAAACATAAGAGATTTGTCAAACACTATTAATTGATAAGGCAAGAAAAAGATAATGTAAATGGAAATAATTATTCTATATGATAAAGGAAAAGTCAAGGATTGATAAGAGCGAAATAAAAAAATAATAAAAGAGCAAGATGAGAGACGATTAGATGGAGAGAATAAGTTAAAGGGCAAAGATATAGGAGATAGAAAGAATAAATAACAATGGGAAAGAGATAAACAAATGAGAAACTAAAGAAGAAAAAAAGAGAGAGTGGAGGAAGAGAATATAAAATGATAGAGAATGGAGAGAAAAAAAAGAGAATGATAATGGTGGAGAGAAGGAAGTGACACAATGCGAGTCATTGAGATAAAGTGAAAAAACTAAGAGAAAGAATTAAATAAAGTTAAAGCTTAATAATTAAACATATAATATTTAATAAATATTATAAATTATCATATTAGATATTTAACAATATTAAAATATAAAATAAAATGAGTCTATTATTATTTTATAAATTATAAACGTTTAAAGTACATATTAATTATTAATCTAACGTTTTTTTACTAATTCATATAATTAAAAAAATAGCTAAATAAAAAATAATATAATTATTCTAATATATTATCTACATATGACATAATATAGATAATAGATATAAATAATATTAGCATTAAAAAGGATTTTTAGATTTCTAATATTCTAAAATACATCATAATTATATTTAAAAACATTTATACATAGCACATAGATATAGTTATAAATAAATTACTTATTATTAATACAATTGTTATAAGTTATTTTTTTCAACTAAAATATATTAAAGTTATTACTTATTATATTATATGAAGTACCATATTTATTAATATATGAAATTGATAATGAAGTAACGATGTTAACATTAAAAATTAATTATTAAAAATGTAGTTATAAGTAATTGTTTCTAACAATTAATTTTTCTAACTTGAATATATTATTAAAATAAAATTCTATTCTTTAGGAAAAGAAATACTACGAAAAATATGTGTAACATGAGAACTTCTAGAAAGGTTACTCATCCCAGAACTACTCTCATTTAAGCATGCTTAATTTTTTTGTTCTTAATGAGATCTGGTACCTTAACGATGGTGTGGTCACACATGTATACAAAAGCAAGAAAAACATAGTTGTGTAATTATTGTCTAAAATATAACAAACCATTAGTAAAATTTTCAAAATTATTTCTTTCTTCTTCTTCTTCTTGTTCTTCTTCTAGTTCTTCTTCTTCTTCTTCCTCTTCTTCTTACACATCGTCTTCTTCTTCTTCTTTTTCTTCTTCTTCGTCGTCATCTTATTCTTTTTCTTCTTCTTATTCTTCTTGATCTTCTTCTTCTTCTTCTTCTTCTTCTTCATATTTTTCTTCTTCTTCTTCTGCTTCTTCTCCTTCTACTTGTTCTTCTTCTTCTTCCCTAACTTTTCATCCTTTTCTTCTTCTTCTTCTTCTTCATCGTTTCCCCTTCTTCAACTTTTTCTTCTTCTTCTTCATTTTCTTCTTCTTCTTCTTCTTCTTCTTCTACAACTCCTACTATTACTTCTTGTTCTTCTTCTCCCTCTTCTACTTCTTCTTCTACTACTTCTTCATCTTCTTATTCTTCTTCTTGCTCTTCTTTTTCTTTTATTCTTCTTCCTCTTCTTCTTCTTCTTCTTCTTCTTCCTCCTCTTCTTCTTCGCCTCCTCTTCCTACTTCTACTTCTTCTTCTTCTTCTTCTTCTTCTTCAACTACTACTACTACTACTACTACTACTTCTTCTTCTACTTCTTATTATTCTTCTTCTTCATTTTCTTCCTCTTCTTCTTGCTCTCCTTCTTGTTCTTCATCTTCTTGTTGTTCTTCTTCTTCTTCTTTCTCTTCTTTTTCTTCTTCTTCTTCTATTTCTTCTTCTTCTTTTTCTTATTATTATTCCTATTACTATTATTATTAATATTATTTTTATCACTATTCTACTTCTTCTTTTACTTCATCTTCTTCTTCTTCTTCTTCTTCATCTTCTTCTTCCTCTACTTCTTCATCTCCTTTTTCTTGTTCTTTAACTTCTTCTTC